>QRDG01000085.1:381135-760277 GCA_012064385.1 Puccinellia tenuiflora
GGATTTCCTGGATTCTCTTAGCATCAAGAGGATAGAAATTTTCTTCCAGGAGTTCAGTATCCCAAGTTCCTGTAGTGGGGTTTATCAATTCATCAACCTCTCTCGCGGTGTGAGAACTTTCCTATCTTGGCTGTTCGGCAGCCATGAGTCGGTCCACACATCAATATCCACACCATTGCCCACACGCCAAATGTATCCCCTTTTGAAAGTTTGCATCCCTGCATCAAGCTTTGCCATGTAAAGCTGGACCCCTTTTTTAGCTGAGCATTAAGCAGATCACCCGATGGATAGTATTTCGCTCGAAGGACCTGCGCACAAAGGGACTCAGGCTCCAAAAATAATCTCCAAATCTGTTTAGCGAGCATCGCTAAATTGAAACAGTGCAAGTCCCTGAAACCCATTCCCCTCGATTCTTTGGGGTACACATCTTCCACCAAGAGTACCAATGCATGCATTTTTTTACCGTCCTTTTCTCCCCACCAATACCTTGCAATGGCCGATGCAATGCCCTTACAAATCCCCTTAGGGATCTTAAACACTGACATAGCATATGTGGGTATCGCTTTGAAGCTATTGCCTTTAGCAAAACTTCCCTCCCATAGAAAGATTCTTCTCATTCCATCCGCTTATTATCTTACACACCCGATCTACCAAATAATTGGAAGCAGTCCGAGCGATCCAACCCAACTTGTGATGTAGACTGAGGTACCTTCTCATTTACGCCTCGGATCTAATATTCAACACTGTACAAACTGCCTTCCTTATCTTCTGCATTAGTATTGGGGCTAAAGAAAAAACTCAACTTTGGGTCACTCACTAGCTGTCCCGAGCTAGCACAATACATGTCAGCACTTTTCCGAAGAGTGGTGGCATTTGCCACGACAGCCTTCATCAAAATCAGGGAATCATCGGCGATAGTAAGTGAGATACCGATGGTGGCCTCGCGGCACACCCTGACTCCTTGAAGGCCACCAACATCCTCCTCATGTGTTAACATGCTTGAGAGGCCCTCCACACAGAGCAAAAATAAATATGGCGGAACAAAGGGTCCGCTTGCCGCAGTCCCCTTGTTGGTACAAACATGTCTGTCTCATCAGAATTGAACCACACTCTATAATTTACCGTTGTCACACAACTCATAATCAAATTGATCCATCTCTAATCAAATCCAAGCCTAGTCATCATATCTTTTAGGAAGCCCACTCCACACGATCATAGGCTTTGTGCATATCAAGTTAACTGCACAATACCCCTTCTTCCCTTGCCTTCTTCCTNTTTACCGTTGTCACACAACTCATAATCAAATTGATCCATCTCTGATTAAATCCAAGCCTAGTCATCATATCTTTTAGGAAGCCCCACTCCACACGATCATAGGCTTTGTGCATATCAAGTTTAACTGCACAATACCCCTTCTTCCCTTGCCTTCTTCCTTTCAGTGCATAGAGGCACTCATATGCCACCAAAACATTGACTGTAATTGTAACGCCCCGCGGATCGGTACTATGTAGACTTAGCGATTTCCGCCAAATCCGCATAATAACGATCCTAGGACGCCCAACATGATGGGGTCACAGCATGAAAAACAAAAAAAATTCCTACGCGGCAAGCGGAATAAACCCCAAGGATCTAGATCTACTAGATGAAGATAGCGAAGGTGAGATCCAATCTCTTACCCTTGAAGATCAACAAACGCGTTTTGTCGGTGCAGGGGTTGGCTAGTCGATCCCCGCAACTAGACTCGTCTAGTCGCGAGGAGATGTATTATTCTCGAGATCCAATCCGGTGAAGTGCAGCAACGGGCAGCACCTCCGCGGCGTCCACACGTACGGCTCGATGAAGACGTCGACTCCTTGATCCCGCAAGCGAGAGGACGTGGCCTTGATGATCTCAGCAGCACGACGGCAGTGCCGGTGATGATGACGATCTCCACGAGCAGGGCTTCGCCAAGCCAAGCAAGAGGAGAGGGAGAGGTGGAGGTGGCGCAGCAGCCCTACGGGGAGAGGTGGTGCGGCAGCTCTGAGTTGGAGGTGAGGCGGCGGCAGCCCTCCGGGGAAGGGGTGGCGCGGCTAGGGTTAGGGTGGAGAGGGGGTGCGGCTAGGGTGCTTGGGGCGGCAGCTCAAGGGGTGCCGCACCCCTCCCCCTTGCCCCCTTTTTATAGGTGGCTGGCCGGCTAGGGTTAGGGCAAGGGGCCGGCCGGCCCTGGCTTGCCCCCCAAGTTGGAGTCCATCTAGGACTCCTCCTTGGGCCCCTTTCCTAAAGGGGTGGAGCCGGCCCCTAGTCCAACTAGGACTTGGCCGGCCCCCCTTCTTCCTTTGCCGCATGGGCCCATGTGGGCCTAGGTGGTGCGGCACACCAAGGTGGTGGCTGCACCCCTTTGGTCCATGTGGGTCCATCTAGACACTTCTAGAACCTTTCGGAACCTTTCCGGTACCCTGCAAAAATTCCGGAACTTTTCCGAAACCTCTGGAAACAACTTTCCATATATGAATCTTATTCTCCGGACTTCTCCGGAACTCCTCGTGACGTCCGGGATCCCATCCGAGACTCCGAATCACCATTCGTTCATTTCATCATTTAATTCATCGCAAAACCTAATTTCATCGGAACGTTAAGTGTGTGACCCTACGGGTTCGAGAATGCATAGACATGATCATATCAATAATTAATAGCGGGACCGGGATGCCCATATTAATTCCTATACACTCAATGAAAACCTTTTCTCGATTGAACCACGATGCCGGAGATTCAATTAATCTCATATACGATTCCCTTTGTCTCACGATATTTTACTTGCCCGAGATATAATCGTTGACATCCCCATGTCCAGTTTAATCTCGTTACCGGCAAGTTCTCTTTACTCGTCCATAATATAGGATCCTCGTGATTACCACCTAATCACCTGTCTGCAGACTTTTGATGCTATATTACCGAGAAGGCCTGGAGATATCTTCTCCATCACATGGAGGGACAAATCCCACTCTTGATTCATATCACCCAACAACCCACCATCGGAGATACCTGAAAGCCACCTTTATAATCACCCAGTTACGAAGTGACGTTTGATGTCCACAAAGTATTCCTCCAGTGAATGGGAGTGATATAATCTCATGGTCCAAGGAAACTATATTTGGCATATTAAAAGTGTTGACAACAAAACTTTTGTGACACGATTAATTGCAACTCTTTATTTGGGTCATGTCCATCACACCATTACTCCTAATGATATGACTCCGTTATCAAGTGACTATAACAAGTCCATAGTTAGAAACTCTAACTATCTCTTGATCAACGAACTAGTCCTGTAAAGGCTCACTAGGGACTCCGGGTGTTTATATTCCACACATGTATTATGTTTCCATTTAATACAATTATAGCATGGATAATAAACTATTATCATAAACGTGAATATGCTTAATAAACCATTTTATTATTGCCTCTAGGGCATATTCCCAACAGTCTCCCACTTGCACTAGAGTCAATAATCTAGTTTACATTTTCTCGATCCAACACCCATGGAGTCTCACTCATGAAGTCTCAGTGCTGATCATGTTTGCTTGTGGAAGAGGTTCTGTCCGTGCTCTGTACTTTACAGCTCTTTATGTCCTTTGCAAAAATTGTAACTGTCACCTAATTTGACATTACTTTATCATCACATGATAAACTTCCTATCATCCCATGATAAAACTCATTATCATATAATGTATATAATATGTTTGGTTATAGAGTGAGATATTCATATCCTTTTATGCCTATATGTATGATCAGTCAAATGGACTTTCTCATAACATATGCATCCGGAACTCACTCGATCTTGAAACAACTTTCTCAAACCAAAATAGTATATCTTATTTCAATCCTTGAATTAATCATATACTCCTATATGTTGTAGACTTAACAAATCGACAGTGTATCATGTCACTTCGATATTTCCGATCATGCTTTCGCTGTGCTACTCTGATATTGAGAGATCTCCAATTTAGTTTGGCTTTATGACTTCAATCAAGTCTACCATATTCTAAATTCATCTCAATTCCATGAAAAATGACTCCTCATTCAACATGTTCTTACAATTAAGAACTTGGGTCACATACCGTCAAATACAAACACATGGTTCTTATATGTTGAGACCTATGAACAATTCATAGTGAATTCCAACATATCCTCCAACCATCAATTTTTGTACTGAGTTCTCAAACTCAATGTTTCACCTATATGTCACAATGAGACGAACCGTTCTTCTCTTGTTTTATTTTGAACTCCTTCAAAAATATTTAGGTTAAACATCTGACTTTAATGTTTATCAAACTTATCTATCCTCCATAGATACATTCATCTAATGAATATTTGACGTTCAAACTAACTTCATAAGTTATGCATTGGTCCATGACAACATTTACAACATTTACGAAATCTCCATTTCATTCAAACACGATGTTGTAAACTCCCACTCAAATATATACCATACACATATTAAATTGTGAAGCCACTATGGCTCCCACTCAGAAATATGTTATCTTTATATTTGACCATCATTTAACTAGTTCCCACTCAAACATATGTCACCACATATTTTGATTATGGAAATTAATTTCTGCTCTAACTTAACATATGTCACCACATATCTTAATTAGATCCCACTCAGTTTCTTATGCATTTTCTCGACACTTTGGACTCCTCCAAAATTTCTTAACTCTTAAGATTCGAGAACTCATATACGAAACGCCAGCACCTTGCCAGCTCTAAGTTTTATTTATTCCACACAACTCTTTTGCAAAATAAATATGTGAAACTTTCTTTTCACAAAATCAAGTAACGATTACTTTATGATTTAAACTTAAAATAGAATGACTTTTAGTCACTTTCGTATTTTAAAGTTTCTATTTCTTCTTTTGTAGTTTTGCAGGTATGTCTTGTTTCTCAAACATGACAAGCAAATCATGAATATTATTTGCAACATTTGACAAATTTCATATTCTTGAATCCCACTGCTCTTTAGACAAGCTAAACCAAAATTCAATGATCACCATCATTAAAATCTTTTATGTGTCAAGTTTTAACCAACATAGCACTTTACATATGTGCCACTTGATACATAAACATGCAAGGTTTAAGCTTTCTAAATTTATTCCAACAATTCTTTTATCCATGAAACCATTTCATGATAAAACCACTAAAATACACAACACAACCAAACACATTGGTTTGTCCCTTTTAGTCTCACATTGTGGAATCTCTATTCATAATCTCATATGAATATTCTACAAAACTCCATTTGCTTTGGCTTATAATTATCTCATAATTATTGAAACCACTATTTCACATAACTCATATGCGAAACGCAAATCATTAAATAGATCCTTTATTTGAAACAGAGTGTGATGGGGGGATACTTTACAGGTAGGCCCATGGACCCGGAAAGTAGACCCGCCAAGACCAAGAAGGCCAAAGCCGAGTCACGTATCAAGTCGCATGGGCTGGGCTGGAGACAAGCCGACCAAGGCCCATGATGAAGAAAGGACCCGTCCGGAAGGAGTCCAAGTGCAACCCGGAGCCCTAACTTGGAAGACCAAGACGTAGAGTAGGACTCCGTGTTCTAGTATGACTCGGTGTAAATTGTAAGTCCAGAGACCCGGCAGCCTTTATAAGCGGGGTCCTGGACCTTAGATCGGGTAAGATAAGCATCAATCAGTAGAGAGAAACCCTAGCCACCAGAGAGAAGTCGCCGGCTCCTAAGTTGTGGGAGCCGGGTCCTTGTAATCGAGATACAATCAAGAGCAATAACATAGAAGCAGGAAGTAGGTCTTTACCTCTAATAAGAGGGGCCGAACCTGGGTAAATCCTTGTTCCTTGGCGAGATTAACCGTTCCAACGTACTTCAGTCATCAATGGCCCCGAAACTCATCTTCCCTGAGGAAGAACTTGCCGTGACAACCCCACGACAGTTGGCGCCCACCGTGGGGCCTATGGTGGCGAAAGGAGTTGAGATCGTTGGAGCTGCTCGTCGAGCTATGGAGAAACTCGCCATCGGGCGGGTCTACACTGATGAGCATGGAGAAACAGAGATCGATGACTCAGGCTGGACTTCGGAGATGAACGAGGTCGACGAAGGATACCAGCTTGTCTTCGGAGGAATCAACGTGTTCGTCGGGATGGTTTGCGCGTCGGGTCTTCGCGCGAACTCGGCGGAGTCAGTACCAGAGCCAACCGTTGTCGTCGAGTCCGACGGCGAGGAGTCGGTCGGAACTTCAGAGGTCGGCATCATCGCCGAGTCTGAGGAACCCTTAGCTGAGGAACCAGAGATGCTTCAAGAGTCAGATTCAGATTATGATGCAGATTCAGAGTCCATCCTACCCTTGTTTGAAGATCGGCTTGGGTATGGGATAGAGGAAGAGGATTATGAGGAGTCGCTAGTACGCGCTCGTGTTGTGGGAGTTTACATGTCTGGAAATACCGGGAACCAGTTTGACCCGACTCTGTTGACAAAGGAAATCAATGCAAGTAATGCCGCAGAGAGGGCAGCCGAGTTAACCAACGCTCGTGCTGCGTTGGAGAAGCAACTAGCTGATATTACAGAGGCAAATCGTAGACTAGCTGCAGAGCAGGCCCGAGTCCAAGATGAAGCTCAGGTCGTGCGGAGGCGCCGCGAGGAGCTTACTTCAATTCAACACCGCAGAGCCAGGAGTCGCTTGCATGATGGAGTCCACATCAATCCAACCAATCTATTCACCACACCCAATGGTTCAGGCAGAGGAGCCGGACTGGGAGGCTCAGCGGCAGCAGGAGGCGCCGCAGGAGGAGCCGGAGGAGCACCACCACCACCACCACCACCCCCAGAAGGACCGGGAGGCAGCCGACCACCGCCTGAAGGAGGAGTCGGAGGAGGAGCATCTGGTGGCTTAGGGTCACAGCCAAACAGATTTCATACTCCAGAGGGACATTACTCTAATCCTATGGACAACGTTCATGCGGCGACTCTGAGATTGGAGAATATCTTGGTACCAGAGGGACCAGCGGGTCAGGAGACTCGTGATGCTATCGAGTTGCTGAAGACAGCTTTAACTCAGCAAGCTTTATATCCAACTTTTCCAGATGCAAGTAGGCTACATTCAACACCCTTTAACTCGGGCACGAGGAGTCGGCACGGTGAGTCCAACCCGGCCAATTCTACGAGTGCAAGGCGTCGTGAACTAGTGAGGAATCGTGCAAATATACCAACTGCTTCACAAGCTCAGCTAGTGGTTGATGAAGCAAGGCAACGACGAGAAAGAGAAGCAGCAAGAGCTCGGGAGGCAGAGAGGGACAGAGCGTTAGTGGGTGCACACAACCCGCCTCAGCCAACCCGGGTGCACGAGGAGGTGACTTCCCCTGGTGCTTCCCCAGCGTTAACAGGACCAGAGTGTTTGTCTGATGCCATCAGGTCCGAGTCCTTCCCCAGCAGTT
This sequence comes from Puccinellia tenuiflora, assembly GCA_012064385.1. NCBI lineage: Eukaryota > Viridiplantae > Streptophyta > Magnoliopsida > Poales > Poaceae > Puccinellia > Puccinellia tenuiflora. Next base: position 388,579 of record QRDG01000085.1, read on the forward strand.
TCAAGGAGCCGCGCAAGGTTCCAAACTATGAGCCCAACATGGACCCGACCTCTTGGTTGGGTACATACGAGATGGCAATGAGTATTCGCAATGCCACAGGTAATCTGTGTGCCAAGTTCATGTATCTTATGATGGAGGGAGCAGCCAAGGTTTGGATGCGCAACTTGCCTCCTAGGTCAATCAACTCTTGGGAGCAATTGAAGGCGGCTTTTATTCAGAACTTCCAGGGCACATGCAAAAGCTCAGCACCATTGAGGACCTGGAGCGATGTGTCCAGAGGAAGGGCGAGTCGCCAAGTGGGCAATTGAGTTGGGTCCTTATCATATCACATATGAGCCAAGGACAGCGATCAAATCTCAAGCTTTGGTTGATTTTGTCAATGATTGGACAGATTTTACATCTTCACCAAGCACCCCTTGCACCAAGTATTGGACAATGCACTTTGACGGGTCCAGACAGTTAGAAGGCTCAGGAGCCGGCGTGGTGTTAACATCGCCTAAGGGAGATAAGTTAGCATACGTCCTTCAGTTGCATTTTGATTGTACAAACAACATGGCAGAGTATGAGGCTTTGCTGCATGGCCTGCGTTTGGCCAAGGAGATGAACATCAAGCGTATCAGGTGCTTTGGAGACTCGGATCTCGTAGCTCAGCAAGTATCTGGAACTTGGGACTCAAAGGATGCAAACATGGCGGCTTATAGAAGAGCAGTCGAACAGATAGCCGGGTTCTTTTCTGGTTATCAAGTGGAGCATATTGACAGGCGCAAGAACGAGGCTGCTGATGCGTTATCACGACTCGGCTCTCGTCGGGAGAAAGTACCACCAAATGTGTTCTTGGATGAACTCCATCATCCTTCAGTCAAATTGCCCTCAGAGGAGGAGTTAGCTTTTCCAGACCCAGAGTCGGCACTTGTTGCAGCAACACGAGCAATCCCAACGTGGACAGAGCCCTACCTAGCATATCTCCTGCGGGGTGAACTCCCAAAGGATGAAGTCAAGCGAAAACAACTCATCAGGCGATGCAAGTCCTACACAGTTATCAATGGCGAGCTGTACAGAAGGAGCGTTACTGGAGTCTACCAGAGGTGTGTGTCTCCAGAAGAGGGCAAGCAAATATTGCAAGAGATTCACGCAGGAGATTGTGGTCATCATGCATCCACTAGATCCTTGGTGTCAAAAGCTTTCAGACACGGGTTCTTTTGGTTGACAGCACATTTGGATGCAGAGAGGATAGTTCGAGTCTGTGATGGATGTCAACGGTACGCAAGGCAAGACCACGTGCCAGCTCAAGAACTTAGAACCATCCCTATCACTTGGCCGTTTGCAGTTTGGGGACTCGACATGGTGGGCCCTTTCTCAAAGTCGCCTTGTCAGAAGACCCATCTGCTAGTAGCAGTTGACAAGTTCACCAAGTGGGTGGAAGTGGAACCCGTCAGCAGAGTCGACGGTGCATCAGCTGTGAGATTCTTCAAGAAGATAGCAACACGTTTTGGGTATCCTCACAGCATCATTACAGACAATGGTACCAACTTATCAGTTGGAGAGATGGCCAAGTTTTGTGGTGAGAACAACATCAGACTCGACCTAGCCTCAGTGGCACATCCACAGTCCAATGGACAAGCCGAGAGGGCAAATCAGGAGTTGTTAAAGGGGATTAAGCCTCGGCTCCGAGTCCCTTTGCTAAGAGCCGCCGGGTCTTGGGTCGAGGAGCTACCAGCAGTACTTTGGAGTATCAGGACGACTCCCAATAGATCCACTGGCTTCACACCTTTCTTCATGGTGTATGGAGCAGAAGCTGTCTTGCCAAGCGACTTGTTGCATGACTCGCTACGAGTCGCCAATTACGTTGAGAAAGAAAACGAACTCGCCCGCCAGGACTCGGTCGATGCACTTGAAGAAGCAAGGGAGTTAGCCCTTGAGAGATCAGCAGTTTATCAGCAGGACTTGCGGCGATATCACGCACGCAGAGTCAAGACCCGGACTTTCCAGGAAGGACACCTAGTGCTTCGCCTTGTCTAGAATAAGGAAGGGATGCACAAGTTATCTCCACCATGGGAAGGACCGTTCGTCGTAAGTAAGAATTTGAACAACGGGTCGTACTATCTAATGGATGTGCGAGAGCCGGCAAGCGTGGGCAAAGGAGCTGATACAGCTCATACTCTAGATCCTTATGCAGAGGCAAAGAGGCCTTGGAACATAGCTCAGCTACGTCCATATTATACTTAAGTTGTAATAGTTAATGAGTTTCACGGCAAAGAGCCCAGTGAGCCATGCCTAGATGTAATCGCATTGTTATGATCAAATGAAATAAAGCCGGCTTTTGTGAACATGAGTCCTTTAGTCGAGTCACCCAGTGAGTGCGCTTTGTTCTTTAAATTTTGATCATCAGGTTCTTGGGGGCTTGCTTTTCAGTGAAAAAAGTTAAGCTTAAACTCTCGGACCCGGCACAGTAGCCAAATTTTCCTAGTTTTCTCGCTGGTAAGTCAGATGCATCCTGCACAATATGATCTATCTACAGGCATGACTTGTTTCTCTCTCTTATGGATCCTCAGGAACATATGAGTTCAGAACCTGTCAGCACAAACTGTAAGAGAAGTCATACAGGGCCTACTTATTCATCAGTGAAAAACTAGACGGGTTATAAGAACCAAGCCGATTGGCACAACTTTTAAATAGCTAGACAAGCTCAGTTGTTTAAAGCACCAGTAGTGCATCTTTACAACTCAAAAGAGCTAAACAAGCTCAATAGTTTAAAAGCACCAGTAGTGCATAATTACAAAGTTTCAATAGTAACACAACATTACATAATAATCAAAAGTCATTCAGAGGGTTGTCTTCTAGAGGAGCTGACTCCTTCGCCAGAGTCGAGGAGTCCTTCTTAGCAGGCGACTTGTCCTTTGCTTGAACAGCAGGAGTCGAGGAGTCCTTCTTAGCAGGGGATTTGCCTTGTGCTTGAGCGGCGGAGGAAGAAGCCGGCTTCAATGGAGGCTTGGTGGCGACTCTCTTCGTTTGAAATCCAGTACCCTTGGGACTCTTCATATGCTTAGCAAGCTCTGCTTGTTTCTGAGCGTCTCCAGAGACAGCTCTAGAAGGAGTGGGCGCAGCAGGAGTCTTCAGGGTAGGCTCGGCGCTTGGAACAGGAGCCGCCGGTGACGATGAACTCGGACCGGCAGAAGAAGAGAATACACCAGATGGGTCCTGTGATGGGCGGCCAAAGTTTACTATCTCAGGAGTTACTGGAGCGACTCTCTTGTTCTCCAAATCATAATGATGAACCCATACCTCAGGGTCCATCTTATTGGCAATCTCACAAGCATATGGCCGCACCAACTTTTCTTCGGCTTTGAAATCATCCTGAGTAAAAGGTTTGCCATCTTCATGCTGCTCAGGCTTCCCCATTGTAAGCATTGCTGGCTCCAGAACAGTGGGATAGTAGCTGTGTGAGTGCAAGTATCCTTATGGCAGATCTCCTCATGGAAGATTGTTTCCACAGACGCACATAGCCTGGTGCTCTGGACAACTCGTCCACCAGACGATCAGGCTCTTTGGGGCACTTGCCTTTATGATTCAAATACTTGACCACAGAACGGGCTCCCTCTTGTAGCCCATGACAGTAATCAAGCATCTCAGATAGTTGTTTGCTTGTGGGCAATTTAAGCTTTGGGGAGTCAGCCCCTGCAGAAAGGAAATCAAGGAGTCATTGTCAGTTGAAAAGCAATTCATAAAGGTGCAAAAGGAAGCAAGCAAAGGTCATAAACTCACCAAATATATGTTGACACATTGCACCAATGCCTTTTTCGCAAGTATCAAATACTGCCTTTAGGTCATTGTGTGCCTTCTGAGCAATCTTCTTGGCATCAGCCGACTCTTTCTTTACCTGCTCCAGTTGAGCAGCCAAGCCCTTCAGATCCTTCTCAAGCTGAAGGGAGTGTTCCTTTTCGGCCATGGCAGACCTGGCACTGGCAGCGGCCTGGTCCTCAAGTTCTTTCATGTCTCTCTTCATCTTGGAGACAATGCACTGCAATTACAATTCATAAAGCACAAGTGAGCTCCACAAGTCAAATAGAGAACTCATGAGCTCCAAGTCGTCACAAGTTAACAACTTGGCGCTTGGGGGCTACTCAGGAGTCAATTTTTTCTATCAGAAAAGCAGGCATGAGTCCTAGACGACAAGTCATAAGCTCCAAGTCGCCACAAGTTAGCAACTTGGCGCTTGGGGGCTACTGGCAGATCAGAATTTTTCATCAGGTTAAGTATGAATAAAGTAGATATATTTGCAGCTCCAAGTCGTCGCAAGCTGACAACTCGGCGCTTGGGGGCTACTCGTGCGAAAGATTTTGGTCTAAGGACCCGACAGATAGTAAATTATCAGCCCCGAGTCCTAGTAAAGCTAAGGACCCAGTGCTTGGGGGCTACAGTGTGCAAATTTTTTCTATATAGCAGCTGAGTTCAGTTTCAAATTAAAGCACCTACCCTAGTCACAAGTCACCACAGACAGGTGCTTGGGGGCTACTGAGATAGGATGATGCCAGAAAAGCATGTAAGGTGTAGTCAGAAGAGCTTACTTCATGAACCATGTGGAGAGACCTAAGAGCCACTTGTTCTTCATCCTTCAACCTCGCTGATTGATCGTTCAAGTCAACCGCTTCAGCATAAGCTTCAGAGAATGACATATTATCCGACACCCTGAGTCGGCTGTAGTCAGTAGTTGACTTGATCTTGATGGATGGAGAGGTTGTAGGAGTCGGCTTCACAGGAGCCGGATGAACTTGAGGTGCAGTATCAGGAGTCGCAGTCCCAGAGCTGGGCTGGACTATTATTGGAGTCGCCGCCCGAACCTTTGAAGAGGACTCGGGAACGGTAGGAGTCGTAGTTGCACCGGCAGATGCAGCAATGGAGGGACCTGTCCTCGTACTGGTTGTCTGAGAAGTCGATGGAGGGGCAGGTCCACGCCCAGAGGAGACATCAGCCATGCCTGGGAGTTTTGTTACCTTGGCACAAGGCCGAGCCCTGAAATATTCAGAGACAGAAATCAATAAACCTAGTGAAAGGAAAGATCAGAAGTCATACAACTGCAAGTACAGAGACAAAGGAGTCTTACCCAACATTGGTTTCCAGGTCCAAGGAGGCCTGAGAGTCTGAAGAGGGCATCGACATGCCAGAGTGGTAGGAGTCGTCCTTGTGAGGAGGAGAGGTCGATTTCCGCTGGTGTGAGACTGCAGGCCCATCGGAACGCAGCTTCCTCTTCCTGGCGGCGATAACACTCTGCATGTGTCCTTCAGGCTTAGTGGGAGAGCGAGAGGACCCAAGGACTCGTGAGAGTGGTACCTTGGGAACAGCCTCTCGAGAGCCATTATTGTTTGAGGTTGGGGAAGAGGAGGAGTGACTCCTAGCAGAGGACTCTGCAGATGGCGATGGTTGAGCAGCAGCAGAGGCAGTATCAGTTTGCCTAGTGGTGGGAGCCTCTGGAGAGGACTCGTCATCGTCGGTTTCTTCCACAATGGGAGCCTCTTGAGAGGACTCCTCTTCATCAGCATTCTTAGTTGGAGCCTCTGGCGAGGACTCCTCATCGGCAGCACCATCATCAGTGGGAGCCCCCTGGGAGGACTCCTCATCCGCATCATCAGTGTCTTCTGCCACAGTGGCTTGATCTGTGGCAGGGATCTCTTCTTCAGCTTCAGCCTCAGCCTCAGCTTTATTCTTAGTACCAGCTCCAGAGGCCGGCTTCCAGAAGGAGTCGGTGAGCTGCAACAGAGTCAATAAACGTGAGTCAGTAAGCAGTACAAGTGAGATCAAGGTTGAAATAAAGTAGAGAATTATACTTACATCAGGAGCTGGGTTGGTCGAGCAGAAGGGCTGGAGCCCGAAATGAGCTTGATCCTTCACCGGTTTCCCAGTCAACTTTTTGATGAGTCGACCAAGTTCGGGTCCATCAGACAGCTGCTCCGTAACTCGGAGGTCATCGCCAGCGCATCTGGTATATGAGCAGATCAGTTGAGTCCTAGGACTCAGTGGCTGGATTCTCCAGGTCGTCCAGCAGCGGACAAGATCCATATTTTCTAAGTTGTGGGATAAGAGGGCCCGGATGCGAGTGATCAGAGACTCGACTCTTGGCCGGTCGGCCTCTGGGCACCTAGCTTTCATCAGAGGAGTCGCCCGAAGGCGGTCCTCAGAGAACAAGGGAAGTTTTGGCTCATTTGCAGGGGAGGTGTCTTTGCAATAGAAGAAGGTTTTTTGCCAATCCTTGATGCGATTGGGAAAGATTGGCTTTGGGAAGACAGAATTGAGGCGCCGTTGAAGGGCGACGGCGCCACATTGGAGAAGAGGGCCCCCAGAGGTCTCGGGCTAAGGGTTGCAGTAGAAGAGCTCAAGCCAGAGATTGATGTCAGGCTTAATCTGGAGGTAATCCTCACAGAGAACGACGAAATTGGAAAGGGTTAGAATGGAGTTAGGAGCTAGATCGTGAATCCGCAGCTCGTAAAGTTCGAGGAGCTGGCGGAAGAAAAGATCGCCGGGGGGAGAAAATCCGCGGAACAGGTGCTCCACGAAGACAACTACTTCACCCTTAGCGGGAGAAGGAACAATCTCATCCCCTGGGGCCCGAGCTTGAGCACTAGAGGGAATCAAACCTGAGAGCCTATGGGTCTTCAATTGCTCCGCCGAGACCACAGATCCACCCCAATCGGCGGAGATCGACCGCTTGGAAGAGGATTTTGCGGCGGCGGCGGCCGCGGCGGCGATGTCCACCGTCCTGCTCGACGAGGTTGACTTGGCCTTTGATGTGGTCTTTGTGCGCTTGGGAGCAATGGCGTGCGGGCGGTGCGTGCTGGGCGCGGGGAGAGATGGGCGCGAAGAGAAAAGGAGAGGTTTTGAGCTGAAGGGGCAAGTGAGGTTTAAGACCTAACCCTTCGCGATTTATAAAGGGGGGTAAAACCCTAGAAAGTTACAGAGTGGGTCCACAGTTAACTATGGATAACGTTTCAGTAAAAACGTTCCAGTGGCTAACAGACAGATAAGAAATTATAATAGAGAAAGGTCAAAGTCACAGATGTGGAAGGAGCCGGCTTGTCTCAGAATGACGAGTCCTGTGACAGTGAAATCAAGTTATCTAGTCCTTGTTTGCAAGAGTCACACCAGAACCCGGCCTGCTAGTACGAAGGCAAGAGTGGTGGCTTGAACAAGGGATAAGAGTGGACTCATTTTATATATGTATTATGTTTTTATGCAGGAATTCATCTTGGAGCTAGCAGCAAGCGACTTTGGAGCCATTGGCTCAAGTGGAAGGAGTCGACCCAGAGAGTCGAACTAGCAAGTCAGAGGAAGCCGCCAAGCTGCGCCCAAGATAAATTCGGGGGCTACTGATGGGGGATACTTTACAGGTAGGCCCATGGACCCGGAAAGTAGACCCGCCAAGACCAAGAAGGCCAAAGCCGAGTCACGTATCAAGTCATATGGGCTGGGCTGGAGACAAGCCGGCCAGGGCCCGTGTGGAGAAAGGGGCTCGTCCAAAGAAGGAGTCCAAGTACAACCCGGAGTCTAAACTTGGAAGACCAAGACGTAGAGTAGGACTCCGTGTTCTAGTGTGACTCGGTATAGCTTGTAATTCCAGAGACCCGGCAGCCTTTATAAGCAGGGTCCTGGATCGTAGTAAGCTAAGCTTCAACCAGTAGAGAGAAACCCTAGCCACCAGAGAGAAGTCGCCGGCTCCTGAGTTATAGGAGCCGGGTCTTTGTAACCGAGATACAATCAAGAGCAATAACATAGAAGCAGGAAGTAGGTCTTTACCTCTAATCAGAGGGGCCGAACCTGGGTAAATCCTTGTTCCCCGGCGAGATTAACCGTTCCCACGTACTTCTATCACCAATGGCCCCAGAACTCATCTTCCCTGAGGAAGAACTTGCCGTGACAACCCCACGACAATGATCACAATGTTCAGATTCAGTGCGGATGTAAATAAGTATATCATCAAAGTATACAACCACAAAACGACCAATGAACTCTCGCAAAACATGATTCATTAAGCGCATGAATGTACTAGGTGCATTAGTAAGACCAAAAGGCATCACTAGCCACTCATATAAACCAAATTTTGTTTTGACAGCAGTTTTCCATTCATCCCCTTCTTTCATCCTAATTTGATGGTATCCACTACGCAAATCAATTTTAGAGAAAACAGCAGCACCACTCAATTCATCTAGCATATCCTCTAAGCGTGGAATAGGATGACGATATCGAATAGTGATGTTGTTTATAGCTCTACAATCTACACACATACGCCATGTACCATCTTTCTTAGGCACTAAAATAACAGGAACAGCACAAGGACTAAGAGAGACACGAATATACCCTTTGTCTAGTAGTGCTTGCACTTGTTTCTGTATTTCTTTTGTTTCTTCGGGGTTGGTCCTGTATGGTGCTCGGTTGGGAAGTGTGGCGCCAGGGATGAGATCAATTTGATGCTCAATGCCACGCAATGGAGGCAACCCTGCTGGTACCTCCTCCGGAAACACATCTCCATAATCCTGCAAAACATTAGACACACCAAGAGAAAGAGGTTGCATATCATTAGAAACTAAAACCTCACCTTTGTACATAAGCACAAGAGGCATGGCTGTAGGATCCTCACTAAATTCTCTCATGTCTTCTTTGGTGGCTAATATAAGCAAACTAGGCACTCTCTCACTTTTCGTTATAGTATCACTCACAGCTATTACATTGTTCTCTCGTACAGGTGGCTGTTCTACATTCACTTCTACTTTCTGACGAGACTCATTCACGATTTGCTGCGGTGACATGGGCTACAAATTAATTTTCTTGCCCTTGAACTCCAAGTGATATGTATTGGCACGGCCATTATGTTGCACATGGCGATCATACAGCCAAGGCCGACCCAATAATAGATGACAAACAGTCATAGGAACCACATCAAACTCAATGGAATCCTTGTATGGTCCTATTTCAAAATTTACCCGCACCATGTGGCTGACTTTCATCTCACCATTGTCACTTAACCACTGAATGTAATATGGATTTGGATGCGGTATATATTGCAGTTTCAGTTTTGCACATAATTCCTTGCTTGCAAGATTGCGGCAACTACCTCCATCAATAATGACCTTGCAAGCCTTGTTGGGACCAACTAGTGCTTTTGTTTGGAACAAGTTACAGCGCTGAGATTCAGATTGTGGCTGCACACTCAAAGCACGCTGTGAGACAACAATTGTAGGCGCAGGAGAAGCAAAAGCATCCATGCCTCCCTCACTAGTATAGCCATCTTCATTGGAAGCATAAGGATCAGCGTCATCTCGTGTTTCATATTCATTATCAGCATTCACAATCATTGTGTTTCTATTTGGACATTCCCTCTTGAAGTGTCCTTTGCCTCCACAAGTATGACAAACCATGTCTCTATTACGGGCTGTAGACACATTCGAACCAGTACTAGCAGCAGGGGTAGTTGGTTTCTTTGCAGGAGAAGCAATGGAGGCTTGCTTGCAGAAGGAAGAAGCTGGGCGGCTGGATGGACTCTCCATAGGCACGACTGATGGTGATGGCGCCCTGCTAGAAAACCTCCCCGAACTTGAATATCTTGCCTTAAGTTGAGCCTCTTTAGCTAGCTGTGATTTAGCCTCCCTTGCTTGAAGCAATAGCTGATTCATATTGTTGTATTGGCAATGCCTTACAATGCCCTTGATGTTATATTCCAGCCCATGAAGAAATCGCTGCATAGTCATCTCAACGGATTCTCTAACTCGTGCACGCTGCAGCAACATCTCCATCTCCATGTAATATGCATCAACGGTCATAGTCCCTTGCTTCAATTGTTGCAACTTGTCATAAACCGTACGGAGATAATTAGTGGGCACAAAGCGAGCACGCATAACCTCGATGGTTACTCACAATGCTTTCCCACCAACGCAATGCATAACCATCAAATTCATAGGAAGCAAGTTTAACCTTCCTATCTTCAGTGTAGTCATGCAAACGCCACAATTTTTCAATCTTGAGCTCCCAAGTAAGATACTCTTCCACATCAGGGGTGCCCTCAAATTTTGGTATCGTGAATTTGGGCTTGCCCAAGCCATCATCCTCCTGAAGTGGTACACGCCGAGCACCAAGATGTGGTGGTGGCCGAGCACCCAGTTCACGGCCACGACCATTATTGCCCAGCATATGCTCATTGTCTCCATGGACACTATCATCATCTCCATGGCCATCACGGTGGCGTTGTTCAACAGCTACACGCAGGCCATTAACTGAAGTTGTCAATTGCTGAATACTTGTCTGAAGATCAGTGACTTGTGTTTGCAGAGCATTGACTGTATTTTCAGTTGCATCCACTTTCATTTGTATGGCTTGAATATCACCATCAATGGTTGCAGTAGATCTATCTATAATCCCTGTCAAATGATCACGGAGAGCTTCATATTCCCTCCATGTTACAGTAGCATCATCAGCCTTTTTCTGCATCACATCAACACCACTAGAAGACATGATTAGTAGGTTAGTGCACTAAATCAAAAATCTGTTTGGTGGAACTCTCACAACTCACTCAAAAACTGACAAGAAAAGGAAATCTTACCGTTCCAAAGTGAATAGCAAATGCTTACCCGTTCGAATAGATGACTAATGCACGAATGTGATGAAGTGAAAACCAGGGTATAAGAGCAAGCACACGAGAGAGCAGGATTATATGGTGGAGCTATAGGTATGGTACCCTATCTACACCGAAGACAAGTCCTAGTGCTGATCGTGTGAACAAAATACCCAAGGAAAACACACACGTGGAGATAAACGTGGCCAAGCAACTATAAAACAGGATATGTTGCACGGCACAAGAGAGACACTACCAATGCTCAATGTAAACAGGCACAAGATTGCTCAATTCTACTAGTGCACAAATGCAATTTCCAATGCTCCACAACTGCAATAGCGATTAACAATGTCCTGCACTCGTTGCTTCTCTTTTCTTTTCTTCTTTTCTCCTTTTTTTAATACTTTCTCACGCACTGCTACAGTAACTTTAAAATTGAGCAGCCTGTAGAGCGGAAACTAGTCTCATGTGGGTAAGCTCCTAACACGTATGTATGAATGGCTTTGTCTATGGCTCACAAGAATACCCGCAAAAATTTATTGTAATAAGCACACGGAAGTATTTGAACCACTGCAGAAAATTGGCACACGCACCTTTGAATATCGAAGAAACAGTGCGACAATGAGAACACGGTTGAGCAAATTTTTTTTTTGCAGCTCAGACTGAACGCTCTGTATCAAACAATCTGATGCGGGGATCGGGCGCGCGCGAGCAGAGCGGTTGGTGGGCGCGACGCGGTGGATCGAGGCGCTGGCAGGGCGGGTGGGGAACGAGCGGTGGGTGGGGTCTAGCTGGAGGTGGATCACGCGAGGCACCCGGGGCACGCGCGAGAGCAGACGGAGAACCTCCCGCTGTCCGCTGCCAGGCGTGGACTCGGGCGTTTGCTGGCGATCGAAGTACTTGGAGTTCGATACGGAGCCGAGGGACAACAGAACCGTAGCAACACGGCGGCGGCAACCGATCTGCAACAACTCAAACTCGACACGAACAAGGAAAAACCACTGAAACGACGAGACTATCAAGAACCCTAGAAGCAGACGGATCAAAAAACGGACGAACACAACGATCAGCAACTAGAACTAATCTACGGTGCAATCTAGGTTATGGCAAGAACTAAGAACCCTAATTTTTTTTGGCTTTTTCTGTATAGGACTAAAAACACAACTAATCTACGGGATGGATTTGTGGATGCTCACCGAGTAAACCGTGGAATCTGATACCAAGATGAAGCAAAGACCACCTCTCCAAAGGCTCATGCTCTATCGACTGATCAAAGTTTTTAATCCGTCTCCCAACCTTCCTCCTTGTACCGGGTGCATCAAATCCTGGCAAGTCACAAAGCCCAACAGGATCCGGTATTAGTGGTATTGCTTCTGTCGATTGGTGTGAAGCCACTGCAGCTGCATGTGCTGCTACAGCTACCTCTTGTGCCTGTCTCCTCAATCTTGCATGTTCCTTAGTAAAGTCATTCAAATACCCACGGATAACATTGTACTTCCATTCTTGGTTCTGCTTGCACAGTTTTTTGAATAAATTCAAAAGGTTCCTATGTCTGAACTATGAAAAAAAAATTGCCCCCAAATGACGCATGCACCAACAGCTCTGCAAGTCCAGCCATGGAGTTTCTTCCTCGGGACTATTGTCAGTTCCTTAATCACACTGAGTATACCTGCATGCCTGTCATGAAGGATACAGACATTCGGCTTGTCATGCACAATAGCTATTTTCAACTTCCTAAAGAACCATAACCAACTTGCAGTGTTCTCACTCTCCACAAAGGCAAATGCGAGTGGGACGACCTGATTATTCCCGTCTTGACCTATGGCTGTCAAAATCTGACCTCTGTACTTGCCAGTGAGAAATGTGACATCAACGCATACAACAGATCGACAATGACTAAAAGCTTCAATGCATACACCGAAAGACCAGAACACTCGATGCAGCACCTTCACCGTTGGGAACTCAGGCATCCAAAAGTGTTGGATGTCTACATAGGTGCCTAGATTTCGGGCCTGTAGTGTGTGCAGGAGATGAACCACACAGTCGTATGAGTCAAAGAATGACCCAAATCTGCTCTCAAGCGCACTCTGCTTAGCCCTCCAAGCCTTGCCATACTCAATTAAATAACCCCACCTTACCTTCACTTTATGCATAATAGCCCTCACTTCCATGGTCTTGCTCTCCACAATCTCCGTGTACAGCATCCGAGCAATAAGAGTGGAAGACATGTTGTGATGATCTTTGGGGATACTTGTAATACGGCATGTGTGCAGTACCAAGTCACTCACCACCCATGTTGTGTCATAGTTAGGGATATAACCATGCACCCTTCGGGACAATTAATGTCCTGATATCTAGCACCTTTGGCCATGTTGTTCTGGTGATATTGCCAGGCAGAATCGTGGCCATCGTTCACATTCATTGAATTAGTGAAGTCCAGATTCCATGTATGAAGCAAACGCAACTCCTCTTCTTCACTACCCTCGTCAGATTCATCACCATTACCACTTTCACCGTATGTATCTTCTTCTTCCATCTGGTTCTGCATTGGGCCCTGCATTTCCCCATCTACCTCGTCCCCATCTGCCTCCCCACTAGCTGCATCGACACTAGCTTCCTCGCCACCATCACCATGTCCTCCAACTGCCTGACTGCTCTGCCCTGATTCATAACCACCACCTCCATAATTTGACTCAGAAGTATACATATACTCACTATTTTTGCCAGGATCGTACCCGCCCTCTCCTTTAGGGGGATTGATCTCCTTCTCAACGGGAAGCACTAAGGCCGTAGGGTTTATTCCCCTTTTTTCCCAGCCTTGCAACCATCTGATAAGCCCCAAGAGCAAGGAATCACTGTAGCACCATTCGATAAGTATTTTAGTGTCGAACCCACAAGGAGCTGAAGGTAAACTATCTATTCTCTAAAGCCCTATAACCCTCTTATATGGCCGTTTGTGCAAGACAATAAGTTGAAATATGAAAGGAACTAACTAATGAAAGCAAGTGATGTGGAATGGGTTTATCTAGTAACAAGTTTCTCAATCAAGCTTCGAACGCAAGTTTCTTAGAGCAAGTTTCTCTCAGCAGTTTTCTCAAGCAAGTTTCTCAAAGTAGCAAGTAGCAAATATCTCAAGGGAGCAAATGTTCTAGCAATTGTTATTTCATTTGTGTGGTTGTCACAATTAGTGAAGCACATGTTTCAGTCTTAATTGTTTCTTCTAGGAAGGAGCCATAAATAGGTGTAGCCAAGTGAATGAACTAAAACCCCTTATGATGGTTCTTATGGCCAAGTAAATGACTGCGCAAGATTTATTAAGACATAAAAGTCCCACCATAGCCTTAAGTTCTAACGTCCCCTATGTATATCCCCCAATAAAGTAACTTCATGACTCGGTCTCAGGTTTACATGTCCTCCCAAGTCTCCCTCACTCCATTACATTACCGCTGATCACCTTACATGCATTCCCCAACATATGCGTGCACTCATATATTGTACATAAAGACAATCATAAAAGATAACAAAACTTGTATGCAACCAAACAACAAACTATTTCACAATTGCCATGAACCAATCACTTCTCAAACATAGATGGGGAGACACAATAGATCGAGGGAATAGTATATTGCATCATACATCATGTTTGCCAATAGTTTACAGTGAAGAGATGGAGATGATCTTGCTGTAGATGTTGATGATGAACACGCCGGAGGGGGGTGGAGCCCTCCGGAGGTGATTCCGACGGTGTTTCCCCCCTCCGATCTTCTCCGGTGGCAGCCTTCTGACTCTCTGTTTCATGGTTTTGTGTTTCTCCACCGCCTCCTCGCGAAACTCCTCGGGGGACTATTTTTATAGTCGGTTTTAGGTCAAGACGAAGCCACGGAGACGAAGACGGACGGCATCGGAGCCACGAGGTCCAAGATGGGGGGTCCCACGCGGCCAAGGAATCTGGCCGCATGGGCCCACCTCTTTTGGACCTCGGGTCTCCGTTTGTTCGCTTCCTACGCTTTCTTCCTTCCAAAAAATGATCCTCGTAAATTTTCAGGTCAATTGGTCGTCGTCTGGGTCCCTGAAACATCAAAATATAGAAAATAGGGTTTTCTACCAGTGCAGGGTTAATTCCAAAAAAATAGGAAACTGTGAAATCTTCCCAAAATTATTATAAAACAATGATATAGCCCTTATATGATGCAAATATGATTGAAATATGAGTATTATAATGCAAAGTTCATGTATGCATTTTACATGCATCAACATCCCCAAGCTTAACCTATACTCGTCCTCGGGTATGAAGGTGATAAAACTAACATGGACTTTGCATTTTAATACTATCAATGGATATCAAAGATGATTACTATTGCTACATAAAGTCATATGATTCATTCTTCAAAGTAGTATCAATATGCAAGATAGATTGTGAAGTGATACCAAATATTCAATGCAAGGATGTTCAATGATAATTCACAAAGTGCAACATAGAAGAAAGTACCATGGACCAAATGTATGCATAATGAAAAGTAAAAACATCCTATGATGGTCATAGACTACGCTTGTAAATCTGAATATAAAAGGTGGACACTTTGGAAAGATATATAAATGAGTAGAGGTAAAACATGAATAAGTTTCATCTAACTTCCAAATGCTTCTACTTAAGTTAATGTTTGCAATGTGGTATTCATTGGTGTCAAGCTCTCATTACCGCCATCATAACATCTTGAATGGTTAAATTTTAAAGTGAAACCAAATATGAGTAGTGTGCTTGACAAAGTATGGGTTGAAAGCTTCATGCCCCGTGAATACGAGTACCTACACCATGGTGTTACTCAATTTGGGCTACCAAGCAAGTTCAAGTTAAAGTCATTGTAAAAATAGCATCATTAAGAGGGTCAACTGGGGTACCTCTTGTCCCAGGACATGGAACAAGCCCATGTCAAAATGACAAGACAAACAAACATAATGAACAATCTCAACACCCTTTTTATTTACTATTGATATAGCTTTTTATTATGAGGTGCATCACTGAAGGTTCACAATAGTAAGTAAGTAAATTTTCACCATGAATGATGCATGGCTTAGATTAGCGGCCCAGGTGTCTCTCTAGCCATTTGTACAAACTACTTAAACTTAGTTTCCACATTTATTTGGCACTATGATAGGCATCCATAAACAAAAGTACATGATATCAACTAAATATAATTAAGAACATGTTAAAAGCTTGCCATGTGACAGCACATACGGGCTAACCCCCAACCAAGACTCTTGTCAAGCTCACAGCTTCATAATTTTAATCACAATGGTTCATGTTTATTAAGTGCAATAAAAGTAAGGTGTGCATCATGTTCGTGAGAGCTCTTTAACCAACTTTTCCCATAACAATCAATAACATAAGCATTTTAATTCAGAAGTATAGATAATACAAAATAACATGATAAACATACTCGGAATAGCATAAAGCTAATAGGTAGATATGGTGGACTCACTGGAAAAACTTTGGTTGAAGGTGTTGGAAAACAAGTTTTTACATGTTAGATTTTGGGCTAGCAAGAGGGAGAAAGTTGACCGTCTAAATACATGCATAAGTGTCCATAGAACTAACAAATCCATGTTAAACAAAGTAAAGCAACATTCAGCATCAAAACATGAATAAGAGATAGCTCTTGATAAAACACTTGCAAATTAATACTCATTAAAAGCACATGAATCATGCAACTATATGTATCTTTTTGAATCAACTGAAACATCCCTATCCCAATATTTTTAATAGCATCCAACTTAATTCAACACAAAATTCTAGTACCTCTCCCATAAAATAAATGATAGTGATGGTCTGACAAAAAAGCAAAACAAAAATAAAAAGAACAATAAAAGGACGCTCCAAGTTTATGCGATAGTAATGCGTTGATAGAAAAACAGAAAATAGACGTGTGCAAACCAAGAGTGTTTGGTCCAGTGGGGTGCCTTGACATCCCCAAGCTTATGGTCTTCACCATCCTTAGATAGCTCTTGGTGCATCTCCTCTAATCCCTGTGAAAAAACTTCAACACAAAATTTTCTCCCATCTCCTTTCTGTGGGGTGACATTAGTAGGTACAAAAGATAGAATGCTTGCTGAAAGAAATTCATGAACATAAATTCATATTAAGTGTACAGCAAGTGTATAATGTTGTATTCTTCCTCATAAACTCAAGTTAATCAAGAAGATTAAACTTAAAAGTTCAAAGAATGCATCAAACAAAATAGGACAGAATCTGTCCAGAAAAACAGCTGCAGCAAAACACATTTTTCTACCCTACTTAAATATGTCGAACAATTCTGAGAAAATTCATGCTTACGGAGGATGAAAAGTGGCAGTTACAGTTAAAATATCAACTCATTTGGAATTACACAATAGGAATGAAAAATCATACCATGCACAGATTTATGCTGAAATAAAATCTCCGAATACAATAAGCAACTTTTTCAATCCAAAATGGGTAAAACTTGGCACTTTATTAAAAATTCCAGAAACAAAACTAAAAACTAAGTGTCTTGTTACATCTAGAGGACACAAAGAAAATCAAAAATAAAAACAACCGGGTTGCCTCCCGTAAAGCGCTTTCTTTATAGCCATGTAGCTAGGCTTCTTATTTGGTATCAAGATGGTTGGAGTGAGGTGGCTTGGCATCCCCAAGCTTGAATTCTTGTACTTATTTGATATATGTAGGGTGAGCCTAGGGATAACATCCCCAAACTTGAGTGTTTGTCCCTCGTGATCTTTATTCATCACCCTCAACTCTTCCACTTGAAAGTTCTCTTCACACAAAACTCATCATAAAACTTGATTAGAGGGGTTAATGTCTCCATAAATGAAATCCTCATAGGTACAGCAAAGACATATCATGAGTTGATTCTACACATTAGCTAATATTACTATGGTTGTGTATAGATCTTTGATCAATAGAACCACACAAAACACAAGTAATGAGAGTAATGCAAAATAAAGATAGAATCTGTCAGAAACTGGACAGCTCGTAAAGAGTGAATTTTCAGAGGCACTTACCTTGCTCAAATCAGAAAACTTTGAACTAATGAAATGTTTATTAATAACTGAATATTTCTGTCGTAAAATATCAAGTCAAAATTCCTCTTCTGTGATTTTATACATGTTTCGCAGTGAAGCTCAGGAATCTATTTTTTGGACAGCAAATCGCTATTGTTTAATCCTACCTATCAGAAGAGGTTATTCTTGCCATTAATATGAAAAATAAGATACAAAGGTGATGTTACAGTAGTAAACAAGCACCTTGACTCAAAAATCCAAAACTTAAGCTGAAGATAAAAATCAAAAAGAAACACAAAGAACAAGGCAAGAATCAAGATAAACAATCAAAAAAGAAGGAAAAATATTTTTGTTGTTTTTGATTTAGCAAAAAGGAAAAAGGAGAAGAAAATATATACAACATAAACACTCTTTTTATTTGGTTTTAGCTTTGGGAAATGTTTTAGTGATAGAGACTTTGCAACGGTTCCATTGGCATGAACAACACATGTTCAAGGTCGACCCCAACTTATCCATTACTCATCCTTCTCATTTACTTTCCCAAATTTTATATAAAATGAAAATCTTAAACTAATCATCACCAAACAATAGGTAAAGATATAAAGGTGTGCTCAAACCGAAGAGGAAATTAAAGCATAGGGAACACACAACAGAATATTAAACAATTTACTTTTAAGTCTAACTCTCTTCCTATGCATTGGAATTTTATATATGAATAAATAACAACAGATTTGAGGTAACCAATGCATATAATAATCAATAGATTGCATTTTATAGTCGTTTTGTGTTTCCCCCCTCCGATCTTCTCCAGCGGCAGCCTTCTGACTCTCTGTTTCGTGGCTTTGTGTTTCTCCGCCGCCTCCTCGCGAAACTCCTCGGGGGACTATTTTTATATTCGGTTTTAGGTCAAGATGAAGCCACGGAGACGAAAACGGACGGCATCGGAGCCACGAGGCCCAAGATGGGGGTCCCACATGGCCAAGGAATCCGGCCGCGTGGGCCCACCTCTTTTGTCCCTCGGGTCTCCGTTTGTTCGCTTCCTTCGCTCCTACGCTTTCTTCCTTCCAAAAAAATGATCCTCGTAAATTTTCAGGTCAATTGGTCGTCGTTTGGGTCCCTGAAACATCAAAATGTAGAAAATAGGGTTTTCTGCCAGTGCAGGGCTAATTCCAGGAAAATAGGAAAACTGTGAAATCTTCCCAAAATCATTATAAAACAATGATATAACCCTTATATCATGCAAATATGATTGAAATATGAGTATTATAATGCAAAGTTCGTTTATGCACCATCGCACCCACTGAGAGGTGTCCTCTACGGGCCTAAAGAAGGCGTTGGTTCTGGACTTCGTCCACAGTGCATGCACACTGACGGTGTATATTGACGGATTAAGGCCTAAACATCCTGTCAACCAGTCTTTCGCCTGACTAATGGACCATGTGGCAGGGGCTTTCATATCCATGTCCACAAACTGAAACTCACTCAGATCAACTCCCTGATCATTTGTTTGGATAGTACCCGAACCATAAAAAAAATCTTACTAAAGTAGACATCTCTGCTGACCTAAAAAAATAATAATAAGACTCGTCAAGTACCATACCGTATTAAAAACTTAATAAGACTCGTCAACTACCATATCGTATTACAAAAATACTGCCCAACTTTTACTAAATAATACTACCAGATCAAACAATTTATACGACCAAATAATTTATACGACAAACTCTACAAATATATCTATACTGTACGACTGTTGCCCCAAATATCGGTCCGGCACTAACAAAATATTTGCTGTACTAACGACTAATATTTTGCAAACTAACATACAATAACCACTATACTACACGACCATTGGCCCGACCGGCACTAACAAAATATTTACACTACTAACAAATAATCTATTTTTAACCTAACATAAAATAACCAATATATGAAAAATCTTACCCTTGAAGCGTGCCCTAAATCACCACAGCAGCAACACCACCAATAGCACCACGAACCTTCAGCTCCTACCCAACACCAACCTCCACCGGATCTCCACCGTTGCCCCCTAATACCACCCCCAAATTGCCTCCATGACCTACCCATCAACAGATCGAAGCTTTCCCTAACTGCCTACTGCTTTGGGGATGATTTTTTGGGTGGAAAATCAACTAAAATCGAGTGTACATGAGGTAACAAATGAGTAGAAACGGAGGCAGCAGAGAGAGGAAAGAGAGGCGTCGGGAGGAAGAAGAAAGAGAGAACGAGGAGGAGAGGTAGTCGAGGACCTGCTCGGCCAGACCGAGGCCAATTGCCCTATCGGCGTCGGCGAAGCCGACTGCAGGCCGACAGGGTGCGGCGCAGGCTGGGCCCGGCCTTATCCACGACCTGGTCGGCGTGGCCGTGGCCGACTGGACCTGCTCGGCCTCGGTGAAGCCGACAGGGCCTGCTCGGCGTAAGCGAAGCCGAGGGTGTATTATTTCTGAATTTTTTTGAAAACGCGTATTATTTCTGAAAAAGAATAAAAAAATATATTATTAAAAAAATTTGGACTTGCTTATGGACATAACCTACAAGTATAGCTCAATACACACATTAGTCCATAGAGATTGTCATTAATTACCAAACCACACATGGGGCAACCATACTCTTTCAATCTCCCTCATTTTGGTAATTGATGACAATCCCTTTTAAGAGGATTTATATAATGAATAAAGCAACCTTGCAAGACAAGCAAGCAAGGGTGCAAGAGCATTAAAGGCAAATGCTTAAGAACCAAACAAAAGCATAAAACCAAATTCCCTTAAACCCTCTAAACTTCTCCCCCATTGGCATCGATTGCCGAAATGGGAAGAAAATTTTAGAAGGCCAATATAATATGAGTTCCTCAAAAAGGTGTGTATTTCTCAAGATATGAGTGAAATCAAATACGCATATCCAGTGATGAATAGCTAGAGGAAATCAAACTATATTGAGGTTCCAAAGATTGCAAATAAGATGAAGTCATTCTAAACGTCTCCACAAAGGAGAAAAGCAATCGAGGAGATCCAAAACGAGAGTTCTAAATAAGTAATGGAGAAGCTCCTCAATGTTCATGCACTATTGAGGAGTGAACAAATATGGAATCCTCACTCCCCAAAAATCATCTAAAACTTAAGCAAATCATAGCACTTGCAACAAAGATATGGTTGAGCCATAAGAAGACACCGATTTAAAAGATTCAATCATAAGATAGGCCCAGCCGAGATACAAAGAAGATCTTTTAAAAAAGAAGAGATGTTTGCAAGCTCAAGGATGCCAATTGGAAAATGAAATCAATTGAAAAAGACAAACACTTGTGAGAGCATCTAGCCAATAAGAATCAATATACTCACCAAGATAAGCATGAGGACAAAGATTTTCAACAAACACATGAGTGTGCAAAGATGCAAATAAAATTAAGATAAGCACTCATGAAACAAATTTGGAGCCACCAAAAAATTATAGATAAAAATCAAGGTAGCTCATAAGAAATAGGATACCAACTAAAAGGTGGCCTCTTACATATGTATAGGTTTCTAAGTAGACAAATCTTTGAAGATATACATCCACAAAGAAACATGTACATACGAAATGGTTAGTGAAAGAGAGAAAAAGGTATCCAAAAGGAAGTCATAAATATACAAAAGAGATTATTGCTTAAAATCATAGCACATTGCTCAAATTTATCTCATTGTATATAGATGAACTTCAAACACATCAAAGACATCACACATATCACTAAGGGAACAAGAGATAGTGGAGATGCTTTGAGGTAGGCAACAAGTATCACAAAGGAAGAATACCAATTGAAGGAAAGGTTTTTGCTATTTTATCACAAATATCGCCATGATATACCAAGTGAAGGAAATAAGCCAAAACCAAAACAATTGCACATAAAATCTTTGATGCCAAGAAGCAACCTACACAAGGTTGAATACAAGAAAGGTATGCATGAGGTAGATACTTGTTACCGAGATGTCATTGGTGATGAAGAAGATGAGAGTTTGCTAATCATCGTAGCTTGACTCCTATAATCACATGGTGCGAACACCTTACTTATGAATGAGACAAGCCTCCAATGCATCTCCGTTGTACCTAAAACAACATTCAAGTAGAAAATGGTTCCCAAACTCATTGGGTCCCATAGTAGTTAGATACACTACAATACATAGGAAACACTCCACATAAATATGTGCATATGGATATGAAATTGAATTTCATGCACATCTTAGCCGATTTAGGATTCGGTGGAGTAAACCCTATATATTGGAACGAGAAAGACAAACATGCCATATAATCTTATATTTACTAATTGGAGGCACCATAGGGAGCACCACGTTAATCCTGGAGAAAATATAAAAAATAACCGTAAGATCTATATTCTACGGATAGGATTGAAAGACAGATCAAATTAAACTCCCCGATCTGTCCGTCCTTCATGAAGGAATACTCCAGCGTCTCATGTTCGAACCGCAAGCCTACAAACAAAAACAAAATCCATCTCTCTCCTTTTCCAGGCTGTTTCTCCAACCTAAACTACTACGGCTTCAGATCTCAAAACAGCCTAATTGCTCTCCCAATCTAATCTCTCCTTCGTGCCTCACTGTGGCCGTATCCTCCACCCACGAGTTTCATGTTGTTCGATCTCCCAACCTCTTTCTCCGACGACAATATCCTATACCGTCACTGATCATCACCTTCCTCAGCATAAGTAAAACCGAATCCAATGCAATCACGAGAGAGAGAGAGAGAGTGATTATAGGAAGATGAATTTGCTGCTGCCGTCTGGGCTGTGGCCGCCGGGAGAGGTTCCAAATCTGAGCCATGAGGATTGAGGGGTAAGGTAAGTATGTAGATTAAGTCCAGATGTCCACCATGTGTGTGCCCCAAAAGCAGCAGAATTCAAACCTCATCATCAACGACTTCTTCACGGACGTGATCAACCCAGTTATCAGATACGTATTACTCCTTCAACTATGCACGTTATCTAGGTAATTTAAATCATGATCCGACCACTATTCCCTCCTTTTTTTCCTGCTGTGAGGTAATGCACTCTAGGTGTTTGATGAATTGTTAACTTGCTGAACTGTCAAATGCAGTGGAAGGGTGCATTGAGCTTTCATCAGCAATGATCGAGTTTACAGTATGATCAACTTGCAAAAGTATCATGGCATGCACAGTATATATAATCTATATATTCTTAGGGTGTGGTGCTTCTATTAGCTGAGCACACCCAGGTATGACTATGCTCCTAGGTCACTTATTTTTCTTAGAGAAACCAATTTTTAGCATAGATAGAGGCGAACAAGAAACCCTTCAGTTTAGGCAATATATTTGTCTCAAACTTCCTTTTGTGTTGCTCATTGCAGACTTCTTCATTGCTGCATATCTGTATTATTTTAGAAGTTACTGCAACTAATAGTTCTGCATTAACATGGTTGACTGTTATAGATATGGTTTATGATAACTAGCCATGCAGCTTTGTGATATGATCTAATCTGACCCATACTACATGCCCAATGATTTTTGCTACATGTGCCATCTTATAGCTTAATGCTATAGCTAAAATCATTACTAGCATTATGTTTAGTTAGGAAAACTAGGGAAGAACTCCAGTGGATATAATAGAAACAATGTTCATATTACGACTATCCATCTGATAAAAGAAACTCAAGGAATGCAGAGCTGCTCTTAAATAGACTATGAGAGCCATTATTATCTTAAGTAGATTCAGCATGCTTCACCAGGGATACAGATTCTATTAGATATATCATTGTTCCAAATGTTATTTAAAAAATGGTATTTCTAAACAAATCAGCTCTGCCAACCCACTTGATCTATTCCCACATATCAAAATTTACTTTGTCGACATTCACTCAAATCAGTACTCATGGTTTCCCTAATGGAACACCCGTTTGATAAGCAATTGCCTAATATTTGTAGGAACCAATAGATTCAGGTTGCACAAGCAAAACAGAGAAATGGAGTGGTACAAAGAAATACTTTCAAGTGGTAATTTATTATATTTAAGAGATCTCGCTGTCCTTAAAGTTTTTTGGAGTTATGTTGTCCTGCATAGTAATATGTCAGTATACTCCTCAAGCATCAATAATCTCACCCCCCACAACTTTATTTTCAGTAGTCAGTACGTAAATAATCAAGTCTTCTATTTCATATTTTCATTATGATGGAGATTCTGATGTCTGCATTTAAATTGGAAAAGGTAACATATTCATCCAATATAAATATGCCAGTTTGTCGTTATTTGTGTTCATTTACAATGAGCAGGAAAGATTCGAGATTTGCGAGAAGCAAGCAAAAGGTTAACAAAGCATGTGGAATTTCCAATACCACATCACCATTGAAGTTTGACTACACAAGTTTATGAAAAAATAAATAGCATTGATTTTGGTCTACTGTTCTCATAGTGTTGTGCTAATAGTCTCAATATTATTACCCTCTCTCTTTTTCATCCCACTTTATATAGAAAAAACATAAACATGCCAAACCGATACACGATAATGAGGAAACACTCTTACAAACCAGGTAAAAAAAGACATCCGAGCTCAATAATATTACCATAAAGTGTTGTGCTATAATTAGCAGACAGTTGTGATTGCAATATATGTTTTAAGTCTCATATACATGTACATTTTTTTAATACATGCGATACAGTTTGAACGATACTAATTCCATGGACTAAGTATATTCCCTGAGGAACCACTCGCCTGTATGGCGTAATTACATGGGAATATTTTCAACTTAATTTGTGTGACCATTATGTTGGAAAATTGAGCAAATCACAAGTTTAGCTAAGCCACGAGTTTTGAATATAATACATATAAAAAGCAAACTCAAACAAGAATAAAAAAAAACATTGGTGAAATAATCTATACAAGTAAGGTAAAGCGAGCAATATTACAAGTTATAGAGAATATACATACAAGTTAATAGAATTAGATAATACATATATCTAATTAAATCAGCTAACTAAGGAAGATATTTTTTCTCTACTTATTATTGCGGTGTTTTGCACTACAGGTTATCAGGGAAACCCACTATGTGCTTTCACATTGTTTCTAAAAGATTCTTATATATGTTTTTTGTCTTTCTAATTTCAGGTATTTTGTTATGCAAATAATCAATGATGGTAGTACACTTTTACACGTTATGTGCTATTTAGAACTGGTAGCCCGTGCGGATGCACGGGTTGACGACTAGTATATATAATAGAGAATATACATGCAAAGTCTTTCAAGAACCAAACGAGATACAATCTAGACAAAAACACCAAGTAAACCAAGAGGGGACACACCAAGGTGTGACAAGAAAAGGTTGTCCAAATTATATCAAAATCCAAATCAACACATGATTGAGAAGGAACCAACAACAACAAATGATTGATTCCAAAAACACATCAACACATGAAGTGAGATAAAATACCAATTCAAAAGATCAAATATTAATTGATAAGGTAGTGTTCTAAATAACAAAGGAAGGCTCCCCCAAGATTTGTGCATTATCTTGATATTTGCATTTGAATACAAAATGCACACACAAGGGGTCATTACTCTCCATATGTCATTTACAATACTAAACAATACCAATTGAAAAATAGGATCCATGTAAGAGGCAAGGAAGACAACAAGAGTCAAAATAAACACTTGGCAATAAATAAGGTAATACAACACAAGAGCCAATATGAAGATGGTCTACAAAATCCACCACAATTATGAGTATCACTTGTCATGGACAAGGAGTATATAGAGATATTTCTCAGTGGTATATAGAAATGATATTTAAGACCAACTTCACAACAAATAAGCATATGGCAAGAATAAGATTTAAACACAAAGCTTAGATAGATAGATATTCTTGATAGCTTCAAAAATTTACGTGATCATGCAAAGAAACTCCAAAGAGTAGCTTGAAGCCAATGGTTTTCCAAAAGGATATATGCAAACATATTCTGGAAAAATCATACCAAGAAAGTCCATCACAAACAAGATCCAAAAGATAACCAATAAAAGCATTTTAAGTATGATGGAACTTGTTTGAGCAACATGCCACAAGGAACAAGATAATTAAAATATCAATACTAAGTGGCAACACCTCATATGTTCACATTTTCTAGGCTTGTAATATGCACAAGGCTTGTTACTCCCCCATAATGTGATAATCCATTTTATCTAAGCAAGAGGCAAATAAAATCCAACTAGAGATAATTAATGGACATTTTAGAATTCAAATTTCCCATGAGCATGACATACCACATAGTGACTAGATAATCTAGATATATCAATACTAAGTGGTAATCCTCATGTATAAACATTTTAGGATTGTGAAGTGCACGAAGCATATCACTCCCCCAAAATGGGATAGTCCATTAATCTCTCAAGTGAGAGCCAACAAGATAAGATATCAAATAGAAGCAATAAGGCTCAACACAAGTAGGTGGTGTGCAAACCAACATACACATACTTGATTACCCAAGATAAGTAAGTAGAGATCAGAACACATACAAACACTAGCAAGGTACAAAACCTAACACATGCAAGGGTGCAAGCAACTTTCAATGTATAGATGATTTAAATACAAGTTACCGCTAGGAGGAACATTGGATATGAGATATAACAATATACTCCAAATGACTTGTCTTGAGAGATAGAATATATGAAGATCCCTTAATTCTTCATGATGTAGCCAAGTCGCCAGTGCCCTCCAACAACACATATTGATCAAGTTTGAGCTTGTTGGTCCCCAACCAAGTTGGGTCCTAAGAGGTTAGTCACAATAGGTTTGGAAACCCAAATGGTTTTTTCTTGACACCACTTTGAGTACCCACAAATTTGGTTAACACATTGCCAACTCTATCCTTCCCAAGAGAATAAACATCATCAATTATAATGGGGTTGGAAAGGGTACCGTTAGTGCATGAAGAAGCAAAATGCCCCTTCTTACGGCATAAATAGCAACTTCGAATCTTCTCTTTCTTCTTAATAGGCTCCTCAACTTGAGGAGCAAGAACTTGAGTCTTCTTAGGAGGTGGCATTTGTTCAACCCGTGGATGAGCATGAGATTGAACAAGAGGCCGCTTTCCTAGTTGCTTCTCACTAAGAGGCTTCTTCTTCATAGGGCATGATCCAACATGATGCCCTTCAACCTTGCACTTGAAGCAAACAATCTTGGCCAAATTCTTGACTTTATCTTGGCCCTTCTTCTTATCAATCTTAAGACTTGTTCTTGTTGTTGAAGTTGAATCCAAGTCCACTCTTGTCATAGGGGGGTTGTTGAACACTCAACATGTTGTCAAACGTGGACTTCCCTTGATGATGCTTTTCCAAGTCTTTTTTCAAAGAAGTGACTTGGGCCTTGAGATCTTTTAGTTCCTCTACATGGTTAGTGGCAATAAAAACACTAGAGGAAGTAGAGGCTTCATTGTTAGAGCAACAAGGCAAGGAAAGTAAATCATCACAAGATGTACCAACATTATGAGTGGATGAACTACTAGGACTAGCACATGGCAATATAGCAATTCTACTAGAAATTGTGCCATTGTCCACATGAGGCTCACAAGATGTTACCTTGGTAGTGATGGCCTCATGAGCTAACTTTAGCAAATCATAGGATACTACAAAATTATCATGAGAGCAAGATAGCTTCTTATGACTTTCTTCCAATTTTCCATAATTGCTAATTAGTAACTGATGCATGTAAAATGCATACATGAACTTTGCACTATAATACTTGTATTCCATTCATATTTGCATTATATAAGGGGTATATTACTATTATTTAATGATTTTTGGTAATTAATAATGATTTCCCCTATTTATGAAATTAATCCTGTGCAGGCAGAAAAACCCTATTTCTTTCCTTATTTATTTCAGTGCCTTAAGGACGTCATAATGAGCTGAAAATTTATGGGGATCATTTTTTTGGAAGGAAGAAGACCTCGGAGCGAAGGATGCAAGCAAACGGAGGCCGGAGGGCCAAAAGAGGGTGGCCCACGTGGCCCCTGTACCTAGCCGCGTGGGACCACTCATCTGGGCCCTCGAGGCTCCGTTGTCGTCGATCTTCGTCCCCGTGGCTTCGTCTTGACCTAAAACCGACTATAAAAATAGCCCCGCGAGGAGTTTCGAGAGGAGGCGGCGGAGAAACACAAAACCAGAAACAGATAGACAGAAGGCTGCCGCCGGAGAAGATCGGAGGGGGGAAACACCGCCAGAATCACCTCCGGAGGTCTTCTCCATCCCCCCTCTGGAGTCTCGATCAACACCACTGCCAAGACCAGCACCATATCCATCACCATCTTCGTGATCCACTTCATCCCCCTCATAGTTTGAGATTGTTCGAACCCTAGATATTGTCTAAGTACTATTCTACATGTTTGTGAATTGCTACTTGTCATTATTTTGTGGGGAGATCATAGTTTCAGATTGTGTTGTACCACTTGTACCACTGAATCATATCATGTCTTGCCGTTGTGAGTAGTTCTCTCATGTTCCTGGGGTATAGGATGAATTGGCAATGATTTTTATATAACATGTGTTGGTATTTTGTCTAGTTTTTACCTTTGATGTGATTCTATGACGGTGTTGTGCGAACGTCGACTGCACATCACTTCACCTATATGGGCTCATAGGAGAACACCGTAGTGTAATGGAGTGAGGAAGACTTGGGAGGACATGTAAACCTGAGACCGAATCATGAAGTTGCATTATGAGGGTATTAGTATCGGGGACCTTAAAGATTAATGCTATGGTGGGACTTTATGTCTTAATAATTCTTGTGCAGTCATTTACTTGGCCACATGATCCATCATAAGAGGTTTAGTATATTTATTTAGCTGAACCTAATTATGGCTCCGTCCAAAGAAGATTAAAACTTGACAAAATGTTTACCTTGTTGTTCTAGAAATATTTATGCCATGAAGTCTAAGTAGCCCTTGGGAACTCTCTCCACCTATAAGAAACACACACTTGAGCTTGTCCTCTTGCTGCATAGAGGATTGGGCTTTCTCTCTTTGAGATCTTTCACTTGTCATATTGCATTTTCAGCATTTTACTTTATTCCAAACTCTACACCAAAAACCCAAAAACACTTGCATCATTTTATCATTTTAGTTTGTATAGTGCATAGATAATAAGGGAAGTGACACTCTTATTTGAGAGGATAAATAGTTATACCTTCTACTCCTCGTGGGATCGATACTATAGTTACACATTGAAGACTTCAACGATCCCCTATACTTATGGGTATCAAGACGTTTTCTGGCGCCATTGCCGGGGAGTGTAGCGCTTAAGTTTTTATTCTTGTTTGCACTAGATTTTTGTTTTCAGTTTTCCATATACTCTAGTTTGCTTTCAGTTTTGCATTTATCAAAAACCCAAAAATTAAAAAAAAAATGGAAAATTGTCATAAAAACGTCATGATAGCTGCTGAATTTAGAAAATCAAATGAAGGGGAAAGATTAGAAACCATCATGAGGTATCTAAATGAAATTGCCAGTAAGCTGCTTAATTGTCATAAGGATTCCAATTGCCAGTAAGCTGCTCTGAACACTCTAGACACTTTGAATTCCAATGCCCTTCCAATAAAGATGAACCTGTTATTGCAACTTATCATACAGGGAATTATGCTCACTTAGGGATGAAAGAAGTAGAGCAATTTGTTAGTTTTATGGCAGCCTATGAATTAAACACCTTCATTGATGAACATGAAACCTGCCCTATAGCTTCTCAATATAAAGATTTGATTGTCATTATCCTTAATATCTGCAGAAATGAATTTGATGAAAATATTTATGTTATTGACACAACAAAGAGAGCTACCCAAGGAAGATCTAATGTTTGCAGGAAGAGGATGATGAAAACATAAGCTTGGAAGAGGAAGTATGTGAAGAAGATGACAAAAGCCTAAGCTTGGGGATGCCCATGCATCCCCAAGAGGAGGACAATGAAGAGCAAGAAGATGTTAAAAATGATGAACAACTAGAGAATGAAGAGAGGAAACATCCACCTTCACCACCTATGGATGAGGGTAACACTCAAAATTTGGTTGATGATAAACTTTGCTTTTATGATTCTGATGATGAGGAAGAATATGAACCTATGCCTAATGAGAACATTATTGATAATGATTTTAAAAATGATGAAGAATGTGGTTTAGACATGCTATATGATAATGCTTTAGATGATGGTCCTATGCTTATTGATAATCCTCCATGTTTAGTTGTTACTACCTTATGTGAGGATAAAAATGATATACTTGCTGCTTGTGATAATACTCTCACTCATGAGAGTCCTACTTTATTTCTGAACTCTCCTATTCACACCATAGGGGAGGAAATTTGCTTTGATGATACTATGCCTCCTATATATGATGATTATTATGATGAATGTGATATTTTCAGTCCACCTACTATTGAGGGAAAAAGTTTATTATGATCATGATATGCCTCCTATTTATGATGATTACAATGATGGCTATGGTAGTTTTACTCCCACTATTACTAATGAGAAGGATTTTACTTATGTGGAGAGTAATAATAATACTTTTATGCATGTGAATCATGACAAGAATGCTTTATATGATACTTATGTTGTTCATGATGGTACTGAGATTTATTATGAGAGAGGGAAACATGTCTCTAAATATCTCAATAATATTAAGTTTCCTCTCTTTATGTTGAAACTTTTGAAGTCCCACTTGTTTTGCCTTCTTATGCTAATTACTATATGCTTCATTGATTTATTTTCTTACAAAATCCCAATGCATAGGAAGTGGGTTAGACTTAAATGTGTTTCATATTTTTCTCTTGATGCTCTATTTTGCATTTCAATTCTTATTCCTATGTGAGCATCATTAGATAACCTCTTTTGAGAGGTGGGATTGAACAATAGTGATTTGCTGTCTAGAAAACAGATTCCTAAGCCTCACTGCGAAAAATGTTAAAAATCACAGAAGAGGAATTTTGACCTGATATTTTACGACAGCAATATTCAGTTATTAATACACATTTCATTAGTTCAAAGTTTTCTGATTTAAGCAACGTAAGTGCCTCTGAAAATTCACTCTTTACGGGCTGTGCAGTTTTTGACAGATTCTGTCTTTATTTTGCATTACTCTCATTACTTGTTTTTTGTGTGGTTCTATTGATCAAAGAGCAATGCAAAACCATTGTAATATTAGCTAATGTGTATAATCAACTCATTATATGTGTTTTCTGTATCTATGGAGATTTAATTTATGGAGACACTAACCCCTCTAATCAAGTTTTATGATGAGTTATGTGTGAAGAGAACTTTTCAAGTGGAAGAGTTGAGGGTGATAAACAAAGATCAAGAGGGACAAACACTCAAGCTTGGGGATGTTACCCCTAGGCTCATCCTACATATATCAAGTAAGTACAAGGATTCAAGCTTGGGGATGCCCAAGCCACCTCACTCCAACCATCTTGATAACAAGTAAGTAAGCCTAGCTACATGGCTATAAAGAAAGCGCTTTACGGGAGGCAACCTAGTTGTTTTTATTTGGATTTTCTTTGTGTCCTCTTGATGTAACAAGAGAATGTTTTCTTAGCTTAGTTCATGGAATTTTTAATAAAGTGCCAAGTTTTACCCATTTTGGTTTGACAAAGTTGCTATTTCTATTCGAAGATTTTATTCCTGCATGAAGTCTGTGCATGTTTTGATTTTTCGTTTTATTATGTAACTCCGAATGAGCTGAGATTTTAACTGCCACTGAAACTTTTCATATTATGTATGCCTGAATTTTTCCAGAATTTTTGGACGTGCTTAAATAGGCCAGAAAAATACGTTTTGCTGCTGCTGTTTTTCTGGACAGATTCTGTCCCATATTGTTTTATGCTTGTTTTGAACTTTTAAGTTGAATATTTTTGATCCAATTGAGTTTATGAGTAGGCATACAACATTATACACTTTCTGGACATTTATATGTATTTTAGTCCATGGATTTTATGCAGCAAAGAAACCTATTTGTCTATCACTACTAATATCACCCCATAGAAAAGAAATGGGAGAAACAATGTTTTGAAATTTTTTCACATGGATTGGAGGAGATGCACCCTGAGTTATCCAAGGATGGTGAAAACCATAAGTTTGGGGATGTGGAGAAAATCCCCACTGAACCAACATACTCTTGGTTTGCACACGTCTAACTTCTGTTTTTCATTTGAACCACTTTATCGCATAAACTTGGAGCGTCTTTTTGTTAGTTTTTGCTTTGATTTTTTATTTTGTGAGACCACCACACTATCGTTTATATATGAGAAAGCTACTGGAAATATGGGTTGAAATATCTTGCATGCTTTTATTGTATTGGGAAAAGGGATGTCTAAGTTGATTTTTAATGACACATATAGTTGCATGATTCATGAGCTTCTTTATGAGTAATAATTTGCAAATGCTTTATCATGAGCTATCTTTTATTCATGTTTTGATGCTGTATGTTGTTTCACCTTGTTTGACATGAATTAGTTAGTTCTTTGGACACTCATGCATGCATCTAGATGGTCATCTTTCTCCCTTTTGCTAGCCCAAAAAATTCCAACAAGTGAAAACTTGTTTCCAACACCTTCAACCAAAGTTTTCCAGTGAGTCCACCATATCTACCTATTAGCTTCATGCTATTCCAAGTATGTTTATGTCGGAGATCTGTTCCAGGAACTGGGTGTGTCTCACAAGGATCGAGTAAGGGGCTGAACACGGAATCAAACAACCCTCAACGTGCCTCGGCGACGGTGCTCGTCGAGCTCGCTGCGGGACGACACTGCAGATATGAACGCACGGTATTACCCAGGTTCAGGGCCCTCTGGGAGAGGTAAAACCCCTACGTCCTGCTTCTGGTGTATTGCACTGCTTGGAGAGGTTACAGTACAAGGAGAGCTCGGAGAGCTCGAGGTGGCTAACAATGGCTAATTCTAGATCTGGAGCTTGGGAACTTGGAACCCTAGATCTCAGATCCTCAACCAGACTTCGAACCCTTTGTCCGTGCGTGCTCCCCCTCCTTTTATAGGTGTCTTGGGCCTCTTCCCCCAAATGTCTTGGCGGGAAGGGTTACCACATGGCGACGAAGGAGGAGGCTGGGTGCACGATAAAGGTGGAGTCCATGGACGCGGTCCATGGCTGGGTGCGGCGTCACCAAAGCTGGAAAAGCCACCGTCCAGCCAGGACGGTGGGCTGGCGCTACTGAGGTGGGAGGTGTCCCACGGTGACGTCGCCCTTGGAGCGTAGCTGCAGACGGTTCCCTTATCACCAAAGTGGCAAGCCTCGTTGTCTGCTTCGCTTGGTGCTGATTTGTTGACTGCTTTATACACGAGAACGGCAACTGCGGCGTCGTCATCACCGCGTGCAGACGCGCGCGTCATTCTGCAGCGGGCGCAGAGCCCATGTGCGCTCTGTCGCGGAGGCAGAGCTGGCTTCATGAGGAAAGAACCTCGCGAGGCTGGAGGCCTCGCCGAGCCCCTGGCTTTGTCCTTAGCAGAATTGCAGGTAGCATCTGAGATGCCCTCTCGAGAAGAGGTCCCTCGCCCCCCTGGCTTTTCCCTCGCGAGGCTCGCCAGGCTTGGAGAGCCTGGTCCTTAGCGAAATCTTCTGAGGAAATTTTGTGGGCCCTGGCAGGCCGGCCTGTGGTACCCTGGTTTCCACTG
Organism: Puccinellia tenuiflora; assembly: GCA_012064385.1. Taxonomy (NCBI): domain Eukaryota; kingdom Viridiplantae; phylum Streptophyta; class Magnoliopsida; order Poales; family Poaceae; genus Puccinellia; species Puccinellia tenuiflora. Next base: position 421,887 of record QRDG01000085.1, read on the forward strand.
TACCGACAGTAGCCCCCGGGCCCGCGATGGGCACGCCAAAGCCCATGGACGCAGGCGAAGCGTCGGGGGCCCAACGATGCCTGCCGGGGCCATGACACGTGGGGCGCAGCGGTTGTGCCCGAGGCCACGATCTCCTCGGCTTCAACGGGCGACCCGGTGGGGCCCGCCACGTCCTTGGCAACTGGCCGATAAAGCCTGCGCGCGCAGACGGCGCCCATCACTTCTCCCATTACTCCTCCGCACAATTCCCCCTAACGCCTCCTTCTTCCCAGAGTGCTCTGCCTCCAAGATACCCTTCCTCCTGCTACCATGGCGCCCAAGAAAGCAACCGCCGACCAGAAGGGAAAGGCCACGATGCAGGCCGGCAAGTCTGCGGCGGCGGCGCGGGGTGCTGCACTCGAGGGGGCACTGCCGAAGTCCTGCATCCACTCAGCGGCGATTGCAAAGGTGCGCCACATGGCGGCCGCGAGCACCAATGAGCACGGTGCCACCGAGATGAGACCGGCCGGCAGCAGGCTCCCCGAGGGGTACTACCCCATCTTCCTTCAAACTCTCTACGCCGGTCTTGTTCCTCCTTTCTCCGATTTCCTCCTGGGGATTTTGGAGGTGTACCAGATCCAACTCCTCCATCTTCATCCCAACTCCATCCTTATTCTCTCCATCTTCGCCTACCTCTGCGAGGCCTACATTGGCATCCGTCCCTCGGTGGCGCTCTTCCGCAGCTTCTACTCCCTCCGGTCCACAGCGCAGAACGAGCGGCTCGGATGCGTCTCCTTCCGCATTGCTGACGCCAGGAGCAGGAACTACATTCCCATCGCATGGTGCGGTGAAAACGCCATCACCAAGGTGACGAAGAAGGTGGAGGACTTCCGTAAGCGGTGGTTCTTCATCGACACCAAGAGGACCAACCCTCTCCTGGAGGTGCCCGTGGCGCCCCCGAGGAAGTGGGCGCGCTGGGCGAGCGCCGGCTTCGAGGGTCCGAAGCTTGATGCGGTGTACGAGTGCATACTGAGGCTTCGCGAGGGCGGACTCACCTGCCAGATGGTGGCGAAAGACTTCACAAAGCGCCGCATCGCCCCCCTCCACTGGCACTCAGAGCCGATGTGGCAGTACACAGGCAAGGAGGACAAGATGCGCCTGTGCTAGGACAGCTTCACACCGGAGGTGCTGTACCAAGTCATGGGGGTCCTCTTCGCCATGACGGACATCCCATCCCCCACCTGCGACAAGGCCCAGTCGCTCTTCAGTTTTGTCGAGGAGAGTGTGCAGGAGCACCGCAGGCTCCTGCCCGTGTTCGACGAATGATGGATCGTGCCCGCAGGACACCGCGGGCCCTGCACCAACCCGTGGGCGGCGGAGCCGGAGCATATGGACGAGTCACCGGAGCCGGACGAGGTCGAAGACTCTGGCGAGGACGAGGCCTCGAGAGGCGCCAACCCCTCTGGCGAGGATGAGGCCTCGAGAGGCGCTGACCCCTCGGGAGGCTCCGTCGGCTCCCCAAGGAGCGTGCCGCCTGAAGTGGACCTCCAGGTGATTTCCTCCAGCGGCGACGAGGACGCCTTTCGCGTAGCTCCCTCCTGGCGCACCGCAGAGGAGGAGGAGGAGAGTGGCAGCAGAGGAGGACGCTGCGAGCCCCGCTCCAAGGCCATCCACGACAGGAGAGCCGCAGTCGCGAGGGGCGCTCCTCGCGAGGAGGTAGGAGCGCCTCAAGAGGAGGCCAGAGCGAGCAGCCCCCAGCCGCCCAAGGCGAAGAAAAGGGTGTGGAGGATGGCCGACGAGTAAGTCCTGATTTCCCTTCTTTCTTTAGGATTTGCCTTTGAACACCCTCCTGAAGGATCTCTGTTTATCTTTCTTTCAGCAATCTTGCGGCGCCAAAGAGGCGACGGCTCCGCAAGCTTGGAGAGACCGCCATCGTCGCCGTGGAGACGCCTGTGGCTGGCGAGCCGCAGCGGGTGGCTATCCCTCCCGCGGGTGAGCACCGCGCGGAGGAGGTGGTTGAAGAGGCGGCGCCGTCGCCAGCTCGGGCTGCTATTCCTCCCGCGGGTGAGCACGGCGCAGAGGAGGTGATCGAAGAGGTGGTGCCGTCGCCAGCTCGGGCTGCTACTCCTCCCGCGGGTGAGCACCGTGTAGAGGAGGTGATCGAAGAGGTGGCGCCGTCGCTGTCGGGGATATGAACCCCGGATATCCCAAGGAAGCCCATTCCTTCAGTTCTCCNCTTCTACTTTCGGTTATCTCTTTCCCCTAGTTGCCTTTACTTATATCGTGTTCTTACCTAGTCTTAGTTGCTTGCTTGTCATATAGGTAAATTCACCGTAGTTGCATATCTAGAGAATTTACCTTTGAGTTAAGCCTAATCTCGAAAAAGAATTAAAATTTGGTGTAGCACCTATTCACCACCCCCCCTCTAGGTGCCCATACGATCCTTTCAATTGGTATCAGAGCCTTGGCTCTTAAGTTAGTCTTCACCGCCTAAGAGAGTATGGGTGACGGTTGTCGGGGATATGAACCCCGGATATCCCAAAGAAGCCCATTCCTTCAGAGTTCTACAGGCCGGCTGAAGAAGTGCCGGCTGCGCAGTGCCGCCTGAAACCAGCCGGCTGAAGCAAGCCGCCTACCTCTACGCGAACACAGACGTCCGGCTGGGGTGGAGCCGGACGTACCAACCGATAGCTCCGTACGGGTGGGCCAGACCCGTATAACTGCTCTGGGTGAACAGTACCCCTTGTCGGGCATCTCCTGTACCAAATCATGACAACAAGCTCCAGCCGGCCCAAACCGTAGTGATGTCATAGGGGCAGACTTGTAACTTCCCTGTAACCTAAAACCCTAGCCCGCTGCCTATATAAAGCAGGCTAAAGCCTCCTGCGCGAGGCATGATCAGAGCGGTGACCGGAAGACCTACGTAGCATCACCTTCAACCTCCAGCCGGCTAGAATCTCCAGCCGGCTGCCACCCGAAACAGCTCAAGGAGCACCATTGTAGCCCGATTCTGTGATCAAGCAATAAGAACAAGAAGAGCAGGACGTAGGGGTGTTACCTCCGCAAGGAGGGCCCTGAACCTGGGTAACTAGCGTGTGTTTTGCGTGCTTGTTGCCCAATCCCGCGCGAGCATCCATCGTCGCCTGCCCCATAATCTTTTCCATCTCTGATGGATATGCCGTGCAACCCACCACGACATTTGGCGCCCACCGTGGGGCTCGCGACGAGCGGAGTCACGTTCTGCGTGGGATCCCGGACCGTAGATGATCGGCGGATCGTCTCCGGCCTCGTGCTCTCCATCGGCTGCGTCCTCGACAACACCCAGAGCTTCGCCGACGTGGAGTTCACCAGCGGAGGCACCATCGTCACCTTGGGCGGCTTCCACGTCTACGTCGCCGTCGCCGCCAAGGAGTACCCGGAGGTGGTCTACTCGAGCTTGGCTCCTTCGATCTTCGACGCCAGCAGCTGCGACGACAACCCCACCTTCGGCTACATCAGCCCTGGCGACGCGGACCACGACGACGCCGAGCTCAACGTCTATGCCGAGGTGCACATGGTCGAGCACGTGGCGGCAGGAGGCGGCATCGCTACAACAACTCACGAAGCTGGCGAACCATCTCGCTACCAGCGCAACCTGGAGGCCGACTTCGAGCTGCTCAGCACTCCCATCACGCCGAGTGCTGACCCGGCCAAGGCGGCTGCCGAACTCGAGAGGATGCGTCAACAGATATACGACAAGGCGCTCCACCTCGCATCAACTCAACGCCGGCTCAACGCCATGATGCGCGAGTACAACACCGTCCACGGTTTCGAGCCGGCAAGAGGCAACACGGAGAAGCTGGATGAAGTAAGGCGCAAAGGAGGGGATCTCGGAGGTGCTCTGAACCGTGCCGGCCAGCCGCACGAGCATTCGGACATCGTCTTGCCCGAGTACAGCTGCCCCGTGCAAAACATGAAGGCTGCGGAGGCGGCAGCAGCAGAACTACCATATCTTCAAGGCGAGGAGTTACGTCAACAAGCGCGCCGGGTCCAGGAGCTCATCGCCACGGCCAACCGGCAGCAGCGTGAGGCCGAGGCAACAGCGAGCAAGGGGCAACATGATCCGCCTCCGGGCAACGATGCAGTCGGCAAGTCCAAGCAGGGCGCCGAGGCGTCCTCAACCAGCCGCGGCAGGACAAAGGACAAGCACCCCCGAGCTCATCGCGAGACAAGCGCAAGTTCAAAACCGCGTGAACACGGCCGGGAGCCGACTGGAAGGCATGAAGACGGCGACCGGAACGAACCTCGAGCCAGACGGAATGTCAAGGAGCGAGTTGGCCACAAGATCACCATCGACGAACGTCTGGGGCCGCTGGGACCAGAATCCAGCGAAGACGCGCGCCATCGCATCGATGTGCTCAAGCTGTCAAGCATCATCGAGGAAGAAGACATCACCGCCCATCATTGCTTCGGACCCCGCATCCGGACCGAGCGATTCCCGAGGGGATTCACCCTTCCCAGGGACACACCCAAGTACAATGGCTCCGCGAAGCCGGAGGACTGGCTCACCGACTACGTCACAGCGGTCAACATCGCAGGCGGCAACAAGCGGGTGGCCGTACGCTACGTGCCACTCATGCTCTAGGGATCGGCGAGAACTTGGCTTAACAGACTTCCAAAGGAGAGCGTCAACAGCTGGCTGGACTTCGAGGAAGTGTTCAATCGCAACTTCACCGGCACGTACCTACACCCAGGCAACGCACAGCTGCTCGCAATGTGCAGGCAGAAGGACGGCGAGTCGGACCGAGCTTACCTCACCCGATGGACAAGCTTGCGCAATTCCTGCGAAGGGATCTTGGAGCTCCAGGCGGTCCAGTACTTTGTCCAAGGCTGCCGAGACGGGACGCTGCTCAGGCATCGTCTCCTGAGAAAAAGTCCGAAGACCATGGCAGAGCTCATGGCAATCGCCGACGAATACGCCACCGCCGACGCCGGCATGTCCAACCCGATCCGAGTCAACGAAGACGAGAGAGTTGCCACGGGCAGCCCAGCCGCGCGCAAAGGACGGACGGAGACACAGGAAGGAGGAAAATTGAGCCGGCGAGACTCCGACACGGCCGGTAAACGCAAGACCACGGACGACCGCGTTGAGTCCAAGGTCGTTGCCACCACCGAGGGAAGGCCGGCAGAAGGCTTCGACAACCGCCGCATGAGGACGAGCAGTGACATGCGCCGGACAAGGGCGAGGAACAGCTACGAATACCTACTCGACTAACCGTGCCGGAACCATGGCGACCGACCAGCAAGTCACACCGTCAGGCAGTGCAACCTTGGCCGCCCAAGGCCACCACCATACGAACGACGAAATCCGCCTCCGCCTCGGGATGAAGCCAGACGAGACGACTGAAGACGCGACGACAGGCGGCGCGAAGACAGGAATCGCGATGATCGCCAACGCGAAGAGCAAAGGAGGGAACGCCTTCCATCTCCACCTCAAAGGGGTCCAGATGGCTACCAGAATCCGGATGCCGCCTACGTCGTGTTCGTCAGCGAGCGCGACGACAAGCGAAGCCGGCGCGAGCGATTCAGGGAGGTGAATGCGGTGGTTCCACCTGTCCCCCAGTACCTCAACTGGTCACAAGAGCCCATCACGTGGGACCGCAGCGACCACCCGGAGCTGATGCCCAATCCAGGCGGCTATGCCCTGGTCCTGGAGCCCATGATCATCTCCCCCAAGCGCGCCTACACCTTCTCACGCGTCCTCATCGACGGGGGCAGCAGCATCAACATCCTCTACCGCGACACGCTGGAGAAGCTGGGCGTCTCCGAGTCCAGCTTGACGCCGAGTCGGACGGTCTTCCACGGCATTGTGCCAGGACGAGCCGGCTCATCCATGGGCCTCATCCGGCTCGACGTCCTATTCGGCACCAAGGACAACCATCGCCGCGAGACCATTTCCTTTGAGGTGGTCGATCACTCGAGCGCCTACCACGCCATACTCGGACGGCCGGCGCTCGCCAAGTTCATGGCGGTACCTCACTATGCCTACCTCAAGATGAAGCTACCCGGCCCACGCGGAATCATCACTATTTCCGGAGATTACAAGCGCTCCATCGCCTGCGCTTCCGACAGCGCGAAGGTGGCCGAGACCATGGTCTGCAACGAGGAGATGAAGCAATTCAAGCGCAAGGCCAACGAGGAGAAGCTGGAGATGCCGGAATCGGCCAAGCCGGCTACCGAGTCAAGTTTCCAGGCGGCGCGAGACACAAAGAAGATTTACTTCGACAGAAAGCGACAAGTCCAAGTTCGTCACCGTGGGGGCGAGCCTGGACCCCAAATAGGAAAGCGCGCTCGTCGAGTTCCTCCGTGAGAATCGGGACATCTTCGCGTGGTCCCCCAAGGACATGCCAGGTGTACCAAGGGAACTCGCCGAGCACTCTCTACAAGTCCGGCCGGATGCCAAGCCGGTAAAACAATCCTTACGCCGCTTCGCAGAGGGAAGAAGACAGTTAATAGGAGAAGAGATAGCCCGGTTGCTTGCAGCCGGATTCATCAAGGAAGTGCAACATACAGAATGGTTAGCCAATCCAGTAATGGTGGAAAAGAAGAACAAGAAATGGCGGATGTGTATCGATTACACTCACCTCAACAAGACCTGCCCTAAAGACCCCTTCACATTGCCACGCATCGACCAAGTGATTGACTCCACGGCCGGCTGCGACCTCCTCTCCCTCCTCGACGCCTACTCCGGCTACCACCAAATCCCGCTGAATCTGGACGATCAACTCAAGACCGCCTTCATCACCCCATACGGCCCATACTGCTACACCACCATGCCATTCGGCTTGAAGAACGCGGGAGCAACAAAGCAGCGCTGCATGCAGAAATGTTTGCACGACCAGATCGGTCGCAACGCGCATGCCTACGTCGACGACGTTGTCATCAAGACCAAGGAGAAGCACACTCTGCTCGCTGACCTCAAGGAAACCTTCGACAACTTACGCCGCTTCCAGATGAAGCTCAACCCGGAGAAATGTGTATTCGGCGTTCCAGCCGGACAGCTACTCGGCTACCTTGTGTCGGCACGAGGAATCGAGGCCAACCCGGAGAAAATCGCCGCCATCGACAACATGCGACAGCCAAGAAGCATCAAGGACATCCAGAAGTTCACTGGCTGCCTGGCATCCCTCAGCCGCTTCATCAGCCGGCTCGGTGAAAAGGCTCTCCCGCTTTACCACTTACTGAAGAAGACGGACAAGTTCGTCTGGAGCGACGCGGCCGATGCCGCCTTCAAGGAACTCAAGCGTGCGATGACCACCACCCCGGTCTTAGCACCTCCGACTCCGAAGGAGCCCATGCTCATGTACATCGCCGCCTCCAACCGGGTCGTCAGCGTCGTTCTAGTGGTGGAACGAGATGAAGCCGGCAAACAGCGGCCGGTTCAGCGGCCAGTCTACTACCTCAGCGAAGTGCTCTCGCAGTCGAAGCAAAACTACCCGCACTACCAGAAGCTCGTGTACGGCGTGTACATGGCAACGAAGAAGCTGAAGCACTATTTTCAAGAGCACCCGATCAAGGTGATAAGCGATGCTCCGCTTGCCGAGATCATAGGCAACAAGGACGCAACCAGCAGAGTCGCGAAATGGGCGATCAACCTAACGGCGCACGGAGTCGAATATGACAAGAGAACAGCAATCAAGTCACAGGAGCCGGCGGACTTTCTAGCCGACTGGACGGAGACGGACCACGTACCGCCGCCACCTGACTCCGGCGAACATTGGCTGATGCACTTTGACGGCTCCAAAAGATACTGGGGACTCGGCACCGGAGTCGTCCTCACTTCACCCAAGGGAGGCCGACTCGAATACGTGCTACAAATCCACTTCACAGCGTCCAACAATGTAGCTGAATACGAAGCTCTCGCACACGGCCTCAAGCTCGCGAAGGCCATGAACATCAAGCGAATCCTCTGCTACGGCGACTCTGACCTGGTGGTTCAGCAGACCACTGGTCATTGGGATGCCAAGTACCCCAACATGGCCGCCTACCGCTTCTTCGTCCAGAAACTCGCGGGATGCTTCGACGGATGCGAATTCCACCATATTCACCGCTCCAACAACGACGCAGCTGACACTTTGGCGAACATTGGCTCTCTTCGCGAGGAAATCCCACCCGGCGTCGCCCTCGAGAAGCTCTACAAACCATCCATCACGCCTTGTCCCGGCTCCGATTCCATCCGGATGCCGCCAGGCGCGGAGTCGGCTGGGCCGGCTCCAGGCGAGCCGGAAACCGTCGAGGTCCTCGTCATCGAAGAGGCTCCGCCATGGACCCAACCCTTCCTCGCCTACCTCGCCAACGACGAGCTACCGGCGGACGAGCTCATCGCCAGGCAAATCAAACGCCGAGCAAGTGCTTACACCATCATCAACAACGAGCTGTACAAGCGCAGCGTCTCTGGAATATTCCAGCGCTGTGTGAGCCAGGAAGAAGGAATCAAGATCCTCAAGGAAATCCATCAAGGCGAATGCGGTCATCACGCATCCTCCAGGGCAATCGTGGCTAAGGCATTCAGGCATGGGTTCTACTGGCCGACTGCGCTGGCGGACGCAAACCAGCTGATCCGGCTCTGCAACGGCTGCCAACGATTCGCAACGCAGAAGCACACGCCGGCTTCAGCACTCAAGGCAATTCCTATCACTTGGCCGTTTGCCGTCTGGGGGCTCGATATGGTTGGTCCACTGAGGAGATCTAGTGGAGGCATGACACACCTACTCGTAGCCGTTGACAAGTTCACAAAATGGATTGAGGCTAAACCGATCAAGAAGCTGGATGGACCAACAGCAGTCAAGTTCTTCAAAAGCATCATCTACCGCTTCGGCTACCCCAACAGCATCATCACGGACAACAGGTCGAACTTCGTCAAGGGAGAATTCGCCAAGTTCTGCGGCAGGACCGGCATCCGGCTCGACGTGGCCTCCGTCGCGCACCCGCAATCAAACGGGCAGGTCGAGCGGGCAAACGGCCTCATCCTATCCGGCATCAAGCCTCGGTTGCTCGAACCACTCGAGCGGGCAGCCGGCGCATGGGAAGAAGAACTACCTTCCGTCCTCTGGAGCCTAAGGACGACACCGAATCGCTCAACCGGCTTCACCCCCTTCTTCCTCGTCCACGGGGCTGAGGCCGTCATGCCAACTGACATCGAGCACGACGCGCCCCGAATCGTGCTGTACACGGAAGCACAAGCTAAGCAAGCCTATGAAGACGGAATGGACCTGCTCGAGGAAGCACGCCAGATTGTCGAGTCAAGGTCGGCGATGTATCAGCAGCAACTACGCAACTACCACAGTCGGCGCGTCAAACATGTCCGCTTTCGCGAAGGAGACCTCGTGCTCCGGCTCATCCAGGACACCAAAAACATGCACAAGTTGTCATCGCCATGGGAAGGACCATTCATCGTCAGCAAGGCGCTCATCAACAATGCCTACTACTTGATCGACGCCCGTGAGCACAAAAAAGACACGATGGACAAAGAAGGCGATGAAACGGAAAGGCCATGGAATGCCTCACTCTTGCGCCGATTCTACACTTGAGAAACAAACATGTATGTATCATCCATGCTATCAATAAAAAAATGAGAATGATGAGCACATGAGCAGTTTTTTCGCAAATCTTTTCTGCAATTTCTTCGCGGTTTTCTCCGGCAGCCGGCAGGCTTGCCTTTAGCGGCCGTGTAGCGTGACTAACCTCTAAATGGCTAACTCTTCGGATCTGGTTAAGGCCGGCAAGAGAACAAGCTGGAGGGGGCCAACAACGTGAAAAACGCATAAAGGAAAGTACTGCCGGCTGAAAAAATGTTGTTCTATAAACTCGGCCAAGCCGGCAGTCGGCAACCACTTCTCCTATTACGGACGATTAACTACACAACGCTAAACAGCTAACTCTTCGAATCCGGTTAAGGCCGGCAAGAGAATAAGCTGGAGGCCGACTGTATGCGAAAGACGTAAGAAACAGAAGTCGTTGCCGGCTGAGAAAACTCTGGCCCAACAAACCGGATCCTAATGTTATAGTAGTGTGCATGATCCCGCTGGACGGTGAAGTGCACACGAACGACGGCGGGAGAGGCTACAGGCGAGTGTAAAATTGAGCTAAGCAAAGTAAAACTATTCTCCACGATCAAAAGAACAGGCTAACCACTTCATTGTCTCATTGCGTGCACGAAAACGCCACCAACCGGCTCCGAGAGCTCAAGCCGGACACGAATGCGACATGCAGAAAGTGAAAACCGCATGCAAGTAAACAAGTACAGGAACAAAGGCAAGTAACATTGAACGTCAAGGGCAAGGCTTTACAAACGGGAGCCGAGCAAAAAAACAAAAGAGGGAGGTCCACAGGCGGACTTTCCCCGCGCAACTACAAGGCTAAGCCGACAAAGAGCTCCCTAGGCGGCACCCGTCGATTTCCCGGCTCCACCTTTCTTCTTGCCCACCCAGGGCTTGATGCAGAGGGTGCCGTCGAACACCTTCACGTAGAAGATACCCCTGTCACGCCGAAGACGGAAGCAGAGGATGAAGCCGGCTTCGAGCTCGTAGAAGTCGGCAAACTCGTCCCATCCCCTGACGAACTCCACCTTGTTGACAACATCATCACCCTCCACCTGGGAGGTGAACCGGACAGTTGCATTCCAGGGGCCCTGGGTAGCACCCTCACGGAAGAGCTTGAACATGAAGTGGCCAACGCCCGGCAGCGCGTCGGCGAAGGCATCAGGGAGCCTCTGCACCGGCCCAATAACCGGCGAGTGCAGGATCATGAGGAACTCTTCGATGGGGAACACATCCCATCCTAGGCGCCAGGGATTCTCAAGGGAATCAGAAGAGGCGGAAGACAACTCCGTGCTGTCTTCCTCGCCTTCAGCAGCAGCAGGAGCATACTTAGGAATTGGATCAAAACCCGGAGGCGGAAGAACAGGAGTGGCATCTTTCTCGCTTGACGAGTCATGAATCAGAAGGAGAGGCTTGCCGCGGCCAATGCCACCGTAAGCGCCGCCACCGGCGGCACCCGACTTCTTCGAGCCAGTGCGGCCGCCGCCCTTGCCGCGGCCAGCGCTGCTACCGGCAGCAACGGCGGCGACCGTCGTCCCTCGTCCTCGACCACCTTCCTTACGGGGACGGCCGCGAGGACGTTTCGCCGGAGGCGCAGCGGCGGTCTCCCCGGGAGCAACGTCCATAGGCTCAGACTTCACCATGGCGGAGCTGCGAAGGAACATGAGGAAGAAGGCGAAGTGGGAGCAAGGAAGCGCAAGTGAGGAAGAAGAAAGAAAACTGCCCAGCTTTATAGCGGAACCAGGGGACAACGTGGGAGACCCAACCGTCACCCACGATCCCACGATCTACACGTGGCAACGGAACTCAGATGATGGGACATCTCAGTAACTGTAGCCGGGTCCACGCACAGAAGCCAAGGAGACAAGCCCAAGTCGGCAGAAAATTCCCGGGGGCTGCTAAGCCGTTAGCCGGCAGAAAATTCCCGGGGGCTGCGCAGCCGGCAAGCCGGCTCCGCAGACCCGGACGCATATCTACATCACCCCGAGTCACGGACTCGGGGGCTGCCACGCCGTCAGCCGGCAGAGAATTCCCGGGGGCTGCGCAGCCGGCAAGCCGGCTCCGCAGACCCGGAAGCATATCCACATCACCCCGAGTCACGGACTCGGGGGCTGCCACGCCGTCAGCTGGCAGAACATTCCCGGGGGCTGCGCAGCCGGCAAGCCGGCTCCGCAGACCCGGAAGCATAACTACAACACCCCGAGTCACGGATTCGGGGGCTGCCACGCCGTCAGCCGGCAGAATATTCCCGGGGGCTGCGCAGCCGGAAAGCCGGCTCCGCAGACCCGGACGCAAATCTATACATCACCCCGAGACACGGACTCGGGGGCTGCCACGCCGTCAGCTGGCATAAAAATCCCGGAGGCCGCGCAGCCGGCGAGCCGACTCTGCAGACCCGGACACAAAACTACATCACCTCGACTCGGGGGCTGCATGACATCCCAACGATGGAAGAAAAACGCAAGACGAATAAAAGACATGAAATTTCGACCCGGCTAGATGCTCAAGCCGGCCCAAAATTCGGGGGCTAGGCATGGTGATTATCATCACCAAACACAAACACGAATTTGGGCATGAAGGCCCAACAATCACAGAGAAAATAACACTCATGATAACAATCAACGGCAGGGAGCAGAATAGCGAATTTTTACAAGGCAATCTTCAAGGATGCCCAAAATAACAAGGCGAGCAATGTGGCAGGACAGTTAATAGCGCAGGACAACAATTACACCCGGCATTCCGGGGAAGCAAACAAATCAGATGGTAGCGGCGTCAGTGGCAGTAGTAGCGTCACCGGCTCCAGTATCTTCAGTCGGCTGTGGTGCCGAAGACGGCTCAGCAGGCACCAACTTCATCAAGTCCACCGCCTCGGCAATCCGCTCTGAGGCCATGACGATCTCCGGACGCAAACCCGTGAGGGACGTTCCCGTGCGAAATCTGTCCAACAGCCTACTCATCTGCACGCCCGGATACCATTACTTCACCACGGCCAACGCCATGTCGGTGCCTCCGCGCGCCGCCCTCTCTACCTGCCCGTCGATGCCGACTGGCGCCCCTTCAAGCCGGGCGGACAAATCATGGAGAGCAGTTGGCAAGGGAGCATCCGGCCATAGGGTCTCGAGCACGCCGTTGGCCGCTTCCTTCAGTCACTTGAACTCCTGGCCGAATCGGAGAAGACGGGAGGCGGCAGTCGAAGCATCCCCAGCAGCGGCACCAGAGGACTCCGGTTGGGAACGAGCCGAAGCAGCGTCTTTCTGGATTTGCGCATCTACCTTGGGGTAAAGGCCTGCATTTCAAACCAGTGAGGCTGAGTAGAAGACCCCAAACGAGAAGACAAGGAGAAAGAGACCTCACTTACCAAGGATCAGTTCGTTCACGCGCTCAACCTCCTTGATCAGGCCGCCCACCAACTGCTCATGATCAAGCTCACGCGCCTTGGCCGCCTGGACGATCTGGTCGTTGGCCTCGACGGACTCCTTCAGCTGAATCCTCAGCTCATCCGCATTCTGACGGAGAGACTCTGCCTCGCCCCGCATCCGTTGCTCGGCTTCTCGCGACCTCTTCGCCGCCTCGCCCAACCGGACGACCTCCAGGCGGCGCTCCTATGATATTTTCTCCGCAGCCTGAAGATTGGCCTTAGCCAAGGCCAGGGCGACGTCCTTCTCCTTCAGTTGCCTCTCCAAGCCGGTGCGGGAGGCGGCGTCGCCTGCAGAGGTCGGATCAACGTCGAGCCAAGACATGCAAGAAAGAATGAAGAACGACAAGACAGAGGATGTGAACAAGAAAGAAAACCAGACCTTTGGCCGCCTCAAGCTCTCGCCTGAGCAAAGTCGTCTCCTTGGCCACCTCGGTAAAACCATACTCTATGGAGGAGCAGAGCAACCTTATGTCGGCCAGATTCTCGCTGGCCTTCTGCTCCACCAGCGCGTCGAGGGGAATTTTCCCCGATGCATCGGGCAAGGCCGGCACCGGCCCGGAATACGGGGGAGAAGACACCAAGATGGACTGATGGGGACCATGGACCGAAGCCGTCACCCCCGCTATGGCCTTGTCCTTGGCCGTTTCGGCCACCGACATGGAAGGAGTGGGAAAGGCGAGACATCCGGCCCCGGCGCCGGGCCGGGGAACTATCTGGAAATCATCCACCGATGCCTCAGCGCCACCTCCTGAAACCGGAGGGTCGGAGTCGACCAAAGGGGGAGCGACACCTGCCGACACCAGAACGACCGGGTCCACGACTGCCGTCGCCATTACCACCTCTGGAGGCGGACCAGCCATTTGCGCCACGGGAGCCTCAGGAGCAGGCCTCGTGGCCGACTCCACCATCGCGATGGGCACCGTCTCCGCTATTGGAAGCGGCGCTCTGCAAAACGAAGAGGAGCATCACCACCGAGAAGTACAAGCCGCGAGATTTCTACCACAAGACAAGGACTTACCCGTCACATGAGCCCAGTGCCCTGGGTTTCTTCCTCAAGTGCTTCGGCGGGGGAGCCGGCGCGCCGTCGGACGGGCGCTTCACGCCTCCGGAGGGCGCCTCCCCGCCCTCCATGCCAACGGCAGAGTCGTCAACCATCCGCTTCGCAGGGGCCGACACTACCCCAACCACTACACCGGCCTCCGCGGTCTTGCCGGAGTCCGTGCCCGCTCCCGCCTTTGCCTCAGCCGCTTTGGCAGCGGCCAGCTGCCTCTCGGCCGCCTTGGCGTCCATCTCCTTACGGATCAGATCCGCCTGCGTCATCTCCGCGTAAATAGCTTTTTCCATACCTTCAACGCCTAAGCCATGACCTGGGTCAACAGCAAGAGCAGAGTTAACCACCTGGGCGCTGGTTCCGCCGGCGAGAGGTTCCGCCCTCTCCGTGTCCGCCGCCTTCGCCTTCTCCTCGTCCTCCTTTGAGGCCATCAACTGCTCCACAGTTAGACTAGCATCGGACGTTTCCAAGGACAAATCCGCCTGTGTCATCTGAGCATAAAACTCCTTCTCCAAATAACCCGGATGCAAATCATAAATAAAATCACCACCAGAAGCACGACCAATCACCTCATCGTTGGCCCCACCAGCCGGGACATCCGCCTTCTCCGCCAGCCTGGCCTCGATCTCGGCCCTGATTTCGGCCACAATCGCATCCGCCTGGGCCTCCGCCGAAGGTTTCCCGGCAGGCATCAAGCCGGCCGTAGTAGGTCGGGACGACGAAGCCAACTTCTTGGCGGGCAGCACGCCCCGCTTCTCGAACACGCCCTTCCGCTTGTGCGGCACGGCGTTCGCATCGACATCGGCGGCCGACTTTGACCACCTCTCCCTCAGGGCCCGCCGAGGAAGAACCGCTTTCTTCTTCCGCGCCGCCGCCTCCAACTCTTTGGTCCTACGGGAGGATGTCGCCGGCTTGGAGGCTGGCACGGAAGAGGAACCCTCTGAGTCCGGCTCGGAACCACTGGAGATATCTACTACCACGCGCACAACGCCGTCAGCTTGCCCGGTGGCGTCGGGCTCAGAAGACTTACCGCGCGACGACGAAACCGGAGGCGGACCATCACGCTCGAGGTCCTCGTCCCTGTAGGCTGCCGAATCGGTGTCGGAGCCGGCAGAGGGGACAGGGCTCGTCGCGGTATGGGCGGCATCGTCATCGCCTCCGCCATCTTCACCGACATCTGCACTCTCACCGGACGATTCGGTGGTGTCACCGCGCCTGTCAGAGGCGACGCGGGCGCCGCCGCCCGACTCATCCTCAGCGGCGGCATCAGCTTCTCCTTCCTCCTGCTCGTCGGCCGAATCCACATCCAGCAAGTCTGTCAACGCCTTAGAAAAGGGGCCACAGATATCGGGCTCGAAGACGACTTCAAAATCTTCAACCCTTTGGAGCTCGCAAAGCTATAGAACAAACCGACTGGGTCAAGCGGCAGCCGGACAAAGGAATTGAAAACGGACTAGGAAGCATTGACTAACCTCAGGAGCAGGTGCCGAGCGGGTGAATGGATCGACTCCGAAATCCCAGTCCTCCTCGATCCTGTCGGTGATGAGGTGGGAAACCCAATTGCAGAGGTTATCCGACTTCGGCACCTCCATGCTGGCCCGGGTGGGATCCCGGATGCCAGAGTAGAAGCACATCTTGTGCGAACACGCCTGCAGCGGGTATATCCGCCTAGACAGCCACGCCAGGGTCAGATCCCTGGACGTCAAGCCGGTCTCCACCAGTGTCTTCAACCGGGCGAACAAAACACCCTCAAGAGCCTCATCCGCTGGCGGCTTCCGACTCCAGGACTTGGACGCTGGCAGCGAATTGGAGAAAGCAGGAAGGCCGATTTGGTCGACGCCGGTGAGATTCCGAACGTAGAAGTAGGTGTTCTACCACTTCTTGATGGAGTCAGGCAGGTTAATCTTGGGCAGCGGCGTATTCTTCGCGCTAATGGAGACACTGCCGCAACTGCGCTGCTGCCCAGCAGTCGTTTGAGCCCGCAGGAAGAAGAACATGCCGAATATCTCCATGCTAGGCCAGATGCCCAAATACGCTTCGCATAGCGTGACGAAGCAGGACAGCTAAGTGATGCAATTCGCCCCCAAATGATGGGGCTGCAGCCCGTAGAAGCGTAGGAACTCTGAGAAGAAGGAGCTCGCCGGGAGCCCCAATCTGCGCTCCAAATGCGCGGAGAACACGACGAACTCGCCCTCCTTGGGATCTAGCGAAACCTCTTCCTCAGGGGGAACGCGGGCTTCCACATCGCCCGTCATCCCCAAGAGCCGGTTCCGGCGGAGCTTCCAGAGGAATACATCATCCAGTGCGGAGCCTATCCACGCACCCGAACTCGCCATAGAGGATCTGTTCCCCGTTGCGGGAGAGACAATCGCAAGGACGGCAAGAACGTGGGAGAGAGTGGGCAAGAGCAAAGGAACGAAGGAACTGACGAAGAAGACGAAGCAAGAATGGGGAACGGTAACCCCGGCCGTTCCCCCTCTTTCCCCTTTAAAAGCAAGGCCAGCGGAACCGACCCACCAATCGCGCCGTGTGGCGTGCGGGCGTGCCGCGCTTTCCGCAGAGGATCCCACGATCAAGCAGTTGCCACAGAAAATCCAGCCCGGCGAAGCCGAGGCGACATGCGCCAGGCCTCGGGCAGAACACCAAATGGCTCCCCGAAGTGGCGGGACGTGGCTGACGTATGCCACGACCCAGACTTTCAAGCTGGCCACTCCGGGTCGCCAAGATCTACTGGTCTCACTCCACGTAGCCGGACGAGTCAACAACAACTTCAACAACATGCAGCCAAGGCCAGGAATGCCAGCGAGGAATTTTCCCCACGAGCAAGCTTCAACTTCATCCAGCTCCAATTTCAGCCGGCCCCGTCTCCAACCTCGACCTTCAGGATACAACGACCAAGATCAAGGGGAAGATCGAGAAGCCTTCCCAGCAAGCTAGCAAGGCTCCACGATCTCGGGGGCTAGTGTCGGGGATATGAACCCCGGATATCCCAAAGAAGCCTATTCCTACAAAGTTCTACAGGCCGGCTGCACAAGTGCCGGCTGCAGCGTGCCGCCTGGAACCAGCCGGCTGAAGCAAGCCGCCTACCTCTACGCGGACACAGACGTCCGGCTGGGCTGGAGCCGGACGTACCAACCGACAGCTCCGTACGGGTGGGCCAGACCCGTATAACCGCTCTGGGTGAACAGTACCCCTTGTCGGGCATCTCCTGTACCAAATCATGACAACAAGCTCCAGCCGGCCCAAACCGTAGTGATGTCATAGGGGCAGACTTGTAACTTCCCTGTAACCCAAAACCCTAGCCCGCTGCCTATATAAAGCGGGCTAGAGCCTCCTGCGCGGGGCATGATCAGAGCGGTGACCGGAAGACCTACGTAGCATCACCTTCAAGCTCCAGCCGGCTGCCACCCGAAATAGCTCAAGGAGCACCATTGTAGCCCGATTCTGTGATCAAGCAATAAGAACAAGAAGAGCAGGACGTAGGGGTGTTACCTCCGCAAGGAGGGCCCTGAACCTGGGTAACTAGCGTGTGTTTTGCGTGCTTGTTGCCCAATCCCGCGCGAGCATCCATCGTCGCCTGCCCCACAATCTTTTCCATCTCTGATGGATATGCCGTGCAACCCACCACGACAACGGTGATGATGTTACGGGTGGTAGCACCCCTCCGGTGTTCATGGGTGATCTCAAGAATTTGGAAACAAGCTTGAAATCATCTATGGACTCTCAAATGGAGGAGTTGCATGCTATGATGAGGGAACTCATGAAGGCTAACAAGCCACCCGCTACATCATCCCTAGAGGCTAATGCTTCCGCCACGCTTGATGGGGAGGGCGAACAACGCACTAGTGAATGCCCACCTAAAATTGATGGTGAAAGGCCGAAGCACCATGGGGTTCCATTTAAGTACTCGGTCGATCTACCTATCCCGGATTATCATATAAACAATAGGGGTGATCCACCTAAGTTTAATCCATCTTGTTTTACTTATTGGCAATTTATGATGAAATCTCATGTCAAGAGCGCCTCAAGTGAGCTATGGAGAATCATTGAAGTTGGGTTCAAGGCCGTCGATCCAAACAACATGACAAGAAGAGAAGCTGTGCATTCTCAACTAAATGACTTGGCTCTCAACATCATTCACACCGCCGTGGGAGAAAAGCACATGTCTCACATTGAGCTTGCCACCACCACCAAAGAAGCTTGGGATATTCTCACTCAAGATTTTGTCGGTAATGAGAGCATGCAAAGGAATAGGTTTGAAGCTTTGAGCAACCAAGTCGAGAGCTTTTTCATGATAGATGGTGAAGATCATGAAGAAATGTATCGAAGACACAAGACTCTTGCCACTCAATTTAGAGCCCTTGGTGCAACCTATGTGGATGATGCTTGGATCAAGAGGAAGTATGTGAGTGCCCTTTGGCCTTTCGAATCCACCGTCTTGAAGAGTATCCAAGGAAGACACAACTATCACCTCATGTCATCTAATGAAGTCATGCAAGAGATGGCGGCATACAAGGTAGCCGCCAAGAACACCGAAGACGCTCGAGCCCGAGCCATTGGAATGCATAAAGGATCTTCACTTGCTTTGAAGGCCAAGGTTGTGGTGCAAGACGATGATGATGAGACTCAAGAAGATGTGTCACATTGGGATCCCAAAGAGCTTGAAGACACTCTCAAGGATTACTCGGCTCTCACATACAAAGTCTTTTGGAAGAGTCCGTCCAAGGCAAGGGATTTTGTTAACAAGACCATTGGAAGGAAGGAGGGTGGACAAAGGGTTCGTTCTTGCTACAATTGTCAAGATAAATATCACTTTGTGGCCGAGTGTCCGTTTGAGAATAGAGAACATCATGGAGGGAAGCTTGTTCGAAAGGATAAGTCAAAGGACACCCATGAAACCTTTCTTCAAGAAAAATGCTATCAACAAGAAGCCTCCGAGAATTGTGTTGCTTGCGCAAGAAGAGTACTCATCCGGGGAAGAAGAATAAGAAGAGACCACAAGTGGAGTTGCCGCCATTGCTATTGCTTCTTCATCATCTCCTTTTCTATTCGAATCTCCCAATGAGAATGTCTCCAACTCCTCCACAAGATGCTTCATGGCCAAGACTACAGAGGTATCATCTCCCTCATCTCCTAAGGCAATGAGTAATATGGATGATGCTACTAGTCTTAAAATCAAAGAGGAAATTGTTGCTTTCGATCATTTTATCACTAACATGCAAGGTGAAACAAAGAAGCATGTAGAGGCTCTTATGAGTCAATATGATGAAGCTCAAGAAATGCTTAAGATCAAGGGTAAGATTGAAAGAGAGGATGCTATGGAAATTGCATCCTTAAAGACAATATTGAAGAAGAGCATGAGCTTAGAGTTTCTCTAGAGCAACAACTAGAATCTATAGAAGAATCAAATGATGTTATTGTTGCTAAACTCATTAAAGAACGTGACCATGCAATTGCTAAATACAAAGCATGTAAGAAAGAAAAGGTCGAGCTTGGTGTTGGTCATTCTAGACTAACCGAGGAGCTAGAGAAGCTTTCCAAGGCCCACAAAGCTTTGGAGAGTGAACACTCTACTCTCACTAAGTCGTATGAACAACTTCAAGCTCAACCGCCTAAAAATGATGTGCTTATTTCCTCCACTCCCATTACTTGTGATCATGCAAATATCATTGAGGAAAATGCTAGGTTGAAGGTCAATCTTGCTAACACCATCTTTCTAGGTAAGAAACCGTTTGTTACTTCACAAAAAGGGAGAGTTGGTCTTGGATTTGTTGAGGAGGAAAAGGAGAAGGAAAGCTTCATGAAAGATGCTAGAGCTCCTCAAGCAAAGAAGACCCCACAAGCTAGGAAGGCCAACATTCCTAGTGCTCCTCAAGCAAAGAAGATCCCTCAAGCTAAGAAGGTCAACATTGCTAGTGGTAGTGCCACAAGGGGCAAAACCACTAGTGATGACTTTGCGGGAAACACTAACCCACACTACATTATATTTATTGATTATTATGGGAATATCTATGCTAAGTTTGTCGGTCCTAGAAATGTGCCTATTGCTCGTTCTATTTGGGTTCCTGTCATATCTTCTGCACTTTCCTTCGAGCTCCTGGCCATCTGCCCCGACACCATTGAGCCCCTTTTCCTTCTCCTCCACGAGCACGGCTCGACCTCCTGCTCGACCTCGCCTCTGTGTCGCCTACCTCAACCTCGACGCCGGCGGGATGGCTCTCAGATGGATGCAACCCCGGCGTCGCCGGTCTGGTGGTGGTGTGGTGCTGGTGCTGGTGCGGCTGTGGTGATGCTGCTGCGACGATGGTGGTGTGGTGCTGTGGTGCTCGCTTCTCCTCTGGCCCTCCTCCACAGACCACACGGGCACTGCTCCGTCATATTTGGAGTTACGGCCATGGGCGTCAGGTGATTCTTCTTCCTCCTCCTTTCTGCTCTCAACTCCCTCCTAGATCTCTCTCTCTCTCTCTCTCTCTCTCTGATCTAGCCTAGCTGCTATGCTGCGCATGCTCTCCTCACCGGCACTTAGCAAAACTGATGCTTATGTTATAAACATGCTTTGTTGATGATGCCTTTGTTATCTTAGATGGTTTAGAGCTTAGTTAATTAGTGTTCTATGAAGAATAGGATTAGGAGAATTTTTAGATAGCAGAGATATAGAATTTTGTGTGAAAAGAAATGGATTTGGGACTTGATATCATGCTTAACTGTGCACTGCCTAAAGATTTTTAGGTGAATTAGTGTGTAAATGAGCTTGGTGGATCACTTCCCTTCTAGATAAGCTTTAGAGAATTATAGATAGAGCTAAAATGATTTTAGGAATATCTGTGGTGATTTGTTTCTTGTATTCTTGCTGTAGGATTACTTGCTGTTGCTTCCAGTAGAACTGAAATGATTTTTAGAGCTTGAATAGCTGGCTTGGCTTGCTGTGATGCCTCCCAAGGAGTTACACAGTAGCTAGCTAGCTATTTAGGGCTTGGAAATCTTTTTATGCTTTCCTGTGCTTCTTCTAGTGGACATATGTGCTATTGCTCAGCTAATCCAGTCTCCTGGTTCACTGGCTTGTGTGTGATTTATTAAGAACAGATGCTTCACTTCCCTCTCATCTTTCTTTCGCAAAATCCACGTTGGACATGGTTCTGATAAGAACACTGATGCATCTAAAATGCATACATGAACTTTGCACTATAATACTTATATTCCATTCATATTTGCATCATATAAGGGGTATATTACTGTTATTTAATGATTTTTGGTAATTAACAATGATTTCCCCTTTTTTATGGAATTAATCCTGCGCAGGCAGAAAACCCCTATTTCTTTCTTTATTTGTTTCAGGACCTTAATGACGTCATAATGAGCTATAAATTTACGGGGGTCATTATTTTGGAAGGAGGAAGACATTGGAGCGGAAGAAGCAAGCGAAAGGAGTCCGGAGGGACAAAATAGGGGGGCCCACGCGGCTACAGTACCAGGCCGTGTGGGCCCACCTAATTCAGCCCTCGTGGCCCCGTTTGCGTCGATCCTTCGCCCTGAAGCATCCTCGTGACCTAAAAACGCCTATTTAAAGGGTCCCCCGACATTCTTCGAGGAGAGAGCTGCCACACGAGAGAAACAAGAAACAGAGACCAGGAGGCTGCAGATTGGAGGGGGAAAACTCCGGCTGAGCCCTGCCAGAGAGGTCTCCTTCTTCTCCATCGACATCTCCACCGTCTCCATGATGAAGAGGGAGTAGTCCACCTCTGGACTATGGGTTTGTGGCAGTTATGTATCTCTCTCTCTCTTGAGCTTCACTAATTAGCACCGTATGAGCTGCTGAACATGATTACGGTCACCGTTGTATTACCATTGTGGTGGATCTTTCTATGAGTTAATATATGTTGAGATTGCAATGTTATATTTCAGTTATGAAAGTAGATGCATATTATGTACCCCATTCTTGTATCCTTGTTATGACCAAGCATGTTTATGAGAGCGTGTGTGGGGGAACGTGTGCATTAGTTGGAGTAACGAGGGTGGTGAAGTGATAAGCTGACAACTTAATATCATGATCCATTGGGTGTTTACCTTACTTTGTTACCTCACTAGGGATAAACCAAAATATCATGTTGTAGGGTAGGAGGAGTGACATGCCTCTACCTAAGACTAGATCCATCATGTGTTTATTTTCACTTCATGTCATTAATCTTAAAGCTATACTCTGATGTTATCTTAATTACTAAGGTGCATGATTTAGTTCACATCTTGGTGGAGTATAAGTGAGACTAATAATCAAAAGGTCTCTATGTTAGGACGTGATGCCCATATAATTAGTAACATGTCATTAAACTTGTTTGCAATCTCATATGTTAATCCTATGTCTACTTATTTGCCACACTATATTAAAGAGAGAGTGCATGTGTGAAACCATGAACCCCGGTCCATTTTTAATCATAAGAAACACTTTTCCAACCACTTTTAAGCATCTTTTACATTCAGCCATTTTAAAATCAGAAAATACAAAAACACTTTTACTTCCTGCATTCACATATAAAAACCCCAAAAATATCATCCATCATCATTACTATCATCCTTGCATATTTACTTACCACCATTGCATATTTATTTACAGTTTTGCATCCATTATTATCTTAATATCATTCTCACACCTTGTGCTTGACAACCACTTGGTGAGGTTGAGGGCACAAAGCAATCTACTTTGTTTGCAGGAAATCTAGAGAAGGACAAGGAGATAAAATCCACACTACTGATTCCCCGAGAGTTCGATATTAAACCCTCGAGTCACCTTCTTGGGGAAAAACTACCACTTCTACATACTCTGCACTTGGAGGCTCAACCTGTCCCTAATATATTATCTTCCTTTCAGGGTACCAAGAGTACTTGTTAGCGTTGTTGAGGGAGAAGAACACTCTCATCAATCCCGTCATCAAACACAAACTACTGCACCCCTCTCCTCTCTTTCCCTCTCATCTAAAGATATGCACCTACTATATGATATTAGATCCTAGCAACCTGCTGCTGAATAGAAGCTTGGTCTTCTGGCTAACTGACTACCTGCGTCTTGTGGCTAGCCTGCTCATCCTCGCTACTTGACTTATTTCCTAGTTGTTCTAAAGATTTGGTAGTTTTCTTGTGTTCAAGACTGATCTGAGAATAGTTTTAATGGTGGGGAAACAGTAGTGTACTGCTGGTAGATGGTTTGGCTGATGAAAGAAGCATATGGTACGGCTGGGATATATGTTTTGCTAGAACAGTTGCTGGTACAGCAGTTGCCCTGTTTGTGTACTGCTCTGATACTATTTGGCTGTTGCTTGACAACTGCTGGTATTTGGATCTGCTGGTGCGGCTAGTTGTTTGCTAGAAATAGCTTTGTGGGAAAATGAATTTGCTAGGATGGCTGTGGTGGTGTTTATATATTGCTGGCTGGTTGTTGTGGTGCTGCCACACAACTAGATGACTCTTGCGTTGCATGGGTGAGTAAGGTGCTTGGTTGTCACCTCCTTATGCAAAAGCATTTCTTGGGGTTCAAGTTGGGCTAGATATTTTGCTTGTGGATAACTCTCCTATGTGGCAAGCTTATCCCTCTCATGCTTGGTATTATCCTCTTGTAGGATTTATTTTTGGGCCTGCCAAGTGGCTTTTGTTACTAAATGGGCTTGTGGGCTAATTCTCTTATATGGGCCTTGGCATATGGATGGTGAACAAGTGGGCTTTGAATTTCAGATTTGTGGGCTTTAATGATTTAAGTTTCTTCCTTGGTAATTTAATACCATTGGAGAAATATTAGAATGTGCGCTTTCTTTTTTATTAGGAACTTGACGAGATTAGAGGGATTGTCTAGCTGCCTTTGTTGCCTAAGATAATAAATATGGATCAATGTTGCCTATTGTCCCTTCTCTTGTATGGATCCAAGTTGCCTCTTGTCCTTGTTGCCTAATCGATCCATGTTGCCTTTAATGATCCAATTTGATCCATAAGATCAGATGTTGCCTTTAGATTGAGATTAATCCCTCTAGTCAATTATTGGATGTTAGACCAGTTCTTAATATCCTGAAGTCGAGTTCCAAACATCAATTGCCTCACCCTTGTGGTGAAGGCAAACATTTTAATTATAAGAAACATTTCTTTTGCCCTTATTTATTTTTAGATGATTTTCAATTGCTTCATGTATGAAAAATGAGTTTGTTAACAAGATGGCCAGTCTTGCTACCAAACTTCTTTACATAGCACAAAACCTTTGAATGTCACACACTTTTTAGAGAAGTTGATAAGATCAGATTCTTCTTTCCTTCTTTCTTCCTTTCTGTCTTGTCTTGTTTTGCAGGAAGGAATTGAAAAGATTGGGAAATAAGAAGATCAAGATAAGTTGAGAAGATCAAAATAAGAAGATCTAGTTAAAGATTTAGTTATAGGATTTTCTTGTATGCTTTTGCAAGCTCTTTTCTTTTATTTGAGATAAGTACATATTCTGTAAATTTAGTAATATTATTCTTTCAATTTAAATTTGTAAAGTTTGTATATGATTCCATTTGTATTTGTTGGATCCAAATTTACTTTGGTCATTTACATTGAAGTTGTAACTGAGATGTGCTTATTCGATAATTGATGTAATATTACTTATTCTTTCAGTTTGGGGAATTTGTAAGATTTGTATAAGATCATATTTGTATTTCAATGGACTTTGGACATTATGATTCTAAAGGTTTATGTAAAGAGTTTTGTGAGATGGATTTAAGATGATGTGTGTAAGAATTGTTGATATGGTAGTGTAAAGATACTTGTGAGCTCATGGATGATTGTTGATGTTTGTTGAGATGAGATATTATGTGTATGAGATGAGATATTTGTATATGATCATGTATATGGAACGATAACTTGATATTTGTGTTTTGTATTCAATTATCATATTTAAGATTTGTGATCCAAAGTGTCGAGAATTAGGGAAGGTCATGTCTAATGTTCTTGCACCTCGACAATCGGCTAATTTGACCAATTAGTCTGTCGAGTGATAACTTTTTTCTTATTTTTGTGATTTCAATTTAATTTGGTATAAAGGTCATCTCGAAGTTTATTGCACTTGACATGATGATCTAAACCCTAACTCATCGAGTCGAGCGAAACATCGATCACTTTATCTCTTTTATTTTAAAAGCGCAAAATTTACCCGCATTTTTAGATGCATGCTATGCGAATGCACAAATTCTATTTCTACCCTTTCTACTCTCTAAACTACGGGTATTACATCCTCTCCCCCTTAAACTAAACTTCGTCCCGAAGTTTCGACTCCTCTCACATAGAGATAAGTAGAAAGAACTTCTGCAGATATTGATTCCCTCAATTTCCTTTCTGACGTGGATGCAAATCTTGGTGATCGCTTGTCCAACATACTTCTGCTGCATCCTCCATTGATCAATACTATCCATCCATCGACTTTCATCGACTAGTTGATACATTCCAATGATCTTACTACTTCTTCATGTCTCTCGAATCATCTAATTCAGACTCCTTGCATAACCCTGATTTTATGGCCCTGTGTTGAAGATCCTCTTCTACCTCCTTATAAGAACTTTAGGTATGATTGCTGGTATACTTCCTTATAATCAGGATACTAAAGGGACTTTACTTCTAATAGTAAGCTCATCGCCTAAGCTCCAGATCCTCTGAGATAACTGTCCTTACTAGCTATATAGAACATAATTCTTCCTAAGTGGTTTGCTTCCTCTGAATGGATTAGACACAAATAGTCCATCCAACCTTTAATACTTTATCATACAAGTAGTCCTCCCATCACTTGTAATCAGAGTGAACAATCCTTTCAATGTCAATCTCCTCGTATCCTGGTACTGATACGGTATACTTTCTCATCTTTGAACTCTCGTTCATTATATTCCATCTCATTTTGATCCTCTAGTCATAGCTCCTATGACCACTGGATTCCTTATGACTTTCACCCTCCAAATCTCAACTCCATCTTTGGCTTTAGAATCTGGCTAATATTTCCAACAATGCTCATCCTTTCGAAGAACTTCTAGAGCATTGATAAAGTTCAACACTATCTCAGTCCAAGTTTTTCTTCCAAACTTCATGTTGTCCTAAACCAAGTACTATCCGATACACTTGTTCACTCTCCCCCTTGGAATGTCCTAATACTTCCTCCGTTATAACCGTGTGTTAGTCAAACTTTATACGGTTAGCTCCATTCAATCAAGCTTCGTTACTCACATTTCTGCTCAACTTCCAGTATTCCCGCCTAAAGGTCTCACGAAGAATACGTGTTATATCTGCCATATTGTGAATTCCTAGTATTGTCCTCCAGTAAAATGATACTATTAGCAAATTTCCAACAGTTTCCCGAAGAATACATGGTATGTCCACCATCTGAGTGGTTGGCTCTAAGATGTCAATCCTCTTGGTAACCCATCTTCGTCCATAGTTGCTTCAGATATAAACTGCGACTTTGCAACTTTGACATCATATATGTGAACTACCTTCTTCCACATTGGACCACCTTCTTGACTTATCGTCAATCCATGATAAAATAGATTCTTCTCCATGGTTCTGATGTTCTCTTGAACATTGATCTCTGTAGTTGCACTTCTTGACCGGGTTGACATGTCCTTTCTAGAACATCAACATGCTTCCATCCAAATACTTCACTTCCCTCTTCTCTTGCTGACTTATCCTTATTTGTCGGATGCCTTTCTCACCACTCCCCCTTGTAAACTGTCTGTGTATCCAACACAAAGTTATATCCTTGTAAATGTCTAATCTCTAATCATGAACTCTTCTTTGACGGTTAATTTCTCCGCTCCTATTTCTGGTAATGCCTCAGAATAGTCAATCAACTTCCCGTTATTCTTTAAGAACTGAAAATATCCATGTTCTCTCAACTTTAATACTCCTTTATCTCCAACCTTATGATACTCATAGACACATAAGTGTTGCTAAACTTCTGCTCAAACTCAATCCAAGTAGTAGCAATACCTCTTTATTGCTCCAAACATAACCTCTTCCACCAAGTTACGACAAATCCATATGTATTCTGCATATTTCCTTCTTCATCCTTTAATTTGAACTTCCTTGAAAAGACTTCATGACTTGATATGTAAAAAACTTCATAACCCTCCTTCTTGGTTATGTCTCCTGATGTAGCTTTCCTTGCATCATCTTTGGTAGATCTTTGTCCAGCTAGCTACTTGTAACACTCTTGGTAGAGCTTACTTCATTTCATCCATCCATTCATCTACTTGTGGAACATGTCTCCAAATCCAAACATGATGTGGAATGTGGTCTACACCCTTTAGTAGCTTCATTGACTTATGTCTTCTTAACTACCTTCTCTTCATGAGCTTCCATTACTGCCTCAAATCCGATCACTCAGAACGCTCTTATACTAACCCATGTACCCTCTAGACCAGTAACATCAAGAAAGAACAAAATGTTGCAACATGCATTTGCACATCAAGTTCAAACTTCATGCCCGGATCTAGTCAATCAAAAATCCAATAAGAATCAATAAATCCCAAATACAGATATATATCACTCATGCAACATAAGCCCTTGAAATATATAGTACTTTGAGTAAAACCATCTCAAGTACCCAGGCTTAGATGCTATACACTACAAGTTAGGTATATATTACCTTATAGACATATTCTATATAACAACTCTTGCCTCGCTGTCTTATGGGACAGGTTTATCTTTCACTCAAGGTATGTCTTTTGTGAGTATTTACCACAATTGACCATTCGCAATTGAGTATCTCTGACCTAGTATCTAAGAATACCTATCTTCATCTTAGTTCAAAAGGAACTAAATCTTCTTGGCATGGATCTTCGTCTTCGTGCCTTGGCATAGTTCCATACGTCTTCATCTCATAAAGTGTAGCCTCATGTGACCTCTCAATCACTCGTGTGGGTACTATAGGTATACATGAATACCATAATACTTCACTTTTGGACAAGTGCACTGCTCCATCACCTCTGTGAAATGCTCTCTCATTCCATGACAATCCTCTTCGGTCATGAACCCCTATTGAGTTGGCATACTTGCCATAACTTGCATGACTTAGTACATCCAACTCACTACTATCACACTCTTCTCTTTTCTTCTTCCTCCATCATCACCTCATGATAGGGATCTACTTCATAGGATACTCTTATCAATGATACCACATAGATATCACCGACTTGAATGTAACTCTATTTGGTATAGCCATGGTATATGGCAATCTCTCAAATGGTATACCAGTTTTAGAAAGATACAAGATAGATAAGTACTATACCTATAGAAGAATAGATAAGAATAATTTATATAAGTATGATGTTATTATTATCAAGTGAATAACCACCATAAGTTATAAAAATATATAGTTTAGATAAAATAACTTCCTATAGTCTTTACCAACCTACAAGTCTCCTAAAAGGGTTTTAAACCTAAGGTCGCTTTTGCTCTGATACCATCTGCGGTGACCCAGCACACCACTGCATGTTGTAGTGCGCAAGTCGATGACATAACACTCACAGAAGGACTTATCCATGAATATTACATCCCTCAGAGTAGTACAACAGAACCATAGCAGGTCCAAGGTAACACTATAGGATTACAAAAATATTCAAAACAAAATCTCGAGAACCTCCTTTATATAAAAGCAGGTCTCATACAAATGAAATCCAGAAAAGATCCAATTCGTATCACTAAGCTGGAGATTGGCTCTAGCTCTATTCCTAATCCACTACTACTATTGCCATAGCCCTAATCTATTCCATCTGGAACATCTTTATCCAGGGTTGTACTCCTCCTTCCAATAGATGTTGTCTCCTCCATTGGCGGTGTGGTCTTTGTGTATGCCATTGATACTGCTGTCATTTCCCCTCCATTGCCAAGGTTGTCGTCATTCTTCCGTTGGTGAAGTAGCGGTCAACTCCTTCAAGCTCCACCAGGTCGACTTGATTCCTTGTGGAAGACCTCCTCAACATCGTGATGGATATCTAGCAACGCCCTTGATGGCTCCAAAAGTCTAAGTAGGGGGTCAAATGGGAAGGGGTGAGTAACAATGTTACTCAGCAAGTTCAGAATATATATAGATAAGGTGTTTCATGCACTAGCTACTACCAAAACCTCAGGTCTTTGGCATAGATGCAAGTTTTTGCAAACATTTCTTCAAAGGATAGATTTTATTCTGAAAACTATGTCCCAGCCTCCACCGGTCTTGTGAATCCAAATGGGACTCCATTCCGGCCAAGATCTCGTAGTTCCATTCCGGGAACACGGTTGTGATATCCCAAATTTGTTGTTTGACTCTGCAGAGTTGCATCACTTTACCCAATAGTTGCCTGGACCTATATATGCTCTCTTTACACTCCATGAGTGTTATAGCCAAGGCTCAGGACATCCAGTCATGTGGAGCTCTTTCCCTCATAATGCACATCCGCCCCTTGAGATGCTATAGGTGAAACACGATCACCTCATACCCATCACCCACTCCTAGCTTCCATACCAAACACCCCGTCGGATGGGAAGTATATGCACTTCCACGCTGGCAGTCGCCGCAACGATAAAACCTGGTACTGGCCTGCCGTAGATATGCTTATGAGGAAAGAAGCCTCTGACTGACCCCGCCCATACAAAGTCCGTTGGTTGATGCTTTCACTATGGCAAAAGGATCACTGGAACATGGGTTATTAATTTCCTAAGGATATATACCTTCCCATACGATGGAACACCGTACCTATTCATCTTACCCTTTGTTCCATCGCCAACCAATAGTATATACCACATCATTCGAAAATAATTTTTCTTTTTTATGCAAGTGAAAGGAACGTATAAGTAACTTTGCAAGTACTTTGATAAAAATACATCAATCGGTATGCAAGAATGAACTTGCCTATGATAGAGATGGCAATTCATGTCCTTCGGGGTTCTAGGGTTTGCGGTAAAATCCCGAGATCTGAAAATAGCAATGTAGTCCTGGTAAAGACTACTGGATACACTGTCAAGATGCTATTATGCATAGATATGAGATGCATCGTAAAATCCCCAAAAATACCCAAGCTCACAAGTGTAAGGCTTCGTTTTACTCGATACTTTGATAACATCGTATTCTTTGGTTTCTGTTTGTTTCATCATCTTTAGGTGATGTTATTTAATACTTAAGGATTTTGATAAGATTTAGATGAATGATTATATAAGATTTATTTGGTTACTTATTCACTTGAAAATGTTTATTTAAAAGTATTTGAACTAGTTGATATAACTTCCTTAATTGTAAGTACTTACTTATTCAACTTTTCTTTACTTAACCAATTTCAAATATTATTAACACAAGAGTGAATGAATTTTAGATGAATTCTTCTTTGTGTGTTCTACCTAGGATGAGTAACAGGACAGTCATTTATAGAATGTAATAAAGTTCAAAATATATACTTTGAGCTTATTACTCAAATTGTTTTTTTCTATTAGAAAAATAATTGTTTTTGAAAATAGTTCAATTCATTTCCACTTAAGGATCCTTGAATTTTTAAAGACAATTCAATTCATGTTCACTTAAGGATCCTTGAATTATTCAGGATAATTCAATTCATGTCCACTTAAGGATCTTTGAATTATCACAAAATAAACTCTTTTCAAAACTTATTTTTGAAATTAATTCAAATCATATCCACTTAAGGATCTTTGATTTTTTAACTCAAGAAAATCATTTCAATAAATAGAAGAAAAATCATATTTGAAATCCTTATAAAATTTTGAGTTGAAAACATATTTTTACTTCATTTTTAGGAATTTATTTGAATAAGGATTTGATTTATATTTGAATTGTGGAATGACCAAAATGCCCTTGGTCCGACTTGGTTGAACCAAGTCAAGACTGGCTCGGGTTGGTCAAACCGGCCTAGCCATTCTTCTCTCACTCCCCCGAGTGATGCTCGTTCCTCTCTCTCTCTCTCTCTCTCTCCTCTCTCTCTCCTCTCTCTCTCTCTCACGCTCGCGGACGCCGCCGCCGTCGCCACCCTCTGCTCCGGCCTGCTCCGGCCGCCTCCGTCGCCGCCGTTCTTCGGCGCTGCTCCGCCGCCTCCTAAACCCCCGGTTCCCCTACTGGATTCACTCCCTGCATGCTCTAATCGAGCTTGCCTACGGAAACCTGAACCCTAGCTTCACCACGGCCGATCCTCTGCCCTGGCCGTCGCCAGCCTTCTTCGACGCCGTTACCTGCTGGCGCCACTCCGGCCATGTCTTCTACACTTTCCTTTGAGCTCCTGGCCATCTCCCCCGACACCCGTGAGCCCCTGCTCCTTCTTCTCCACGAGCACGGCTCGACCTCCTGCTCGACCTCGCCTCTGTGTTGCCTACTTCAACCTCGACGCCGGCAGGATGGCTCTCAGATGGATGCAACCTCGGCATCGCCAGTCTGGTGGTGGTGTGGTGCTGGTGCTGGTGTGGCTGTGGTGATGCTGCTGCGATGATGGTGCTGTGGTGCCGTGGTGCTCGCTTCTCCTCTGGCCCTCCTCCACAGACCACACGGGCACTGCTCCATCGTCTTTGGAGTTACAGCCATGGGCGTCAGGTGATTCTTCTTCCTCCTCCTTTCTGCTCTCAACTCCCTCCTAGATCTCTCTCTCTGATATAGCCTAGCTGCTATGCTGCGCATGCTCTCCTCACCGGCACTTAGCAAACTGATGCTTATGTTATAAACATGCTTTGTTGATGATGCCTTTGTTATCTTAGATGGTTTAGAGCTTAGTTAATTAGTGTTCTGTGAAGAATAGGATTAGGAGAATTTTTAGATAACAGAGATATAGAATTTTGTGTGAAAAGAAATGGATTTGGGACTTGATATCATGCTTAACTGTGTACTTCCTAAAGATTTTAGGTGAATTAGTGTGTAAATGAGCTTGGTGGATCACTTCCTTTCTAGAGAAGCTTTAGAGAATTATAGATATAGCTAAAATGATTTTTAGGAATATCTGTGGTGATTTGTTTCTTGTATTCTTGCTGTAGGATTACTTGCTGTTGCTTCCAGTAGAACTGAAATGATTTTTAGAGCTTGAATAGCTGGCTTGGCTTGCTGTGATGCCTCCCAAGGAGTTACACAGTAGCTAGCTAGCTATTTAGGGCTTGGACATCTTTTTATGCTTTCATGTGCTTCTTCTAGTGGACATATGTGCTATTGCTCAGCTAATCCAGTTTCCTGGTTCACTGCCTTGTGTGTGACTTATTAAGAACAGATGCTTCTTCTAGTGGACTAAGAGTCCATTTGGCAACAAAGTATTTTTGGAGTATTTCGAGAAGGAAGTTGCTGAACGTCCCTCGGGGGGCTCAAAACTTTCCAGGTCCGGAGCCGTCTGATTGGAGCGCTACCAATCATTAGATTTTCTGATTTTGACTACGCTACTACGTTCTTCCCTTCCCCTTTGACTTTGCAAAAATCCCATGCGCTACCCGCACTACGGGAGACCATGACGTTGCCGTGTGCTTGGGTCTTTGCCGTGTGGCAAATATCGGGCACACGACAACGTCTATCTTTGCCGTGCGCCGCACACGGTAAAGAATAACACATGATTTTGATAGCAAAATAACACACGGCAAAGAATGGCACACGGTAAAGATGGTAAAAAGCATACGGTAAAGAAAGACACACGGTAAAGAAAGTTGACACGGCGCTGTCACGGAAGGTCTTTACCGTGTGTTTGCAGACGGCAAAGATTTATTATTTGCCGTGTGCCAACACATGGTAAAGACCGATTTTCATTTTTTTCAGTTTTACTATATCTATTTGTAATAAAGATATGACTATCCCCGTTGCATAGTTTGTGATAATGTGCCCATATTTGGCACATAGGTGTATCATGTTATGGGAAAGAATGTTGTCGAACAGAGTTTTTTCAAACCTATTCTATAAAGATCATTTTTCATTTTTTTTAAGTGTCAAAAGTGATTTTTTTGTGAAGCAAATACAAAACATATGGTGCAAAATGGCTCTCATCCAATTATCACACAAAATAGTCCATATTTGATGAATAATCCCCAAATATTAGGAATTTTCTCGCTTTCTATCTAATTTCGCACATTTAAATGACTTTATGTCGATTTTCGGAAAGTAATTCACATTTGAACTACAAGTGTGTGATAGTTTGCTCTAAATTTTTTCAAAAAATCATTTTGAGGTACACAATAAGTGATTATTTCACAGAACCATCGATAGATTTAATTAAATTGACATTTTCAACGAATAGCCTTGCTCGCCATTTGGTCGTTTTTTGAGAAAACTCAAATAAATTGAAGAAAACACCGAAAAAAGAAATCCTTAGGCATGGAGTCCTTTTATATGTACTAGTTGCTAGTAAAAATCATAAACTTAATTTTTGACTAATTTTCGAAAAAATCCTTCACAAAAAGGTCTATCATCTATAAACATGTGTAGGTTTCAAGCCAAACGACCAAGATATGACCATTCCCGTGGTATAGTTTGTGATAATGTTCCCAAATATATTTGGCACATAGGTGTATCTTGGACCTCTTTCATAGAATGCCTAGCTCGCAAATCTAACTTTTTTTTGAAAAAACTCAAAGAAAATAAAGAAACCTTAAAAAAAGAAATCCTTCAACATGAAGTGCTTTCATGTGTACTCAAAATGTATAAATGATTAATAAAACAATTAAACAAAATTACCTAAAGAAAGAAACAAAGAAAATAACAAAATAAGAAAAATACAAACAGTCTTTGCCGTGTGCCGAATCTAAGCACACGGCAAAGAATCGCAGCCTTCTAATTGGCTGAGAACGTTTTCACGCGGATCGTCGTTCTGAACCGTCTGATCTAGCAGGATCCAATGGTCCAATCTCCTTGCAATCAACCATATCTTCTCTCTCCTGGCCTTTATCCCCAGCCACACACCCAACCTTATCTTCCCCTCTCGCAAAAAAAAAACCTTATCTTCTCCCGATCCACTCCACGCCACGGCCTCCTCCACCAGCGACCCACCACTCCACGCCGCGGCCTCCTCCGCCACCTGCCGCTGCCGCTCCCGCTCTCCTCCGCCAGCTGCCGCTCCCGCCCTCCTCTCACCTCGCCCAACAGGGCCGCCGCGGACGCGGCAGCTTCCCTCCTCTCACCTTGCCGCCGCTGCTCTCGACGTACGACGCGGCGGCCGACGACGTGTCCCACGCGCGGCGAGCTCCTGCCTCACCCTGGCTCACGGCTTCCACCACCGTGCGGTCACCACCACCGAGGGGCTCCGGAACAGCCGGGACGGCGACCACGCGGAGGCGGTGAGGACCGGCGGCAGAAGGCGCTGCTTCCACGCGGAGGCGGCGAGGACCGGCGGCAGAAGGTGCTGCTTCCACGCGGAGGCGGCGACCACGCGGAGGAGGCTGCTGCGGAGGAGGCGGCGAGGACCGGCAGCAGTCGCCGCTGCTTCCACGAGAGGAGGCGGCGGCAACGGCGACCACGCGGAGGAGGCGGCGGCGACGGCGACCACGCGGAGGAGGCAGCTGCGGAGGAGGCGGCGGCGACCACGCGGAGGAGGCGGCGGCGACGTCGACAACGCGGAGGAGGCGACCACGCGGAGGAGGCGGCGGCGATGGCGACCACGCGGAGGAGGCTGCGGAGGAGGCGGCGGCGACCACGCGGACCAGCTCGCCTGAAGATGCACGGGAGGAGGAGCTCCGTGGGCTCGTCGTCGGAATAGTGCCGAGGAATCCGTGGATGGCGGCGGCGATGCCGTTGACTGGCTTGTCGGCCGTGGACGATATTTTTTTTATAATGTCATCCATCAAGCACACGGGAAAGAGCGACTAGTTGGGCCTACCTGTCAGCCGCTGCCGTCAACGTCCGTCCACAGCATCAAGTGGTGGTGGGACCACTTACAAAAGTTGCTGTGTGTCACGATATTCGGCACACGGTAACCGTTTTTTCGCGGTGTGGGCGTTGCCGTGTGTAACACACGGTAAAGGCGTTGCCGTGTGCTTTTCAGGCCTTTGCCGTGTGCACCGGGCACACCGGAAAGATGAGCTCTCCCGTATTGCCGGCCTCCTCTGTTCCCCACATAGCACAGGTAAATTTTGATTCAGTTGTACTATTTCTCAATCACTTAAAGAGCCGCCCCTATGAGCAGGTCCAACTTTCTCCCCGTCTCACTCCCACTTCCTATACATAACGTGCAACCAGCTAAATTGGCTTTAATTTTTTTTCAGGATTTGAAAGATGGGCCAAGTCCCATAAAATCCAAATCCAAGGAATGACCCGCGACATGTAAACAGTGTACTCTATGGTTACAGTTTGGTACAAGACCAACGCTCTCATTCCCAGGAGAATATACACAACACATGCGAAGCCATTTACATATAGAAGTTGATTCCAAGCAAGAGGAAACATAAGCGACTTGACTATTTAAGTAAGTCCACTGGCTTGACTATTAACTTCCACAAGTCCTGTATGTTGCCTGTTAATGTCTCGGATGAAACTGTTCAGCAGTTAGCTGCTAGCTTTGGTTGTGTGGTTGGCACGTTTCCGTTTACCTATTTAGGACTGCCGATGGGGACCACTAGACCTCGGATTATTGACATTATGCCGCTAGTCACTAAAATGGAGAGAAGACTGACAGCCAGTTCATCCTTCCTTGCTTATGGTGGTCGGTTGCAGCTGATTGGTTCATGTCTTTCGTCCATGTCGACCTATTTCTTGTGTTCACTGGACATACCGGCTGGTATTATCAAGCAGATATATAGAATCATTCGACAATGTTTGTGGAGGGGTAATAACCCTGACTCCAAGAAGCAGTCGTTGGCTTCTTTGGACATGATATGCAAACCCAAGCTTAGTGGAGGCTTGGGCATTATGGACTTCCAGAAGCAGAATCAGGGACTACTGCTTAAACATCTGCATAAATTCTTTAACAAGGAGGATTTACCTTGGGTTCACCTGGTCTGGAGGCATTACCCGGATGGAGTTCCACAAGCAGCTAATCTTTGTGGTTCCTTTTGGTGGAAAGATATCATGAAGTTGGCTCCAATTTATCAGGAATTTTGTACAGTTAAAGTTGGCTGTGGTGACACTGCTCTTTTCTGGTCGAATAATTGGCATGGTCAGAGGTGCGAGATTCTTACCCGAGACTGTTCTCTTTTGCGTTGGATCCCTCAAGCTCGGTTAAACAAATGCTTTCGTTGGATGATATATCCCAAGCATTTGCTCTCCCCTTATCGCAGCAGGCTTATGAGGAGTACTTGGAGTTGACCCAAAGATTGGATGGTGTTGCTTTAGATTATGCAGTGGCTGATGAGTGGACAACGATTTGGAGGAATGGAACTTATTCTTCACGGAAGTACTATTTCTATTGCTTCCGTGACATTCAGGCTAGTAAGGTATACTCTTGGATCTGGGAAAGTAAGGTGCTGCTACGGTTGAAAGTGTTTGCTTGGTTATTGGTTAGTGATCGTCTGAATACTCGGGATATGCTGCGAAGAAGACACTGGAATGTTACGGATGTCTTTCACTGTGTTTTATGCCCGACGAACACAGTTGAGGATTGGATGCACCTGTTCTTTCACTGTAACTTCAGTGTGCGTGTTTGGAACTATCTACAGATTAAGTGGGAGGATGGAGACTCCTTTGAACAGGTTTTCAGGAGAGCGAGGCAGCAGTTCCAAAAACCTTTCTTTGCGGAGGTGGTGATTCTGGCCTTGTGGAATATCTGGAAGCAACGTAATGAAGCTATATTTCAAAATATATTGCCCTCTTTTAGGGGGTGGAGAAGAAGATTTATCAATGATATCACCCTGCATATGCATAGGGTGAAGGAGAAGCATGTTCAAGTTTTGTCGTCATGGATTGACACTCTCTTATAGTTTCAGTTTTTGTATATTCTTTTTCCTTTATCTTGTAAGTATGTAAAGTGCTGGACTGTTACTTGGTTGGCTGGTTGTTTTTCTATTCAATAAAATACTGTGGGGGCTTGCCCTTACAGTTCTTATATTCAAAAAAAACATAAGCGACTTGTGACCAGATCCCTCCATGGCCATCTCCCCAGTGACATATTTGCAGCAATCACAAAGCCTCGCCCATCGCCGACACGTACAAGCTAGCGCCTACAGAGATATATAATTGACGATAAAAAACACATGGATATATCATGCGAGAGATGGAGAAGTTATGTACACCTGCAGCGAGGGTCATCGTGTCTAGATTAATTTGACCTCTATAGAGAGCTGATTCAGCACACTGGGGATGTTTCGCACATCTAAACTGTCCTTAGTGTGCTCCTCTTTCCACTCGGCGATCAGTCGACCCAAGCCTGGAATATCAGAAGCATCATCAAAGCTAGCAGTCCTAGCACCATCGTCGATATCCCCTTCGGGCACAGACTTGTGACGATCAGATCTGAATTTCCTTTCCAGGTCTTTGGAGGCGTCGTCGTGTTCCCTTGTGAGGTTGATCCGGAGGTCACGGAGCACAGGGCAGCAATGGAGCAAGTTTGCGACTGCCACCGCCTCGCTCTCGCGGTTCGGCCTGTGGACTCCCCGAACCTCGAGGCGCTCGAGGCGGTGGAACGCCGGCAGGAGCTCGACCCGCCTACCCTCGCTGAGGACAGCAATATCCTCGAGATGGTTCACCGTCAGCTTCATCCCCTTGGTGCTGGTGATGCTCCAAGCAAATCGCCAGAAGGTCGCTAGGTCACGGTTTGGATCCTTGTCACTCGTGTCATTGTGGGGGAAGAAATGCAGACCCACTTGTTCCAACTACGGCGGCTGTGGGCTGAATGAGAAGGGTCGGAGAAGCCCCTTGTACCTGAAGCGACGTAGCCTCAGGCGTCCAACTCCATGGTTTGTCCTTTGTGCTAAAAAGGATTGGACAACTTGCTGTAATTATTATTGCTCTCTTTTATTTACTCGCACTTTATTTATTTGTTACTATAAAAACCATAAAAATCTGTCTATTAGTGTTTGCAGTGAAACCTTGCACGAATCTACAAGCCAACAATTTCTGCTCCTCGTTGGGTTCGACACTCTTATTTATCGAAAGTACTGCGATAGATCCCCTATACTTGTGGGTCATCACTACCCTGCATAAAATGCAATTTGTGTAGGCCTAACCACATGATCTGCGACTGAATTCAACCGAATGGTGGCCACTTTGGTGAAAATTTTGAAACTGACGTTAAGGAGGTAGAACGGACTATATTGTTGGATCCTCTCTGCCTCAGTAACCTTAGGTAACAAAATGATCTCACCAAAGTTCAGGCGAAAAGCTCTAGCTGTCCAGCGTGTAAAGACCCGAACATAGCTAGGAGGTCCCATTTTGTGATATCCCAGAAGCTTTGATAAAACTCATTGGGAATCAATCCGGACCTAGTGCCTTGTTGTGTTCCATTTGAAAAATAGCTTTTCTTACTTCATCCTCGGTGAAGGGTGCAGTTACAAAGTGTTCTCCTCAACAGAAACCTGGGGTATATCCTCTGTTTGAGACTCGTCCAGAGAGAAATTACCGTCCTCTGGAGCCCAAAAAGGCCCTTGTAATAGTTGGTGATATAAAACATGCATATCTCAGCATTTTGACATAATGGTCAAGCGGACTAGTGCTAGACCTGCGCGGTAGTGTAGTTGTCTTCCGCGGTTTGAGCTCCATACACAGCAATTATTTTTGTTTTGAGTATTTAACGTTGTCTCTGATCTAATCAGATACGAAAAATGCGGTTGTTCTGGCTCGAACTCGTGACCTAATACAGTAGTTCAGAACCTCTACGCCACCCTACCACTGAGCTACTGTCCGTTTAGTGTAAATATTAAGCTTTATTAATGCATTTCCAGAAAATTTGAATTTAAGATTTTATTTTTTGAATTTGTTCAGTAACCGTCCGGGATTTCTCGGTAACCGCGGTAACCGAGAATCCCGAACCCCCTCAGGATTTTTCTCCATTCGGGAACCAAAACCTTGGTCGCGGCGATCCAAATCCAAGGAATGACGGTGACAAGTAAACAGTGTACTGCATGTTTCCCAGGAGAATAGACACAACACATGCGAAGCCACTTATATATATAGAAGTTGATTCCAAGAGGAAACATAAGTTGATCCCTCCATGGCCATCTCTGGTCGTCTCCCCAGTGACATATTTGCAGCAATCACAAAGCCTCGCCCATCGCCGACACGTACGAGCTATCGCCTACAGAGATATAATTGGCGATTCTCCATGGCCATCTCTGGTCGTCTCCCCAATGACATATTTGCAGCAATCACAAAGCCTCGCCCATCGCCGACACGTACGAGCTATCGCCTACAGAGATATAATTGGCGATTAAAAAACACATGGATATATCATGCGAGAGATGGAGAAGTGATGTATAGTTGTATACCTACAGCGAGCTAGAGTGATCGTGTCTAGGTTAGTTTGACCTCTACAGAGAGCTGATTCAGCAGACTGGGGATGTTTTGCACGTCTAAACTGTCCTTAGTGTGCTCCTCTTTCCACTCGGCGATCAGTCGACTCAGGCCTAGAATATCAGAAGCCTCGTCATAGCTAGCACCATCGTCGACATCTCCTTCCGGCACAGACTTGTGACAATCAGATCTGAATTTCCTTTCCAGGTCTTTGGAGGCATCGTCGTGCTTCGTTGTGAGGTTGATCCGGAGGTCACGGAGCACAGGGCAGCAATGGAGCAAGTTTGCAATTGCCACCGCATCGCTCTTGCCTAATTTTGGCCTGTGGACTCCCCGAACCTCGAGGCACTCGAGGCGGTGGAACACCGGCAGGAGCTCGACCCGCCTAGCCTCGCTGAGGACAGCGATATCCTCAAGGTGGTTCACCGTCAGCCTCACCCCCTTAGTGCTGTTGAAGCTCCGAGCAAATCGCCAGAAGGTTGCTAGGTCACGGTTTGGATCCATGTCACTCGTGTCATCGATCGGGAAGAAATGCAGATCCACTTGCTCCAACTCCGGCGGCTGTGGGCTGAATGAGAAGGGCCGGAGAAGCCCCTTGTACCTGAAGCGACGCAGCCTCGGCGCGTCCAACTCCATGGCGATGAGGGAGATGGGCCGATCATCGTCATAGCCGTGGGGGTGGTTGCCGGCCGGGCACCGCCTCCTCCCACTTGCACCTCTCTAGCACCATCATGGTGGCCGCCGGGCATCGGAGGCGGTGGGGCGGTAACGGGGGAGCGCAGCCGTGTTGGCGGTGGTGTAGTCGACGTGCCTCCTCTGTTGTGTCGACGATAACAGACACTAGGTGGACAGCGGTGAGAGCCGGGGCGGCGTTGATGACGCCTTGGAGAGACCGTAGGTGCTGGGCGCAGTGGCGGAGCCGTAGGGAGGACAGTCGCGGGAGCACGACGGGGGCATCCTCCCAGTCATAGAGTCCCCGGGAGTTGGTGAGCTCGAGCACGCGGAGCGTCTCCCAGGACAGGGAGTCGAGGGCGACCGTGTAGTTGCTGTAGCGGTCTACCCGATCGCAGATGATCTCGCCCTCGCCGTCGTCATCATAGTGGTACGCGTTGCAGCTACACTCTGCGTCGACCAGCTTGAGCTCCTCGACGCGGCGCGCCGCTCGGTGGGAGAGCACGACGTCGAGCACGTTTCTGGCGTTCGGCACGACACGGCCGTCCTTGCAGGTGTACTTGTCTAGGAAACTGGCCATGGCCACTACATGCCCCTCGGAGTCGGCCTCGAGGCGTAGGGTAAGCCTCGTGATGGGGTCCTCAGCGGCGTCGAGCGCCGCCTCCGCCGCCTAGATGAAAGCGTCGCGTCGGGAGTGGAAGGTATCCTGGTTTTGTATGGATGCAGCAAGAAATAGGAATGAAGAAATACGAGGGCTCCGATCCAAATCGCGAAGCAACGAGGGACGGCGGATGCTTGACCGGTATTCAGCGGCTCCGCCAGAAAAATCGTGTTGATGTTCTTACCGAATTTAAACATTGGGCATAGCTAGTTCTCCCAAAGTCGGTGCCTTTAACTTGGTACGCGTCATGTTGACGAACAGCTAGATCAAAAGGCTACACTTGGCAACGGTGATGATGAACTGTGTCGCCCTGCAGCTCCACCTTCGGCAGCTTTGTTGTGCTTCCTTAAACCTGACAGAAATCAGGCCAAGTCCAGGCAATGAAATTATGTATGTACATCACCTGCCTTCCTTTCTATCCGGGCTCTACTTTCGAACTACCGGTTATTTCCTCATATTTGATGTTGACGGTGACTTTGGGTTTCAACGGTGCACATCTATTTATTTTGTTGATATGAAAAGATTCTTTATCCCACGGGATGATACTGCACTTTTACAGTTTATAGAATTTGTAAGTACTGATGCATCATTCCCACCCTCTCAAGAAAACATAATATTATGCATGCTCTTTCAATTATCAGTTGTGTTTTTAATCTTTATTGTGTACCTGTAATTCTCTACAAAACACAGTTTTTGGGTCAGGGATGATTTTTCATGGTCCATGAACCCAATACATGGTTTTAGAGTGACTTTCCAACCCTATGATTGTTTTTCTTTGAGTTTGTGAAAAAAAAGATACATTAAAAGAGAATGTGCATGCCCAAGATGTTTGCATTCCATTTATTCTGACTTGACTTAATGTTAGTGAGGCCAACAAGATTGTCTCTTGGAGATTTGAATCATCCAACTTTGTCCGTCGTGTGGCGACAACTTGTTCCTCATCCTCATATATAGTTGAGCTGTTCAACATTACACAAATCTGTAATATCACACCACACACACCTGACCTCGTGGTACACGCATGGATGCATTGCATGCCTAAACTGTGTCAACAAAGATAACGTGTTGTTACACATCTTCACTCCTAAAAGTTAAGCCTGCCAAACTGTTATATGAAATCCTGCCATGTTGTTCTATGATTACAAGTCCATCAGACATTCAGACGGATCCGGCATGCGCTCCGTCCATTCGTTCGTGTTTGTTTGGTCAGGGTTCCTTAGCAGACTCTACATTACATACACAGCAATAAACAAGGAATAATTGCTCCCATGTAACTAGACAGGAATTAACGTGGTGTGTAACTGGGATGATAGCGAAATCAAAATGCTTGGTAATTCTGCTCGATGGATCCGAGGCAACTTGGCGATCGCAAAACTGGCTGCGGATGCAAGATTATAGCTTGTGATCGATTAAATAAAGATGCGTGACTATATATCCGATAATACCTGTTGCGATAGAAACGCGTCACACGAACACGTCCTCGTGTACCCGCGGTGCCGGGGGAGATACTCCGCAACTCGCCCCACGGGAGGCCGGGTCTTAGCGCGATACGCAAGACAGAGACTCGGCGCGTTTGAAAACCAGACGCCCCAGCACCTCGGGAGGGACCCCGTCGGAGGTGGCCGGCGGCGATTGGCTGAGCTAAGCCGGATTGGACCGCACTTGGCTCGGTTGTCGGTATTCGTCGAAATCTAGCGAAGTCGCCGAACAACGGAAGCAGGAACAAGGGTTTGAGGGTAAAAAGTAGAGGTTGTATTGATTTGTCGATTGTTTGCTTAATTTCAATCGGCCGTCACCTCCTACATATATATAGTGAGGCGGCTGGACTTCCCGTACAAGCTTTTGGACTTCTACAAGGATTACAACTCATGGACTAAGTCGGTTTCTACTTCTAAACTAGGTAACACCCCCGGTCGGGTTCGTGCTGGACATCTCCGGCTCTTGGAAAGTCACCTTTCGTCTTCTGGGTTGAACCCGAACTCGTTCTGGCTCCACCGACTCCTGTTTTTTGGGGTTTGACAAGTATTAAACTTCCTCACATCTGGTTTCTCCGATGCGGCTCTAGAATCCTCAAGAAGCTTCGAATCTGGCCTGCGCCGGGTCCTGTCAAACCGGGTTCTAGACATGCCGGGTTCTGCACATGCCGGGTTAACTCCTGCCGGGTCATGATCCCAGATTCTCTTTGAGTCATCTGTCCTTTCAAGTAAGCGCTTGAACCTATAGTCCGGGTTATCATTACCGACTCCTGGATATATCGGGTTTGCTCCCTGCCGGGTCACCAACAAGTCGCCATCCCCTCCTGAGGGCTCTTGAACCTGGTACCTGCCAAAAACGGGTGCTAACACATGCCCCCC
Source organism: Puccinellia tenuiflora (assembly GCA_012064385.1). Classification (NCBI taxonomy): domain Eukaryota; kingdom Viridiplantae; phylum Streptophyta; class Magnoliopsida; order Poales; family Poaceae; genus Puccinellia; species Puccinellia tenuiflora. The sequence continues at coordinate 464,966 of QRDG01000085.1, forward strand.
TGTTTTCTAGTAAAGCTTGCGTACTAGAAAATATACAATGTAGAAGATTTGATCTAAGGGCGATGCTTAAGCTCATCGGCCATACGTGTAGCTTATGCGGTTTGCCACACAGTTGGGTGGAATTTCTTCAAGTATTTCCCATTGATAGCTCGAGGCAACATGCTGCCCTCCAATGTTTCCACCAGATATGAGTTGCCGGGTACAATCCTTATGACTCGCAGCTTACAACAAGAGAGTCCGGATTAAGAATTTTCAAATCTCCGGCTTTTAGAACCAAGTCGTCGATTTGAAAATTCTTAATCCGGACTCTCTTGTTGTAAGCTCTTGCTACCCGCAACTTCTCCTTTTCAATGTCCTTCAGTGCCTTGATACGTTTGTCGGCTACTTCATCAATGTTGTCCATCATCAAATTGTGATAGTCCTCAGCCGACAAATCGTTTTGCTTAGCGAACCTCAAAGCAGCCAGATTTACTTCTATTGGTAAAACGGCTTCTTGCCCATAAACTAACTCGAAAGGAGTTACCTTGGTTGCACCATGCCTTGAGATCCGATGAGCCCACAGTGTCTCGGACAGTACCTCATGCCATCTCCTCGGATAGTCCTGTACTTTCTTCTTGATCAACCTAACCAAAATCTTGTTGCTTGACTCGGCTTGTCCATTGGCTTGAGCGTAATATGGAGATGAACTGAGCATCTTGATCCCAAGTGATTCGGCAAACTGTTTCACCTCTTTGGCCATGAAGGAGGTACCTTGATCTGTAGTGAGGTTCTGTGGAATACCGAATCGGTGAACAATATGCTCTTTAATAAATTGGATTACCTCTTTGTGGGTCATATTCCGGAGGGATACTGCTTTGGACCACTTGGTGAAATAATCAGTAGCAACCAGCACGAACCGATGCCCTTTGGATGAAGCCGGGTTAATCATGCCAATGAAATCCAATGCGCATCCTCTAAAAGGCCATGGCTTTATCACCGGGTTAAGAAGTGAAGCCGGCACTAACTGAATATCTCCGAATCTCTGGCACGCTTCGCATCCCTTGTAGTATCGAAAGCAGTCATTAATCATCGTCGGCCAATAGAATCCAGCTCGCCTGAGCATCCACTTCATCTTATGGGCCGACTGATGTGTCCCGCACAATCCATCATGTACTTCTCCCATGGCAACCCGAGATTGATCTTCATCCAGACATTTGAGAAGAAGACCATCAGCTGTTCGGTGATACAACTCATCATTCATCAGAACATATTTGAAAGCAAGCCGCCGAATAGCCTTCTCAGTTCTCTGACTCGGATTCTTCAGATAATCAATAATGGGTGTCCTCCAATCAACTGACCGAGTCCCGCCAGGTTCTTCTGGAGCCGAATTAGATAACCCGGATTTGTCTCCCTCTTCCGAGTTAGATGACTCGGCTATTCCTCCAGCCTCCGAGTCATTGACAATAGCTAGCATTGGCTTCTGTGCTGTGCAAAATACTCCTCTGCTAACATGATAGCCTGATGCCTGTCGAGGTATGTGTTGAGTGATCCACTGTTGTACTGGAAGATCTTGGCCACTTGCTGGACGATAAGTAGTGAATCACCATATGCCTCGACATGAGTTACTCCTGCATCCTTCAAAACCTCTAACCCGAATAGAAGGGCTTCGTATTCAGCTTCATTATTAGTGCAAAAATAATCGAGACAACAGGAGGCTTCAAAGATAGTACCGTGGGGTGATATACACACAATGCTGGCTCCTTGTCCGCTGCTGCAAACTGATCCGTCAAAATAGAGTTTCCACGGTACAGCCGACACAAGATTTAAGTCGGCTTCTTGTTCGAAATCAATCCGATGTTCAACGATAACTTTATGTTCTGGTTCCTCAATTGCTTCACACATATTGTTCCTTTCGGCCCGATACTTGTCCAGACGTCTCTGCAACCACTCATCGTTGGGATTCATCTATTTGAGATGCAGCCGATTATTTCCAACCGGCTTTAAGGATACTGGCACGAATCCGTCCCTGGTAGCACTCAGGAAATCGAACCCGGATAAGTCACGACCTGAAAGACATGTAACATTAGATTGCTGCCAATCAACAATGGACTCGGCTAAGGCAATACATGTCGAGTTATCGGCATGAACGACTTCAATTTCATCGTCGATCCATTGTACGAGTTGCTGGTGCATGGTAGACGGTACGCATTGATTTGCATGGAGCCAATCTCATCCGAGTTGTACATTATAATTCCCCTGCACCTCAGCAACAAAGAATGCAGTAGCCAAGGTTTTGCTTCCCACTGTGAGTTCCAAGCTGATGACTCCTTTGGCTTCTACTCCTTCTCCTCCTTTGAACCCGTTCAGCACCATGTTCGTCTTCATCAGATCATCATCCTCCAGTTGCAATTTCTTGAAGACAGAATATGGCATTAGATTCACCACAGCGCCTCCATCCACCATCATCCTGGTAACCGGCTTCCCATTGATATGTCTTCTGACGTACAAAGGTTTTAGGTGCTTCACCGGTCCCTCAGATTTTTTGAAGACGGCATTCTTGGGTCCAAAGTTGATCTGCGCTAACTCGGCTTCTTCTTCTACAGCACGAAACTCGGTAGGCAAATAGTATACCATGTTAATATCCATACTTACCCGAGTCGGCGTACTCTCGTAGTCCAGTAACTCCTCATCCATTGGATTTCCCGACTCGTCTACTGCCAAGTCTTCTGTCGGGTCCTCATTGGCCGACTCATTGTCCGACTCGTCCATTGCTGACTCCAGTGTTTCTGACTTGTCTCCTGCCGGCTTGTCCTCTGCTTCCAAGTCCGCTTTTTCGACTTCATCTGCCCATGACGAATAAGTAATGGCTGGTATAGAAGTCGGCTTTGCTCCGTTGTTCTCAGCAGGACTCGGCGCAATCATCAAAGGAGTCATTACAGGAGTCGGCTTTGGCACCCATACTTGAGCCGACACTATCGGTCTTTCGACATTGAACTTGGCATCTCTAGCTTGCTCGGCCTCCTTTTCTGCCATTTCCCGGTTCCTTGCCCTTTGCAGTTTCCGCTTCTGCGTCTTCGTTATACCCGGCGGACACCACTTCGGCTGAGTATATTTTGGATCCCGGGTCTTGACTACCTCGGTTCGGCTGGATCCGGCTTCATGGTCACTGGATGCAGATTTGGGCACGATAGCAAGTATCGGCTTATCAACTGCCGGCTTTGTAACCGGGTCCTTCAGCACATGCGTCCCAATGACCAATGAATTATTGGAGATCACCCTCCTCTCTATGTTGGTTGCCCCGGCTCCTTGCTCCTTGACTCGCCAGTAGGAAGATTCACCGGGATACACGAGTCGGCTCTGCATAGTTTGCCGGGTTACTTGACGTTTGGACTCCCCAGCCGACTCTTGGTATCGGTGACTCCTCTCAGTGGATGGTGACCTCGGTCGCTTCCCATATTGCCGGATTACTTTGGACCCGGCCTGGCGTACGTACTTGTTCAGCAGCATATCGAAAGTCGGCTTGATTTTCTTTGGCTTGTATTCAACTTGATTTGTCTTCCATTTGCCGACTTCCGGGTTCCGGGGTTTTATGAACCGAGGTTGTCCCCCGAGTTCCGGGTTCCGGATTCTCTTGCTTGTGGCTGTTGCCCCACGAGCGTGGAATTCTTGACGGTGATCTTGATAACCTCCTTTCCATCGGGTTGCCGGGTCAACGTGATCTCTCTCCTTGCTTCCCTGACGCCGGCTTCTTTCCTGGGCTCACCAATAACCACATTAGATTTGTTAGCGGCTTCGGCCGCTTCTGGCCGAAGGACTTTCTTTCCCTCGAGATCAAGCACGTTTATTGGGAACGGCTGTGTGTCAATGGCCATGCCAGCAAAACTTAATCGTCCATCATTGAGGGCCGATTGAATCTCCTCATCCCGATTCTTATGAACCGGCTTTAGGATCGCATGTGTAGGGTTTGGCCTTACTTGGCCAAACAAACTCGGCCACATAAACATCGGTTTCATCACTGGAGTCGGCATCATATTCAATAGCGTTAAGCCGACTCCTGCTCATTCGATGGGAGTCTTTGGACCAACGAAAAAAATAACACGCTATTTCCCGGTTAATAGCACGATATAGCGTATTTGGAGAGGCTACGCTATATTTAACCTAAAGTTGACGCTACGGCGCTATTTACGTTTTATACGCGCCAAACCACACTAAATGTGGTAATATTATAGCTGCACCAACAAAAAGCCTAGAAATAACATTAGGTAATGATGATGACGGGCAATCTATTGGTTCTTCTAGTTATTCTGAAGACGATGTTAATGATTCTGATTAAAGTTTAAAACTGTCTATCTTTTAGTTGATTAATTTTCATGGTTTAAGCCTCATATTTGTATTTGTGCCATTGATTTGGCCTTGGCATTTGAATATGGTTACCTGGTTATGCATGTATTGCTTCTGGAGAAAAATTTTGTGCTGAAATACTTAATATTTGGGCTATTTCTTGCATTTTTTTTCATCACGCTATTTTACATGTAACTTCGCTATATCACGCTATATCTTATATAGCTTCTGGAGGAGGGCCACGCTATTTTTGATAGCACGCTATTTTTTTCCTTGCTTTGGACTCATTAACTCGGCTTTCATGAGTCAGAGCTCTCTCCTGGACCTGACCAACTGAAGAGAACTCGTGTCCTTCTAGCTTTTCTCTCAGATAGGTCCTCAACCCGTTAAAAACTAAGTCGGCCATATCTCTCTCAGTTATTGCCAAGCTATAACATCAGTTTCTAGTATTTCTAAATCTCTTGATATAATTGGATACCGATTCATCATGTTTCTGCTTAACCGATGTAAGATGGGACAATTTTAACTCGACCTCCCCGGCATAGAAGTGCTCATGAAATTTTCGCTCTAAGTGGAACCAAGTGTGTATAGAGTTAGGAGCTAAAGCTGAATACCAAGAAAACGCAACCCCAGTTAACGACAGGGAAAACAAGCGGACTTTGATGTGATCATGATTAGCTTCGCCTAATTGAGCCAAATATTGACTAATGTGTTCCCATGTCGATTTATTATCTACCCCATTAAATTTAGAAAACTCGGGGACTCTATAGCCAGGTGGATAGGGTTGCAGATCGAAATACTCGGGATAAGGTTTAACGTAGATTCTATGTTTCGGCATAATCCCGAGTCTATCATAGGCTATCTGATCCAACCTCTTCTGGAACTCAACCAGTAAATCGTTCCCATTGGCCGATTGACTCGGTACAAGAGCAGAATTGGTTACAGGGCCGGCTTGTATCCAAGGAGCCGAATTTGAATTCGGCATTGACTCGCATCCCGGAAGTTGCACCGCTGGCCCCGTCTGACCTGCCGGGTAGGGTAAACTTCGGATCGGAGTCGGACAAGGCAATGCATTGACAACCCGGTTTTCCCTGTTTGGGCTCATCGGTTGTGTGCCCGATGTTTGGCACTTGATAGTGTTTTTCTTAGCAGCATCAAGTTCCATGACAGCATTATAAACAGTATTGGTACCTTGTGAAACATGGAATTGGATCTCGGCTAATTGCTCAGAAGTAAAGACACTGTTACTTACAACGGGTGTGTCGGTGCCAACGTTCAGAGGTACATATTCCGGCTCCTTGATCGGCGCGGTTACACCTTGCCGATCTAACTTGAAGCAGGCCAAGTACAACTCCTCGTCTTCCTGTTCCCGCTTGAGTCGCAGTGCCTCGAATTCTTTGCTTCTTTTCTTCTGCCACTCATCCAGGCCTTGGCATGGCGCCTCTGACAAGTCCTTGAGAGTAGGCTTGATTATGTTGTCGGTGGTGATGCCGGACAGATCTGTAGCCTTAGAACCGGTCATTGCTATCCGATTTAGGTTTAGAGATGTCCCAGCGGAGTCGCCAAAAAGTGTGTTGCGATAGAAACATGTCACACGAACACGTCCTCGTGTACCCGCGGTGCTGGGGGAGATACTCCGCAACTCGCCCCGCGGGAGGCCGGGTCTTAGCGCGATACGCAAGACAGAGACTCGGCGCGTTTAAAAACCAGACGCCCCAGCACCTCGGGAGGGACCCCATCGGAGGTGGCCGACGGCGATTGGCTGAGCTAAGCCGGATTGGACCGCACTTGGCTCGGTTGTCGGTATTCGTCGAAATCTAGCGAAGTCGCCGAACAACGGAAGCAGGAACAAGGGTTTGACGGTAAAAAGTAGAGGTTGTATTGATTTGTCGATTGTTTGCTTAATTTCAATCGGCCGTCACCTCCTACATATATAGTGAGGCGGCTGGACTTCCCGTACAAGCTTTTGGACTTCTACAAGGATTACAACTCATGGACTAAGTCGGTTTCTACTTCTAAACTAGGTAACACCCCCGGTCGGGTTCGTGTTGGACATCTCCGGCTCTTGGAAAGTCACCTTTCGTCTTCCGGGTTGAACCCGAACTCGTTCCGGCTCCACCGACTCCTGTTTTTTGGGGTTTGACAAGTATTAAACTTCCTCACATCTGGTTTCTCCGATGCGGCTCTAGAATCCTCAAGAAGCTTCGAATCTGGCCTGCGCCGGGTCCTGTCAAACCGGGTTCTGCACATGCCGGGTTAACTCCTGCCGGGTCATGATTTCAGATTCTCTTTGAGTCATCTGTCCTTTCAAGTAAGCGCTTGAACCTATAGTCCGGGTTATCATTACCGACTCCTGGATATATCGGGTTTGCTCCCTGTCGGGTCACCAACAAGTCGCCATTCCCTCCTAAGGGCTCTTGAACCTGGTACCTGCCAAAAACGGGTGCTAACAATATCTCTACTGCAATTTAATGACATACACAGTAGTAGTCATCTACATCTACCTAGAAATGGCTAATACTGATGACCAAGTGTTCTCCCAGGTAAGAAGACCTTCATCAGTCCAAAAACCCGACAGTATACTGCATGCAAGGGATCCATTTAATAAATCCCAACAGACACATGATCAAGCAACCATATGCAATATAACACTGATGCCCGTTAACAGTAGAGGTTAGTAAGCACATCTACATCAGCTGATGGTACCTATGAGATGCACATGATACTCGTCACCTACATACAAGGATTAAGAGTCAGCTCGACTAGTCACCTACATGCACATGAATCGGCACGTCTAAACTCATAATCCTTGCCTACATATCCCTGGAATGTTAATACTGATATATGTATATTTAAGTGTCTCCCAGGTAATTTCATACATCGACCTGAACCACGACACCATATTGCGAAGTGATTCATTCAATAAATCCAAATGACCAGTAACTCACTAATACTGCTTAGTTTGCTCGTCCTGTCATCTGTTAGTCCAGTCTTACTCTAGTCGAACACCATCGTCCAGTGACACCGAAAACACACGACCTAGCAGGAACTTATATCATTCCTGAAACCTGGGTGACGCTACCGTCAACTAGTCATCCTAGTCAAGACAGGCCAATAAGATGGCAGAAAAAGGAAAACATATACTAGGAAGCTGGCATGCTTAGCATACTAGGAAACATGTCGAAGAACGCATGTCTCTGCCTTAAAGTAAAAACAAACAACAAGTATCAATAACCAGTCCAATCTTACTTTGGAAGAACAGGTAAAATATATGGTAGAAGCACAAGCGCAAACACATTCAAGACTGGACTTCCAGGCATTAAAGTAATTTTGATGTTTACTCAAAGTCTCTAACCAACTCCATAACATAATCCTTACCTCTTTTACACACAACACAGCTTCCAAAGTTAGCATGGCTCACTCCCTCCTAAAAATGTTCCACAAAACCTGCACATGTTTTTCCAATCACAACACTCATCACAGCAGGTAAGCAGTAGTAACTAGCAAGGTTTCTCTTTGCAGAGGCAGTGCCTCCGAAAGACATATGAAAAGGAAGACATATCGAATGTTAAATCTGAAGGCATGCTGCTTATCTCTGGAACTGGAACTATCAAGGGAACATCCCTCGAGTAAACCGTTGGATTGCCTCGCACGAGTCAACTTACACTGGTTTCTCGAGTGGACCCTGTTACTTAGGAAAGGGGAGGAAAAGGGAAAAAGAAAGAGAAGAAAAAAGGGAAATCATGAATGCCATGACATAAACAGAGACATTTATTTTAGGCAGACTTGGTGAAAACTGACAGCACATAAATATCAGATAATCTCTATAGCACAATTCTCTACATTCGTCCAAAGAAGTAAAAACTAGTGAACTTATTTGTGACATATCGGATCATCAGATCAATACGGATACAAGGTACACATGATAGGAATCATACGCAGAAAATCAAAGTAGTTGATGCAAACTAACTCCCATCAGAATATGTTTACAGTATGTAGAGAAACTGTCTTTGGACCATTGCATAAGCCAAAGCATGCCAACTGAAACTTAGCATAGCCTAGAGATAAGTTGTTTTCATGGTCTTTTATAATGGACTTTACTTGGGTATGGATAAGTGGGCGCACTCCCTTGATCTTCGATTCACACCGCAGAATCAGCTCCAACTCTCCACAAGCCTGCAACGACAAATATATAGTTGGTTTTTGACCTCACAGTACTAAATCACCTGACAATCTCCAGCGTTACATTTAGGAGTTTGCTCCGAGGAGCGAAATCTCCATCAATTAAAGTTTAATGAGGAATACATTTTTATAGATCAGACGAACACTCTGGTCGGCACTGAAGCTCTCCAAAGATCTTCGTATCCTGCAAATAAAACTCCTAAATCAGAAAGGAGATAACAAATCCCAGTTCAGCTATGCATCCATTAGGTGAGTAGCCTCTGCGATTAGCCAACTGAATGGTGTGGCAGCTCAGCTGAATCCTCTGGTTAACATCATATGGCAGACTCCCCTAAAGTGCCATCTCCTTCAGGTCCATGTTGCCCATTAATGTCGGACACAGTAGAGCACATCTCTTCCTTGCCTTTGTGTTTCGATGTGGGCAATGGAACATCTGTTGAGCATTTATCTTTAGAAGACACGTCGGTTCCGTCAGCGAACTGCCGGTCTTCCTGGATAGCGGATAGCCAGATCTGCTTTTTCTAGTAAAGCATTTCGCAGCCTAACTTCAGTGTCATGATCGATGCCTTCAGAATCTGAAGCAGCTTCCGACTGATTAAGCTTCTCCTTATGGACTTTCTTTTTATCTGAAGACAAGGGATCATCAAGAGAGCTACTGACTTTCCTAGCTCTAGCACCCTCTTCTGATTCCTTCGATTCCTGCTGGTCAGTCGCATCCCTATGGTGTTTTTCCCCGGAATGCCTTGAGCTTCTATGGGACCATGAAGATGAATGACGAGAACTTTTATCTTTAGAATGTTTTGATTCATCTTCTCTCTATTTTATGTCCTTACAAGAAGAATCCTCTCTGTCATACTTCTTGCCATCTGTCTTTATCTTAGTATTCCTACTTTTATCATGGTTCTGGGTACTATCATCATCTCCCAAGCTTCTCTTCTCAGATTTTGACCTTGGAGAGTCCACATCAATTTTATCTCCAACCATCCCAGCACCATCCTCAATACTGTCCTCATTCTTCCTCTTGTCGTACTCCAAGGCAGCATCATGCCGAGATTTCTTGTGATTACCATTATCCCCATTCAGCATTTCATCTTCAGATACAGATGAACTCCTCTTATGAGCAGCAACAGAAGTATCCACATTCTTATCTTCCACTGGGTCCTTTACAGACCTTTCATCTTTGCCACCTCTGCTACCTCTGCCAGATCTTTTTTTGTCATCCTGCATCTCAGATTTTTTTACATCCTTCTTATCACTGCTACGATGCTTTCTCTCTTGTGATCTGGATCTTGAATGCTTGCTACGACGAGAAGAACGCTCGTCACGTGTTGGTGAAGATTTACTTCCTTTATGACGTCGCGGTGACCTTGAACCAGCACGAGCTGACCTTCTTGATTTCGACGGGCTTAAACTTTCTTCCCTCCGACGCTTGGGTGACCGAGAATCAGCTCTTGATGACTTCTTATACATCGGGCTTATACTTCTACTCCTGTTCCTCCTTGAACTAGATGAATAATGATCACGAGATCGGTCACTCTCTCTTCTCCCAGACCTGCTATACATGTCCCTATCATCCCTATATGACCGGTCACTGCCATACTTCGAGTAGTGGTGAGATCTTGTTGGGGATCGTGATCGGTGGTCCCGGGAGCGTCTAATTGGTGGAGAGTAAGAGCGTTCCCGCCTACTCCGATTGTACTTGATAGGTGATCTTGACCGAGATTTGGACCTACGAGAAGGGGGTGATGGCGATCTGTAAATTAAATCATAAACTGGTCAGGGTTCCTTCTGGATTAAAATAAAATAAGTAGTGCTGTTGCATGTTCCACAAAAACCACAGATGCATAAACCAAAATGAGGAAATATATGCCAAGTAACAAAACCACATCACCTGAAACTAAAGCTATCTCCTTAACAAAATCATGTGTTTCTATCTCTTAAAAAATAAGGCATGTATTTCAAAACCCTTTCACACAACCAATAACTAAATGAACTGTCCACAAGTGAAAACATTGTGCTTCTAATCCCATGTCACAATGTGTAAGTGGACCAGAAACCAGGACAACATCTATCCGTCACCAAATACAGAAGAAGATGACAAGAATTCATGTAACATCCAAAGAGTCAGACATTACCTTGACTTCTCTTTGGCATCCTTTTCTTCCACAGTTTCCCCACCGAAGCCCTCTGCTTTCAACTTCCTGCTTATCTCAGCAGCCCGTGCTGCTGCAGCTTCAGTGGCATTTTTCATAGTAGCCGCACGCATAGCAGTCTGCTGAGCTGCCATTGACGTCTGCATCATCAGTGCCTGCTGCATCATCATAGGCAAGTTGCTATTTGCCAAAGTAGCCTTTTGAGGAAGAGATTTAGCCATCTCAACATTCAAGGGGCGACCACAAACATCCACGCTGCTGAGCGCCAACGCCGTGGTTGCTTCTTCTGGTTTTGTGTACTCCACATAGGCAGTATGCTTTGAGTCAGTGATGGTACAGTCAACAACTTTGCCGACATACCCAAACATCTGCTTAAGATGCTCCACAGTGAGTAGTGGGCTTAGGTTGCTAATCTGAACAGTTTTCTTCAGAGTCTCAGCTATCTCAGCTTCCGTCGGACCTGCAAGGACGAAACATGTATGTGAGCGACTTGACTAAGAAAACAAGGCGTTAAGTGCATGAACCAATTCAGAAGAGCACACCATATTCAGTGAAATTTAGGGCAACGTAATGCTAGGTTATGCATGTAGTGTTAAAAAACTTGTAACCAAACATGGTAGGTGCAATTGGTGAGCATTAAGTAATACGAAAGTGCATTAAAAGGCTAGCAACCTAAAATGTCTAGATTATTTGATTTGGCATAGTGAGGAATAACACAGTAGCATCAGCCAATCTTTTATCCTAGTTCTATACTACAAGGGCGTATAGGCACATGATGTTAACTCGTTAAAAACTGGCAGGTACTAAGCACCTATGTTATATAGGAACAGCATTATTCAGCATAGCAAGGAAAAACATCAAGCATCAGTCAATTATTGATCCTAGTTCAATATACAATACTAATAGGGCATAATATAGGCACTTCTGATGTCAAAAACTGGCAGGTATTACCTGGAGCCTGCGCTGCAATTTTGGCATCAGCCTGCATCTTAGCAGCATGCGCCTGAAGCGCCTGGGCCGCCATGATGGCCTGCGCAGCCGCCATGGCCGCGGCAGAGGGCGCCATGGGAGCGTGTCCGAGCGTGCTCACAGAGGTGGTGGCGGCCATGACGGACATGAGCAGCTGCTGCGGCGGGTGGCTGAACTTGCAGTCGGTCCCCTTGGTGCACTTCCGTTGATGTGCTCCCGGCAAATCTCGCCGAGCGAGGCGCCGACGCCTGGCAGTACGACCCCGCCGGATGCCCCCGTGGAGGAGCCGGGGATGAGGCCGAGCAGGCTGGGGAAGGCGCCGGAGGTGAGGGAGCCGGCGTAGTTGGGCATGTTGGGCATGGTCTGGTTGACCATGTTGGGGTAGGCGGAGGAGGTGGTGGTGGAGAAGGGTGCGGCGGTGGAGGTGGGGTAAGGGGAGGAGGTGGCGGCGCTGAAGAAGACGGGGAAGGGGCTGCCCATGATGGGCGCGCCATCGAGGTCGACGTGGACCATGTAGTTGCCGCGCCTGGGGACCGCGTAGGTGACGGCGTAGGAGCCGTCGGCGCTGTCCCGGACGGCGCCCTCCAGGTCGTCGCCGCCGACGCCGGCGGCGGGGCAGACGCGGACGCGGACGCGGGCCCCGCCGGAGGTGACGCGGCGGCCGTCGCGGTCCTTGGCGGTGACGGTGAAGGTTGCCGGGGCGCCCGCGGAGCCGCCGGCGATGCCTGGGCCCGCCGCGGAGGACTTGGCGGGGTCGACGGGGCCGGGCGGGGCGCGGGGGCGGTCGTCGTCGGAGTCGGAGTCTGCGGAGGCGGCGCGGAGGGCGGGGAAGGCGGTGTGGGCGGGGGAGGAGGAGGAGGGGTCGGGGTCATGATGCTGGGGCGGCTGGTCGGCGTGGGCGAAGGCGGAGAGGGCGCGGAAGGTGGCGTCGAAGGCGGCCTTGGCGGCGGCGGTGGTGTCGGCCTCGGACTTGAGCTTGGCCTCCTCGGCCTGGCGCACCCAGATGGGCCTCGGCGTCGCCATGGGGACCAGATCGGCGACGGCGGGTGAGCTAGCTAGGGTTTGGTGAATTTTTTTTAAATAATACACGAAAAATATTTAAATACGGAAATATTACGCAAAATTTGTTTTTTCCAAAAATAGAATCCAGTCGGTATCGCCGAAACCGACTGGGACTAGTCGGTGTTGGCGAGGACGACTAGCCTCCAGTCGTCTTTGCTGGGACGATTGGAGGCATGATACGGTGCCAGCGACGCCGAGGACGTAGTCGTCGTTGGCGAGAACGATTGCCACCGTATTCGTCATCGGCAAAGACGACTAGTGTGTAGTCGGCTTCGGCGAGGACGACAAGAGCTTGCCATATTTCTCCCACGTCCTGTGCATATTTGTCCCGCTTAGATGTCCCGCGTTTTTGCTCCCGCCCATTTTCACCTCTCCCGCCCTTTTCCTCCCGCGTTTTTGTTCCCGCCCTTTTCCTCCCGCGTTTTTGTTCCCGCCCTTCTGGTGGCGCGATTTTTCCCGAGTGAGCCTATATATACCCCAACAGATGTTGTGATGGAGGCGTGTGGTGGGTGGTGAATTTCTTAGTCGCATAGGAACCACGTCTGGTAGTTCGGGTCCTGGTTTGGACCCATATAGGTCATGGTGTATTTTGTATGAAGCCGCAAGATGGACTGAAGGTAGTATTAGAGAGGGTAGGGCGAAGAGCTGTTATTTCGAGCTAGTTAGTGAGTGGGGCAACATTCGTGAGCTGGGAGAAACTCTAGCCAAAAAATACAAAATCCCACAGATGACCCCGGAAGAAATTTTAGATGAAATTAATGGGTGGCGGTGGAAATGGTAGAGAGTGAATGAGCTAAAAGATATCGAGGCGGGTCTTCGGGACATGCCTATGACACCAAAGTCGAAGATATCCATTTTTCGTCGAAGGCCTATGCATTTCACGTTGAGGTAACTGAGTATCGAAGTTATATTACGTTAGAATTTAGTGTAATCGTACTAACTTATTTTCGTCTGATATTGTTAATTTCCAGCACTGGCCCGCCGACGCACAGTTTCTGAACAAAGAGATCCCTCATTTTGGTTGGATGGAAATTCTTTTTGGCGCTTGTCCTGATGGGCGTCCACAGAATACTCTTCACGCTGATGCAGTGAAGAGGGCTATATCGAAGGCGAAGAGTGGTGGATCATCCAAGAAAGCCGTTCAAGATGATAGTGATGATGATTTCATGCCTCCTAAACGAGGCAACTTTAGGCGTAAGTTTAAGAATGTTGGTGCATCGAAGGCTATCGCCGATGAAAATAGTGATGACGACTTCATGCCTCCATCACGAACACGTGGCAGAGGGAAGTGAAGTCGTTGATTAGAATTAGTTATCGTTGAGTTCCATGTATTATTTTACAAGTAGTTGTTCTACCTCTGTATTTCGAACAACTTAAGTTGTAACGTAGACCTGTAGTTGTATGTTAAATTAATTTATCAATGCAATGTGGAATGTTTCGTATCAATAGATAATAATATGTATGGAACGTAGATAATATGTATCATACAAACATAAATATGAATATGTCTCACATACAAATAGAAAGTCTAAAAATACAAATAGAAATACATATATGTCTCAGATAATACATCGTAAATACGAATATGTCCTGAAGATATCACTGACCCCTGTGTGGCCGAGGTTCACGAGAAGGGGGCTGGTCCGGCGTCGTCCAGCCATACCTATCTGGTGCGACGAGTTGACGAGGCTGTGTCAAGTCGTTGTCAGCCTGTGTACCCTGTGTGGGGTATGGTGGAGGAGTCTCGTAAATGAGACCCTGTGACGGCTGCGTGGGGTATGCTGGAGTGTCGAAAATGCCTAACCAGTTGGACAATTCCTCCCTCGCGTGGGCCCGAGCCTTCTGGTCACTCCCCCACCCTGATCCAGATCCTGACGGCTGTTGTACAGACGTAGGCGTGTGATAGCCATAGGCTCCTACAGATGGAATCATTAGCACATAAGAAATACACAGTCCCAATTGAAATATGAAAACAAAGTACGTACCGTAATCCGGGAATTCCGGGGCGGGACCTCGGTACTGAGGAGGAGACTGTGGCCAATACCCGTAACTGGAAGTGGCACCCTGCCACGACGAACCTCCTGCCTGGTCAGGAGGAGGTGGCCTAGGCTGTGGTGATAGACGTGGACGCGGCTCCTGTCAGTGATGCGTCTGCTCCTCGTGGTGCTGGTGCTGGTCATCGTGCTGCTGTTCCTCGTGCTGCTGCTAGTGGTCATCGTGCTGCTCCTCCTCGTGCTGATGCTGCTCCTGATGCATCTGCTGGTGCTGCCGCTGCCGCTGTTGGCGTCGTGACGGGGGGCGCGGGGGTCGTTCTCCCATCGGGCGGCGAACAACGTCCTTGGTGCGGGTGCTCGTGAGTGTCGCGTAGATGTCCCGTAGCTTCCCCTCCAGCCTCCTGAGCCAGGACATCGGCTCCTCCCGTGGTACCAAAAGAGGGCCAGTGGAAAGAGAACGTCCATACTGAGCGACATCAGTCTGATTCTCATTTGTCAAATTAGCCTGACAATAGAATATATATATGTCATAGCATGTACCGGTTAGATGAAATAGTGAAAGGAAAATAAATATTACCGCGTGCTGTCTGGACGCCGAAGTGTCATAACTCGGGTATGTATCCCACGTAGTAGGGGCAGGTATAACCTTCGGGTTAGAGTGCCGAACAATAAATAGCCGTGTTCCGGACATGTACCTGTGCAAGTAGGCATTGGTATAGAGTGATATCAAACCCGAGAGGCTCGACCCAGATCCGTGTCGCCGCAGTGTCCCACTCTGAAACGTAAGGTTGTAGCCTCTGTAGCCACCCTGCCGCGGTCCGAGTAATCCCCTTCCTTGTGTTCCTAAAATTTGGATAATTTTTTTGATCAGTAAATATTAATTCAGTGCGAACAAATTCAGAAAAAAATTACTTTCCACATACTTGTGGTACGCATCTGGCAGGGGGCGCTCCACTGGAGGAGGATCTACCAACTGTCGAAGACCAAATTGCCTCATAACCCTCTGTTGAGACATCTCCTCCACGAAGACATCGAAGATGATCTTCGATTTTTTCATCCAATACGCTTGGTCATGTGTGCAGAGAGCAGAAATACCTCCGGGGTATCTTCGTTGAATGAGCTCCTCCGTGTACAGCTCCCAGATCACCGAAGTGTACATATCAAATTGCTCGTTAAAAGCAATGTAGTACTGCTTCGTCTGGTCAGTAGCAAAGTGTCTCTGCGTACAACACAAGTTATTTTCAATCACGGTCGCTCATAGTTAGTTTGTCGATGTACTAAATTATAACAAGATACGCACCTTGTTGCGTGTATACACGGTGGCAATAGTAGGCTTGTCGATGTTGTCACCGTCAAAGATCTCCCACAATAGGAAAGACTCTTCAGATATGGTTGGCCGTCCTATATAGAACCTCTCCCACGACCAGAGCTGCAGAAATAGAGAGCATCCGAGAATGGCTGACTTATCTGAATGCAGCATGCAAGCGTTGCACATAGCTCGGTACGTAGCCGCTAAGACAGCCGAACCCCAACTCCTCTGTCTGATGTGTGCCAGCTCAGTAGCATCAGCGATCTCCCGGGCGATAGGGAGGTAGCGCGCGGTAATAGTGTCGACATGGTTCTCGGTGAACATGACCTTACCAAGAAGCCACATGATGTATGCCTCCAAGCTGCGATTGAGTTGTATCGGTTCCAAATCATATGGATACTCTGGAAACTTGTGGACCTATATTCATGGTAAAATAATTATTAGTACAAGAGCAAATGAGAAATAACATATTATGAGACACATGAACTAACCTGAAAGGCAAGCAACCAATCAAGCTTGGGTCCGTGAGAACCCGCCTGTAAAGGTGGAGCACCGTCGAAAATACCCTGGAAACGGTCTATCAAATCGGCCTCCCAATTTACCGGTGCCTCCAAAGGTCCAACAGGCTGACCCGCCAAAGGTAAACCTAGCAAGAATGATACATCCTGTAGAGTAGGAGCCATCTCTCCCCAGCGAAAGTGGAACGTGTGGGTCTCCGGCCTCCATCGGTCCACCAAGCAGCTGAGTAAAGATCCGTCCATCATCATACGCGTAGAGTTTTCAGTGGCCTCTACTAGACGCGCGAAAGGTAAGAGCCCGGCCCATTTCAACCTGTGTATCAAAATGAACGTAACAATCTAGTTTAGCACAGTAATATAAAAAAAGAAAACATGCATGCGTAAAATAAATAAATACGACCAATACCTCTGTACCCACTCCGGGTGAATCCTCCAATTTTCCTTAGGCGTGCGAGTTATTAGGGGCTTAAGTTTCCTCGGATTCCCCTCTAATAAATTAGCATGGTGCGCACTATCAATTGTAACATCAAGCAACCACATTCCCTCCATTACTGCACATATTAGAATCCCAAAGTTATTACAAATTCAAACTTGGTTCCACACTTATTACAAATTCAAACATAGTTCCACACTTATTACAAATTCAAACTTAGTTCCACACTTAATACAAATTCAAACATACTTCCATACTTAATACAAATTCGGCACACATAGTTCAATACTTAATACAAATTCAAACATAATTCGAACGTAGTCATTCCTAGTTTCTTCCTCTCGCTCTTCGTCCTCGACCACACCCGTTACCCCGCGCACACACGGGAGGTCTCTCTCTAGGAAAAGTGGGACAATCAGGGTCCCTATGACCAAATCTGTTGCATTGAAGGCATTGCATTGTGGGACCTCCGGCTTCGGATTCATCCATATCATTCCTGATGCGACGACACTGTCGTCTGCCTACCCCATCACGCAAAAGCTCAGGAGCTGGAATGTACCGCCTCTCACCAGGGGTTACACTGTTGAAGTTACCCATTAATCGAAATCCCATCATCTCACCTGTCCAAGTATTGACAACTGCCTCTTTCATATAATATGGAGACACGAAGGAGATTGCGTTCAACCGTAACTGCCTGCATTCAGCGAGGACATGGGAGCAAGGAAGGTGAAGCAATTTTGGTTTGTTGCAGGTGCACTCGCAAGTTGGCCTAACCTCATTACCAATCTTCACCTCATGCGTCCTCACTTCGTTTGCACATCCGAACTTGTTGTGGGCTAATCGGACCTCAAACCTCATTTCTTGATTCTCAACGGCAGTTACACTGTGGGAGGTACATTTTTCCAGCTTATCATTCATGTACTTTGTAACCTTCTCACAATAAGGCGAGGTCGTGTTGTCCATCATATGCTTCACAGCTCTTTCACGTCTTTCTCTGAAATATTTCACGGTGCCATAGAAAATACCCTCCACGATGGCTGTTAGTGGCAACGCACGGTTTCCTCTGAGGACAAAGTTGTATGATTCAGCCAGGTTCGTTGTCATGACACCGTATCTTGCTCCATGTGTGTCGTGCAACAAAGACCACCTCTCCAAAGGCTCATGCTCTATCCACTGCTGGAAAGTTTTAATTGTCCTCCCACTTCTTCTCCTAGTTCCAGACGGGTCAAATTCCGGAAGGTCGCAAAGACCAACAGGCTCATCCTCCTCGGCAGGTGGTCTTGTAGCTAACTGTGCAGCAACAGCTTTTGCATGTGCAGCAACAGCTGCTGCTCGTGCCCTCTTCCTATCCCGAACATGTCTCTGCGTGCACAAATCAAGTCTGTCACGTATCTTCGTGTACTTCCATTGTTGGTTCTGCTTGCAGAGTTTCTTGAATAGGTTCATCAGGTCCTTATTTCTAAACTGCGAGTAGAAGTTAGCACCAAGATGGCGCATGCACCAACGGCTCTACATGTCCTGCCATGGAGTCTGTTCCTCAGATGAAGGATTGGTCAGTGTCTTTATCGCGCTGAGTATACCTGCATGCCTGTCATGAAGGATGCACACGTTCGGCTTATCCTTCACAACTGCTATTTTCAGTTGCCTGAAGAACCAAGTCCAACTGTCAATGTTCTCACTCTCCACAAAAGAAAATGCGAGGGGCACAATCATATTGTTACCGTCTTGACCAATTGCGGTCAGGATCTGTCCCCTATACTTGCCTGTGAGAAAGGTGCCATCTACACATATCACCGGACGACAATGTCTGAAAGCCTCGATACATACGGCGAATGAGAAAAACACTCGATGCAGCACCCTCACAGTTGGGTACTCTGGCCTGAACATATCTTGGATATCTACATAGGTGCCTGGATTCCGGTATTGTAGAGTATGCAACAGCCGGATAACAGAGTCATATGCGTCCAAATATGAACCAAATCTGTTCTCAAGCGCCGTATGCTTAGCCCTCCAAGCCTTGCCATAAGATATTTCATACTTAAATCCAAGGTTCAATTAAACGCTAGGCGCTAATTGAGCGTTTTGTCTCCGCTTTTCTCTTTTCTGAAGGATTAAAGCGCTAAGCGCAATTAAGCGCGCGTTTAAGCGGAGTTGAGCGCTAGGCGTTTTGGTCCGCTCAGCGCCTAAGCTAGCTTAAGCGTGCGCTTAAGCGCGCTTTTTATTACCTTGCTTAAATCTAACAGCCACTTTTGTCTGGAGGGCACTCACTTTCATCGCAGCGCAGGACACTATCTCGCTGTACAGCAACCGAGCTATAAGCGTGGAAGAAAGGTTACGGTGCTCTTCGGGGATATTATCAATTTCACAGGAGTGAGGTACGAAGTCACTTATCCTCCAACTATAGCCATTCTTTGGGAGATGTCCATGCACCCTGCCGGGACAAGTTATTGTCTCGCATTCCATTGTCAAATATTTTTGATTCGACGCGGTAGTTTTCATAACCCTGTGGGTCGACAATGCCCATTTAACGACTGCATCCCTCAAAGCTTGCTTGTCAGTATACAAAGCACCCTTCGCAATGTTATTCTCATGATATTCCCATGCCGAATCATGACCATCGTTTACGGTCATCGCCGAAGAGTGGTCCTGATTCCATGCTGCAGGATTAGGTGCCTCATATGCGTTATCTTCCCCGTCTGACTCATCGGAATCATCGTCTTCACCACTATAGCCATCTGCATCTTCATGTTCCATCTCGTTCTGCATGTGCCCGTCTACCTCGTCGCCATCCGCCTCCGCACTGTCATATACCTCAGTGTCCCCTCCTTGTACTTGACTGCTCTGCCCCGACTCGTAACCACCACCACCAAAATCAGACCCATAATTTGACATAGAAATGTTAATCTCTTCACTTCCCTGACTAGGATCATAAGCACCCTCACCTTCATGGGCATTAAATTCCTCCTCAGGGGCAGTGACCTTGTTCAAGGCGGGAAGAACTAGGGCACAAGGAGAGCAATTCCTTTTTCCGCAGCCTTTTAACCATCGCACCCAATCAGAATCACACTCTAGTGGTCTCAAAACGAAGTAAATATTCGTCCTTGAATGGCTCCACCAAGCATGAACACTGACGGTCTGTGTCCGACTATCAAGCCCTAAACTTCCCGCCAACCAATCTTTTACCTGACTTAACGACCATGTTTGAGGAGCTGGCAGGTCCACATCTATATACTGAAAATCACTCAGATCAGCTCCCGTATCACACATTTGGACTCTACCAGGACCATAGAAAAACCTGATCTTCACTAAACCAGACATCTGCGCTGACATAAATAAATATTGACCATCGTTACTATTTTTCCGCATATTACATCATCGTTAATATAGCTACATTTTTTCTAATTAACCTATAAATATAGCTACAATATTTACTACCGTCACAAAATATTTTTCCATCGTTAATATTATTCCGCATAAATAAACTCCAAAAAAATATAGCTACATTTTTTCTTATTAACCTACAGATATAGCTACAATCTTTACTACCGTCACAAACTATTTTTCCATGGTTTATATTATTCCGCATAAATAAATTTCTAAAACATATAGCTACATCTTTTCTTATTAACCTATAAAAATAGCTACAATATTTACTACCGTCACAAACTATTTTTTCATCGTTAATATTATTCCGTATAAAAAAACTCCTACAAAATATAGCTACATTTTTTCTAATTAACCTACAAACATAGCTACAATATTTACTACCGTCACAATTTTTTTTCCATCGTTAATATTATTCCACATAAATAAACTCGTAAAAAATATAGCTAAAATATACCTACAAATATAGCTACAATATTTACTACCGTCACAAACTATTTTTTAACAACACATTTAAATACATTCAAGAAATATAGCACTATAATTTTGATAAATCGAATTATACCCTTGAAGCGTGAGAGGCGACGGCGTCCGGCGGTCTCGAATCAACGGCGCACCTCCACGAGCAGCACCACCACGCAGCCCTCCATCAGCACCACCACCCGCAGCCCTCCATCACCACCACCACCACCCGCCAACCATCACCACCACCACCACGAGCTATCCCATTAGGAGATCGGAGCTCCCCTAGCCTCCCTCAACCTTCTAGTACCGATTAATGCTGACAAACGTGAAGATTGTTGGTCTAAATCGGTAGTTTAATTCGGTTTTTGTGGAGAGTAGAGAGAGGAAATGAAGAACACGAAGAAGAAGGCAGCGCAAGTGAGAGAAAGAGAGGAAAGAGAGAAAGAGAGGAAAGAGAGGAAAGAGAGGAAAGAGGAGGGCCGGGGTGCTGGCGGTACTTGTCGGCATCGGCGATGCCGACTGGTCCCACCTAGTCGGCTTAGCCGAAGACGACAGGCTCCCGTGTCGGTCGACGTCGTCGCCATGCAGTTATCGTCTTCGGGCGTGCGACGACAGGACGTACTCGTCCTCACCAACAACGAGAGGATCGTAGTCGTCCACGGCGAGGACGACAGGCTCCAGTCGGTCTTGCCGAAGCCGACTGGATATTATTTTTGAAAAAAATAAAATTTGCATAATATTTCCGGAATTAAGTAATTTTCGTGTATTATTTAAAAAAATCGGGTTTGGTTTGGCGTCGCGAAGAGAGAGAAGAGGATATGGAGCCAGCCGAGATGGATTTGTATTTGGAGACGAATCGAAAAAAAAAGATGGTGATGACGGTGATTCTCCTTTCTTTTGGACCTCTTATTGGGCCTATTACGCTTCATCCTACTATGTTTTCCATATGGCCCAACTTTGTCCATAAATCAGCCTCATGTTTTTTTTGTTTGTTGAGCTGAAAGTTTGTCCTGGACATTAATGAGCAGAGGGATATTATAACTCCGCCATCTACGGGCTCTTTGAGGCCATCAACATTTTGGCTTTTCGATCATTGTCCCTACTTGATCATGTCCGATTTAATTCCTGTCAATGTGCTGTCAGATCGGAACTGGGCCAAAAGTTGCCAGGGAAAGCTTGTTAGGCATCACTATGGTACCCCAACCACCACGGGTGATTGCCCATCACCTCCTTTTTGGCAGAGTAAGCGGGGCCAAAATCTGTTTCAAAAGAGACATAGCAACTCTCGCATGAATTTTGCGGTGTGCGTTGAGCTCCACCAGCATCCGCCATTGGCACTCCCTGGCTTGGCCACCTCCTCAACCCGCGACGCTCTTTGCCAAGTCTCATCCATCTTCTTCTACTACAATTTAGACTAGAAATGTTTCTTCATCAGAGGAATTTCAAACATAGAGACAATATATGTGTCCCAGGTGATAGTAATGCTTGAGAAAGCTAAAAATCTTTAACCGGGATTCTCATACACTGAGTTAACTATTAGAATGTGACAATGGAGTGGAAAGATTTCAAAAATTCCAAGAAAAAAGGATTATAACTCCTGCAGGGTGTTGAGGATACACATTATGTACATTGTTTGTATTTGCATTCGACAATACATGTATTGTTATTTTGAAGATCTCAAATCTCAAGAACCAATTAATACCAAGCAGATCCTAAAAGATACATTTCAAGAGGTCATCCGGATATACTTTAATAATAGTTATTAATTTTATATGCACCAAATATCTCAATCCAATAATAATTTTTTGTATGATATTACACAATTTATAAGATATACAGATGGTATTTTAGAGTACTAATATTTCATAATGGAAATCCAGAAGCCATTTAAGAACAAGTTTCAACAAAATATTATTTATATGTGAAATCCACAAAATATATTCTTGTAGATCTCTAATAATTAGAATGATATGGCTGACATCACCGAAATATAAAGAACACAAAGGATGAAAACATTAATATGCAATATAATATCAAGATCCTGTAGATTATCTAATATTTTCTTTTACATGAAAGATCCTCCAAGATGATCGTGCCTCTATTTATATACCACTGTAAGGTCATAGTTTGAGAAATATTTAGCAGAAAGAACATAGAGTTGTAGGAGCAAAAGGAAATAGGAAACCACTCCTCATGGAACATATCAAGAAAAACACAAGGGTTCTATTGGTAGTTCTACTGATGATGTCTACCACATTATTATCGTGTGATGCGATCGGGAGAAATAAAGGTACACTCAATTTTTTTATTAGTCCACTTATATATATATATATAATATATGAGCACACCTTGGTTATTCAGAAAATCTCGAGTAACTCATGCAATTTTTACTACATACTCTATACTAACGGGGATGCTATACCTCATTGTGGGTAGGTACCACTCTTATGGAAGACATTTGTACACCCTTTCCATATTGTCGACCAACGCCAGCTGCAAACCATAAGTGTCAGTATAGTTGTTACCGGAAGGGTTTCAACGCCAACAAGAGCTATTGTTCAGATACCTATTGTTGTTGTGCAATTTATTGACAATGTCAGGGAAGTGATGGATATTATGTATTATCGTGTGTCATAAGTTTGTGCCTCAGGTGGATTTCAATAAACTATGCAAGTTGATTCTTCGATGAAATTGCAATTCAAGTTTTGTTGATATAAAATATATTTTTTTAATTCTCAGCCATATCATAATTTTTTATCGCTCTTTCAATGCTGAAAAGTGTCGATATGACAGTAATATGTGAGGAAGATTCCACTGTTTTTTTTCAACTTTGGAAATAGATAGTACATTCTTTCCTCGCCAGAAGTTCCTTATACCCCCCCCCCCCCCCCCCCCCCCACAGATTTAGGAATACTTTGCACGGGACGTGGACGTAAAAATATATATGTTTGAGCAATCCACATAAGTCTGTATATGGATAATATAATTTAAATAGAAAGCATTCTTCAGACAGTCATATGTATTTGGTTCCCATTCGGTATACATCAGTATGCTGTCCAGCTTTTCATGATCTAGTATAATACATAGTATATTGTCGGGCAGAAATATGAACGACAAGAGCTGCTGTGGTTGAAGATACCACCCATGTGGATTTAATTTGCTCTGAAAGCTCTGCGCCGCAACCTCCTCCTTGCATGCCTCTATTCATTATATAGCACTGCATAAAGAGAGACTTGCTGGCCAGATAGCTATACAGACGGGCTGGCCAACGACGAGGTGTGGTAGCCTTGGAGTCTCAGCAGTTGTGATGGATGCGTTTTGTTATGTAGGAGGTCCAGTTCACACTTACTCTCGCTTGCTAGTGACAATTTCAAACCGGCCGGCCGGCCCTGGCACGGCAGACATATATACTAGCATCATCCTTGTTGTCCTCCTACTACTAATAGACGCCAACTGCCTGGTGCACTGAAGCAGCTAGCACAGAGAGCATAGTGTAGATGGGGTCTGGGGATTGGGGCCCGGTGCTGGTGGCGGTGGTGCTCTTCGTGCTGCTCACGCCGGGACTGCTCTGCCAGATCCCCGGCAACGGCGGCCGCGTCGCAGAGTTCCACAGCATGCGCACAAGCTACGCCGCCATCGTCGTCCACACCGTCATCTTCTTCGGCTTCTGCGCCATCTTCATGATCGCCATCGGAATCCACCTCAACGCCGGCTAGGCTATAGCTAGCACCTGTGACCACCCTGATCTTCAACACCGGCTAGCACCTGCCACCACCCTGATCTTTTTTTCTTCAGCTGTGTATCATGCATGCAGTTTTAGAAGCTAGCTAGCTAGAGTAAAGTGCATGAGAGTGGATTCTTGCAATTATGCTGGATTGAGTCGGTTTTATCTGAAAATTTCCCGTATACTATTATTGTAAGAATTTATCGTCAGTTCTTTAACATGATTTTATTTTTACATGGAGCCAAAAATGATACAAGACATATTTCTGATGATCTGTGCATGTAATATTATGGACTTACCTACTACTAGAGCACGGACGATCTCAGTATATGAGCTTACAAAGATGACAAACAAACATACAAATGTGGCATGGAGCCATGGACTACAAACCAACAACAACAAACGCCCGTATTTTGCCTTTAGGGTCATAAAAACCTTCAACTGGTCCTTTCAGCCTCGAGAATGAGTAACCTATTGCTAACAGATTCTAAAAATAATGAGACATAAGACATGTAACCACTAGTGGAAAACCCCCCTATAGCCCCGGTTGGTTTGGGCCATTAGTCCCGGTTCCCCAACCGGGACTAGCAAATCGGGACTAATGCTACTCTCGGTTGGGACACCAACCGGGACTAATAGGGCACACGTGGCCCGGCCGGAGGCAGCAGGGCGGAGGGTCTTTAGTCCCGGGACTTTAGTCCCGGTTCGTATTACGAACCGGGACTATTGTCCCGTCAGATTTTTCACTTTTTTCAGAAATTTCAAAAAATTGTTTAAATTTGTAAAATCAATAATGTTTATTCTGTAATTCATAAAAATATGAATAAAATACCAAAATGTTCAGAAAAATAAGACCTATTTGATTATGTCAAATGCATGCATGTTTAAAAAACTTAAATTAAATATTTTTTAGAACTACAAAAATGCCACTACTAGTGAAATATGGTGAACCACTATTACACATATCGTCACGAATATATTACACACACATTTCATTCTTATATATATACATATCTTTTACACTCACTATTTAATTTCAACCTAGCTTATAGTAGTATTCTACTTTCGGATCTAGGACCTCTGCATCTAAGAATCCGGCAAATTCCTATTGAATTGCTCGTATACGATGCTGTGGTAGAAGGCCTTCTCGCAACCGTTCGATCTAATTAAAAAAGGGTCAATATATATATATGAATGAAAGTAAACACAATTAATTGCAATAAACTAAAATTATGAATATTGCATACGCACTTCAAGTTATTTTAAGATTCTGCCCTTCTCACAGCACGTATGACGAATGAACTCGCATACGTAGTATCCACATAAATGATTCCCACTTTCCTGCCTCAAGCACTTTACGGGAACAGAGTTCAATCAAAATAATAATCATGAATGGTAATGGTATTGAACTAGAATCAAAAAGATGCGCGGATCTAGGTAGTAGTAATACTTACATTTATTGGTTTAAATGTAAGCTCCTTCGCCCAATCACCCCTAGCCCTGGCGGTGAATCGTTTCCAAGCTCTGCCCGGCAAAGAAAATGAATAAAGGAGTTATATATTAATTACTTGCTATCAGTAAATGAACGGAAAGTTTCCGATATAGTGACATAATATGATTGAAATTACCTCTGGAGGTATTCCTGCATTTCCGCCCAATCCTTAAGGGGTTTATGTAACGAGTCCATGACAAGTACTACTCCTTTGTCAGGCATAATGATTAGCAGAATAAAGTAGAAGTTGTGCACGTATAAGTCATCAATTATACACTTAACATCGAGAAATTAAGCGAAATAGAATGTGTAGTAACACTTACTTGAAGTTGTAAGGAAATAGTATTTCTCTTTTGGTTTCGTTAAACCTTAACGCATTTAGCAAATTATTCTCTGTATCGTTGTAAAAATCATGGAGACGTTTTTCATGAACGAAATTTGGGTCAACGAACCCAATGTCATAGATTTGTCCTTTTTTGCATTGGAGAATCTTCATTCTGCATAATTAATATAGTGATGAGTAAGATTATAAATGCAATGAACGAGGTGGGCTAGCTAGAGACTTAATTACAGAAATAATACTTACAGACAATATGCACTGATGATAGCTTTGTCAAGGGCATCTGGTTGGTATAACTGAAATAATTCAGAAAATTCAATCATTACCACGCCAGCTGTATGCCCGTAATCCTCGTTCTTATATCCCACGTAGATCCAATTTCCCCCTTTCTTTGAGTCTGCCATGTACCAACTATGCAATCTTCGCATTTTTGTTGGTAGATCTTTGACTAACTCAGGTTTGACAAGAGGATGCCCGTGCCGGTATTTGTATTTTCGAACTATTTCTTCGTGGAATTGTAATTGGTTTAAGTACTGAGCAATAGACATGCCTCGAGCAGAGGCTGCTTCTCCGCACAGTGCAACAAACTCAGGATCGATGCCGACCGCACGTTTGCTCGACCCCAACTCGGTATCGAAAAACACTTTGAGCGGGGGGCATGATTGTTTTTGCTGTTCTCCGAGCTGGGCAACTGATTTTCGGCTTGCACTACCATTCTTCGACCGCTGTTTATTTGCCCGAACCGACTTGAGAATAGAGCGGTCATAGTCTGTTGTCAGCTTTGGCGGGGGTTGTTCAGGGGTCTTCAACATTTTTAAGACGGCGGCTTTTTCTTCTGGGGTGTCGGGGAACTCTGGCGCTTTCAGCTTCTTTACCTTCAAGTTAGCAAATCACTGGTCCGTTTGGGCTTTTGCGATTGCCTTATTTTCCTCCACCGTACAGTCGTAAGGTCTCTTGGGAAGATTCTTATGAGGTACTTTTGGGAGGGGTAACCTTGTACGTTTCGGTGATCGGTTACCACTCCTCGTAGTACCAGCAGCGGTACGCTGAGCCTGAGTGGGCGGAGACGACTGACACGACGGCGGAGACGGATGCTTTAGAGACTGGTGAGGCGACGGCGGCGAAGAGGACTGTTGCGCTGGAGAGTGGTGAGGCGGCGGAGACGGCGCCTGAGGCGGCTGCGGTGGAGAGGACTGTTGCGTTGGAGACTGGTGAGGAGTCGATGGCCTTGGCGGCCAGTTTGGAAGCACGATGAATTCCTTTGGCCATAGAATGGTCCCTTTCCTGGCTTCTCCAAGTTCAACCACCTCCCTATCTTCACCTGCAGGGTGTTCCAGCTTCAGCTCCTCATATCCTTTACTAACTTCATCCACCCCGACAACAGCGTAGCCGTGAGGAACCGAGGAGCAATAGAAAGTTGGTGTAGGTCCAATTGGTACGGCATAGCCGACCGCCACCTTCATGGTTAAGTTGAGAACTTTCACATGTAGCTCACAAGGTGTGCTCTCCGTGATATCATCCACTGGGTAGCGACGAAGAGGATCCGTCGTCAGTGCATCATCACCACCAGACGGGACCATGCTCGAAGCCACGCTGCTTTTCCGATATGATGGGTCGGTAGCATCGACTGCAGCTTCTACAACGTGTTGCTGAGATAGGCCGGCAGTGCCTTGCTGGCTAAGTCGGTCAATTTGATCCTGCTACCGCTTCATTGTTTCTTCTATATGACACAGCCGATCTGCAGCAGCGCTTGCTTCCCTTGCCTCCCTTTCCTTTCTCCTCAGATGACTTTTATCGTGAAATATTTTCCTTTCCGCGGGAAACCCATGTGCCCATGGCTTGGAGCCTGAGCTGCCTCGTGTTCGTCCTTCGTGTTCGGGATTCCCAAGGGCGCGTGCAAGCTCGTCATTCTCTCTATCGGGACGGAACCGTCCCTCTTCAACATCCTTTACTGCTTTCCTAATTTCTTCGATGGGTAGTAGGGGATTATCCTTGTGTCTTCTGTTATATATGCACTTTCCTTCTACGTCCAATGTGCCCCCATGCCCGTAAAACCAATTTCTTGACCGTTCGATCCATCCTTCTTTTATAGGCTCTGGAACGATCCCTTTAGCCAGCAGGTCGGCCTCAAGTTTTTCCCACTTAGGCATGGAACAGGCGTAGCCACCAGGCCCCATAGTATGGTGGTACTTCTTTTTAGCAGCATTTTATCTTGTACGCCACAAAATCTTCCCAATAGTCTTTTATCTTCTCATACCCGTGATCGAAATCCGGAGTTTTATCTTTCAAGATAAAGTCGGTGTACAATATTTTCTTAAATTTGTTGAATAGCTCGGTCATCTTCTTAAGAGCCCACACCTTGACTTTATCTACTAGAGCCTTTTTTTTTGTATCCATCTCCTCCACATCTGGCTCCCCCTCCTCTGGATCCACCTCTGGCAACGGCAAGGTGAAATTAACCATGATGTCGATGGATTAGATCAACGGTGAAGATACGGGACTATGTACATGCGGGCATCGTCGATGTGGGTTAGTCGACGAACGACATGGGAGAAAGGATTTATACAGCTTCGGGACCCGGGAAACATCATCCGGTAATATCCCTACGTGATGTTTGTGGTTAGGTTGTATTCCTCTCATGGTGGAAGTCGCCGATGAGGCGGCTCCTCTTGTCTAGATCTGTCTAGCCTCTCTTGAGCGTGCCCTCTTGGGGCGCCTTGCCCCTCCTTATAAAGGTGGAGGAGGCCGGCTTACAAGTCGAGTCCTTTTAGGACACTGCTAATCTAATACAAGTCGAGTCCTTGTAGGACACTGCTAATCTATTACAAGTTGGCAAGGTGAGTCCTTATCCTAATCTAACTGTGGAGTCGGCCTGCTAGGCCACCCCGGATGGGCCACGTTAATCCTCCTTGCGGGTACCCGTGTCCCATATCCCCGACAGTAGCCCCCAAGCTTTCGGGTGACTCGTAGAGTCATGCGGAAGGTCTTGATTGGTTGAAGAAATGGGACACAGAGTCCGTGCCGGGTTCTTTGCCGGCTTGTTGATATAGCGCTTTGTCGAGTTGTAGATGTCGATGATGTCGTGGCACCCGGCTTCAGCATTTGCCGAGTTGTCGATTTAGACTTTGCCGGGTTGTCGATGTAGATGTTGCCGGGTTGTCGTTGTAAATTTTGCCAAGTCGTTGTTTGCCGAGTTGCTGGCGAAGATGTTGTCGAGTCGTCGATGCCGACTTCGCTTGCCGACTCGTTAATGACGGCTTCTCCTGCCGACTTGTCAATGCCGGCTTCTCCTGCCGACTTGTCAATGCCGACTTCTCCTGCCGACTTGTCAATGCCGACTTCTCCTGTCGACTTGTCAATGCCGACTTCTCCTGTCGACTTGTTAATGCCGACTTCTCCTGTCGACTTGTTAATGCCGACTTCTCCTGTCGACTTGTCAATGCCGACTTCTCCTGTCGACTTGTTAATGCCGACTTCTCCTGTCGACTTGTTTTGAAGTGAGTTGGAATTTTTTTCTCCAAGTTCTTTGACGAGTTGCTTCTCTTCTCTCGAGCTTGTTTACACTGGTATATGTATAGCCCCTAAGCGCCGAGTTGTTAACTTGTGACAGCTTGGAGCTTGTATTGATGACTCATAACTTCAGATGATGTAGCCCCCGAGTGCCAGGTTGTTTGCCTGCGACAACTCGGGACTCCTTGATGTATAACTCATGACTTTCAGATGATGTAGCCCCCCGAGTGCCAGGTTGTTAACCTGCGACAATTTGGAGATTGAAACTTTTTAAACTTGAATGTTATTTTACTTGTAGAAAAACCTGATCCGTGAGTAGCCCCCAAGCACCGAGTTGTTGGCCTGCGACAACTTGGAGCTTCCAACTCTTTGACTTAAACTGAAAACTTGATAACATATAGCCCCCAAGTGCTGGGTTATTTGCCTACAGCAACTCGGAGCATAAAACTTTTTGAACTTGATTGATGCTTGAGCTAATTTGGTTATTATAACCCTTATTAGTTTTATACTGATGAATAAGTAGGCCCTGCTCGGTCTTTGCTAATTAGCAACCAGTTTGTTGTACAGGTTGCATCTGACTTACCAGATAAAACTAAGGACAAGTTGGCTTCTTTGCCAGGTCCATGAGTCTAAAGCTTGAATTTTTCCTAAAATACAAGCCCCCAAGGACCTAATGATCAAAGTTAATAAAGGCGCACTTACTGGGTGTCTCGGCAAAACTCTTTCTGTAGAGAAGCCGGCTTTATCCCTTTGATCACAATAATCATGTTATAATGTTGCAGAGCTCTCTGAGCTCGTTTGGTGTTGCGGAGCTCTCTGGGCTCGTTGGTATTGCGGATCTCTCTGGGCTCGTTGGTGTTGCGGAGCTCTCTGGGCTCGTTGGTATTGCGGAGCTCTCTGGGCTCGTTGGTGCTATATAAGCTGGAGTATAGAGATATTGATATTTTTGGAAATCCCTTTGTGGGTGTAAAAAATAAATCTTTCCAATAAATCTGATGCAAGCTAAAAAGAGCTTGACTTAAAGAAATCCATTGCGAGCATTAGATAGCTCGACTTTGATAAATCCATTACGAGCAATAGAGAGCTCGATTTTGAGAAATCTGTTGCGAGCAATAGATAGCTCGACTTTGAAAAATCCGTTGCGAGCAATAGATAGCCCGACTTTGAGAAATCCGTTGCGAGCAAAGGATAGCCCGACTTTAAATAAACCTGGTGCGAGTTATTTGAGAGCTCGACTTTTTAGAAATCCATGGCGGGTTTTAAAGAACCCAACTTTGAGATTTGGCTACAATTAAGCCTCCAAGGATCGAATTGATATGCCACCTAGAATTTTCTGAAATAATAACTGTACTCAACTTATACTAGCCCCCTTGCATTATTTAAAACTTACCTTATAATCTTCTGGATTATCTCTGCAATTTCTTCATAAACCGGATATGTAGCTCCCGGAATTAACTCAAAGTGGGCTGACTTTATATAATTTAACTGAATAAATAAAATATGAAATTTTAAATAAAAAGCCAACTTAGCTGTTTATTTTCTGTAGCCGATGATACTTGGGAGTCGGCGGATTGTCGTTTATCTCGTTGAACTTGGTGTAGCCGGAGTCGTCCGAGTCCTCTGACCCGGTTGCCGGCTTGTTCCTTGATTGATTTCTTTCCCGATCGCGTGGTCCGACTCCTGGTCCGACGCTTGCTCTTTTTTATTTCTTCTGGTCCTTGGCTCCTTCTCCGAGTCCAAGTAGTACTCCATGCTGGTGCCGTTATTTTTTTTTCTTTCTTCGTGTAGTAATCCACTTGATGATTTCTCGGGACTTGATTCGTGTGGTTGCCATCCGAGACAGTTTTCAGCTAGCTTTTCTGGTGATCCGGCCGGCTTTGAAATCCAAACTCCTGTCAAACTCCCTTGACTCGCTAATCGGGACAGCACGAAATACTAGTCGACCTCGATTTGTCTCGATCCGTGGCAAACAATTGCGAATTCTAGTTGATACTGCTCGGGACGCAGCTAGCTCATCCAGGGGCCGGGCTGGTTAATTCCTTGTGATTCCGTAATGTCTTCAAATTCCGGGTTCATCTGAATCTGACCGCTGGCGACTTTAGGTGATATGACGCCGGCTTGCGCAACCTTGTTGGCGATGATGCCACGATAGTTGATTTCCTGGTTTTCTATGTTAGATCAAATGCACGCGAAGGCAGTGATGATGTCGAGCCCCCACGTCTGTGTGGATGAAGAACTTGATGCATCCGAGTCGCTTGACCACGGTGATGAACTCGCCGTCATCGTTGATAAAGATTGGACCCATCGAATTGTGAATCCACGCGCACTGTGCCCCATGGTGGGCGCCAATGTTGATGGATTAGATCAACGGTGAAGATACGGGACTATGTACACGCGGGCATTGTCGATGTGGGTTAGTAGACGAACGACACGAGAGAAAGGATTTATACAGCTTCGGGACCCGGGAAACATCATCCGGTAATATCCCTACGTGTTGTTTGTGGTTAGGTTGTATTCCTCTCATGGTGAAAGTCGCCGATGAGGCGGCTCCTCTTGTCTAGATTTGTCTAGCCTCTCTTGAGCGTGCCCTCTTGGGGGGCCTTGCCCCTCCTTATAAAGGTAGAGGAGGCCGGCTTACAAGTCGAGTCCTTTTAGGACACTGCTAATCTAATACAAGTCGAGTCCTTGTAAGACACTGCTAATCTATTACAAGTTGGCAAGGTGAGTCCTTGTCCTAATCTAACTGTGGAGTCGGCCTGCTGGGCCACCCCGGATGGGCCGCGTTAATCCTCCTTGCGGGTACCCGTGTCCCATATCCCCGACACATGACCTTTTGAAAAAGGCATTTTTTTCCTTCGGGGCCGAGCCAACTAACTTCAGGATCCCTTGGCTTATTCCATTCTCGGATGGTGATCGGGACGTAGTCCCTAACAATAACAACGCATTGCTTCACAATTTTTTTTCTAACATCAATTGGAGCAATGGGTTCGCCGTCTGCAGCGACTTCTTCGATCCTGTACCAGAGATGGTCTTCCAACTTTTTGGTTGGGCCTCGTTTCATCCTCACAGAGGATTTGCTCGATCCGGATGGCTAAAAGAAGAAAGACTGTTAGTATGTGTATATAGACAACAGAGGCTAAATTAATTAATATAAATATATATGCACCTCGTCGGAGTTTGTAATAATCAATGTTGCACCGGAGCCGTCGGCTTATGCCTTGTCGGCTTCTCCCTCATCGGAGACGCCGAGTTCGGCCTCTTCCCAGATGTTGGAGATGCCGTCTCCTCGGTTGAGAGACTCATTCCCCTCACCGGAGTCGTTTAGAAAGTGACTTGCGTCATTCTCGGCGCGGATCATATCCTCGAGGATATTTTCCTCATTTTCGTCTCTGTCGTGTGGTTCCATAGTTTCTGCAAAATACAAAAGTTATTTTCGGAGCCGTCTCTGCCGTGTAGTTCAGAAAACTTGTAGGAATAGAATGGTACTAGAAGGAAAGGCACGCGTTGCTGCACCCGTTGTTTCTAAGCGTCGTCATGGTGATATATATGACAAATAATTCAGTATTTGATCTTGTCTGAAACGGAACAAAATTAAATTGTAGTAATAATATGACACCTACGAAATAGGAATCATTAACTAACTACACATTTCGATATCATTGTACTTCACATGAACATCACTTGAGCAAAATTGTACACAGCTCGAATTACATGGTGCACCGATTAAAAACATCAGAGTATACAATTCTATCAATTCCATCAATTCATACAAATAATTCTATCAATTCCATCAGTTCATACAAAACTGTATCAAATCCACTATATCGTAAATAAATAAATAACTGTATCAAATCCAATTCTATCATACAAATAAATATGAAGCCTAAAATTATTGGATTTTGGATAAATATTTATTTATACAAATATGAAGCCTAAAATCATAAATAAATATGAAGCCTAAAATTAACTAACTAAAACTAAAACTAACTAACTAAATTACTAACTAACTAAAATTACTAACTAATTTAAATTACTAACTAACTAAATTACTAACAAAAACTAACTAACTAAATTACTAACCCTAAAAGCCGCAGCAAATTCAACAATTTAAATTACTAACTAATTTAAATTACTAACTAATTTAAACTACTAACTAATTTAAATTACTAACTAAAACTAACTAACTATGGAGTAACAAATAGTTCTTAACAACAATATTGCAACTAATTATGGAGTATTAATTTTGATTTCTAACTTTGCTAACACAATCATCAAATAACATTGCTTTGCTATATTTTCAAACTTTGCTAGAAAATTTAACTTTGCTAAATTTGCTACATTTTCAAATTTTCTAAAATAACAACCTAAATTTTCTAAATTTGCAAGATAACCTAAAATAACAACCTAAAATTTGAACAAACATTAATAAAATAACTTTGCAAAATTTTCTAACTCTTCTAAATTTGCTAAATTTTCAAATTTGCTAAAATTTCTAAATTTACTACACTAATTAATAATTTGCTACACAAATTAATAACTTGCTACACTAATTCCTAACTAAGCTACACAAAATTGCTAACTTTACTAAAATGAAAAAAATAAACCTGCGTTGGTGGAGGCCGGCGATGCGGGATCGAGGCGACGGCACGGGAGGCCGGCGATGCGGGAGGCGGTGGAGGCGGCCGGAGTAGGTCGCGCGGTGGAGGCAAGGCCGGAGGAGCGGCCGGGGGAGGAGGCCGGCGGAGGAGCAGAGCGGCCGGCGGAGGAGACTCACGCGTGGCGGAGGAGGCACGGCCGGAGGAGCGGGCGGCGCATATTGCGGTGACCCAGCACACCACTGCATGGTGTAGTGTGCAAGTCGTTGACATAATACTCACAGAAGGACCTATCCGTGAATATTACATCCTTCAGAGTGGTACAACAGAAACATAGCAGGTCCAAGGTAACACTATAGGATTACAACAATATTCAATACAAAATCTCGAGAACCTCCTCGATACATAGAGGATAGCCTCGTGCAAATGAAATCCAGAGAAGAGCTAATACGTAGCACTAAGCTGGAGATTAACTCTAACCCTAACTCCTATTCCACCACTGTTGTTTTCACAGCCCTAATCTACCCCATCGGGAATTCCTTTGTCCCAGATTGTACTCGTCCATCCAATGGGCGTGTTCTCCTCCATTGACAGAGTGATCGCCTTGACATCATTGCTATTGCTCCTGTGTCGCCATAGTTGTCATCGTTCTTCAGTTGGTGAAGTAAAGGTTTACTTCTTGATGAAGATCTTGATGTAGGGATGGTCCACCGTCAACTTCTTTGATGGCTCCGAGATTCTAAGCAGGGGGTCAAAAGGGGCAAGGGTGAGTAACCAGCGTTACCCAGCAAGTCCATTATGTACGGTGGGAAGTTTGATGCACTAGCTACAGCTTTAGACTCCAGGGAGCCTTAAGCTTAATGCAAGGTTTTCGTAAACATTTCTTCAAGAGATTGCTTTTATTCTGAAAAATATGCCCGTCATCCTTCATAGGGCTAGAACTTTCATGGAGTTCCTTTCCTGCAGCGTTCGCAGCTCCTTCCCGGAACAGGGAGTAACATGTTACAATTCTTTACACTCTGCAGAGGTGCGTTACTTTACCCATAAGGGATCAAGACCTTGTTGCACAACCAGGTAGCTTTCCTGTCCACACTTCCTTAGGTGTGGGGCCTGGTTTTTGATCCAAGCCATTCACTGTGCTTCTCCGCACAATGCATGCCCACCCTTTTGTAGGTTTGTCCTCCCCTAAATCTTTAGGCAGACCGTTCCAGACTCAAAAGTCCTCCCCTATGCCTAACAGATTGCCCGTTCCAGACATTCCTACAATCCATCATAGGCCCCAGTCGCCGTGGGACTTAAGGGATCCCACCCATGTGCATGTAGTCCCGCAAGACCTACAGCCTACGGCATTGGCAGCCCGTTGACATGCATCCGGGAGAAATACAGATGACATTTCCCGTCCCATTCCAAGCCTTATGGTTAACGCGTCTTTACGGCGCAATCATTATGACGGCATTTGTTGTTAATCCTAGGTAATACTTTCCCTTGCAAATGGAACCTCCGGACCTATTCTTCTTACCATGGTCCCATTTGCCATCCATAGTAGGTTACCACCACTCAGGTAGATAGCCAAATAGTCATATTATTAAAGAAATAGGTTTTATGCTTTCTTTTGTATAAAGGTGATAGTATATTTAGGTTTTCAAAATAGTTTTCTAACAAATATTTCAAGAGGTATGAGCAAGTGATGAACTTGCCTGTGGCAGAGGTGGCAGTTCATGCCCTTCGGGGTTCTAGGGTGCGTCAGAACCCGGAGATCTGAAAACAGCAAAGTAGTCCGGGTAAGGACTACTGGAAACACTTGCAATATGCTATTATGCATAAATATGAGATGCATCGTATTTAACCCAAAATACCCAAACTTACAAGTAAGCGCTTAGCGTTATTGATTACTTTGTTAACGGTGAGATGCTTTAAGTTGTTATAGCTTTTAGACTTAGGTGCTTGCTATGATTATCGAAGTAATGTTTTACATGAGTAATAAACAACTTATAGATGCTCAATTAAGAATTGCATTTATTTCATAACTTTATTTTATTTAACTACTTTCAAAAAGTAATAACACTAGAGTGATTGATTTTCAAATGAACTCCTTTTTGTGTGTTTTACCTAGGATGAGTAACGGGACAGTCATTTACAGAATTGTGGTAAAGATTAAATTTATTGCTAAATACTCAAGTTATTTCTCTTTTATAAAAAGAGTTATTGAAAGAAGTTCATTTCATTTTCACTTAAAGATCATTGAATTTATTGGAAGAGATTTAAAGTCATATCCACTTAAATATATTTTATTTATTCACACAAGGAATTATTTCAAATTGTTTTAAGAAAATAATTTGTTTTTTAGAAAATAATTCAATTCATATCCATTTAAGGATCTTAGAATTTTTCAGTCAAGAAAACCTTTTCAATAAATGAAGTAAAATTCATATTTGGACTTCTTATAAAATCTAGAGTTGAAAATATACCTTTAGCTTATTTTTAGGAATTTATTTGAATTTTTATTTGTATTTAGCAAACCTTGTAAATCTTCCTTTAACTATAAAATCAAAATTTATTTCAACTTAAAATATATTTTAAATCCAAATAGTATAGGTTACAGAATTCTAAATTTTTAAGGTGGTATTGTTCTATTTAAAATTATTTTTCTAGTGTTCATTTTCTATTTTTAAGGAATGTATATATAAATTTATATAAACTATTAATATTTTTTGTTTTCTAGAGTTTAAGGTCAAAGGAACTTTTTACCCCTCTGGCCGGTGGGCCAGGCTTATGACCGGGCTGGGTTGAACCCACCGGTTCAACCGGACCGGCCACTCCTCTCTCCCTTCTCTGGCTCGATCCCGAGTCCTCCCGATCCTCCCGTCGCCTCCACCGTCGCCTCCGATTCCGACCGCCTCCGGCGGTCTCCGCCGCCGCCGTAGGGCGTAATTGACAGCCCTCGCGACGCTCCTTATCCTCATCCGCGTCGATCTGGATTTCCCCTCCTGGTGTGGCCGTGCGCATCCTCACCCCTAATTAGGGCTTCGGTTGCAGCGCGCCGTCGTCGTGCTCCCGGCCCTTGCTGCTCCGCCGTGGCTGGTGTGGGGCTCCTCCTCCGTGCCGCCGTGGTGATGGGTGGTGCTCGCTTCTCCCCTGGCCCTCCTCCAGTGACCACACGGGCACTGCCCCGTCGTCCTGGCGTTACGGCTTAGGGCGCTGGTAAGCTCCTCTCCCCCTCTCACTACCACCTGATCCCCTCTCCTGGCCTTAGAGCCATGCTCGGAGATGCTAGCTGTGTACAAGTAATTTTTAGGGTGTGATCTTGTTTAGGTGATGTGCCGCCCTGCATCTTCTGTGATGAATTCTAGATGATACTCTAGTGCTGCTGTAGCATTTACTGGAGACCATCTATCTGGTGACCCAGGATTGATGTTGCCCTGATCTTGCTGTCAAATGACATCTCCAGAGAACTATCCTTGACAGCCCTAAGTGTGTGCTACTCTGAACTAGGTTCAGAGATGTGCTGCTATGGCTTGGCTCTGCTTTGAGCAAGTGTAAACTGATTTCTGCAGCTAATTAATTTAGCTTAACTTACTGTGATGCCTCAAATTGAGTTACACAGAAGCTAGCTAATAAACTTAGCTTTGGAAATTCCTTTATGCTTTCCTGTGCTTCTTCTGGAGCACACATGTGCCCTAGTTCAGTTATTCTTGTCTCCTGGTTCATGGGATTGTGCTTGAGGTGCTCTCCTTTGTGGATATGTGCCCAGCAACCCAAGTATGGATCTGTGCTTTATATTGATGCTCTCTCTGCCAGATCTGGTAGCATGCCTTTGCCCAAAATACTTGCTATGACCCCTGCCTATGATGCACAGACTGAGGCCTTCTATTTGATAAGAACAGATGCTAGCTTTGTTTTATAAACCCCTGTGATGACTAAGCATAGCATCTCTATGCAGATCTGAGGGAAAAACCCATAACCACTCCACATATGCATCTTTGGCCATGCTTTTACTAAAAGAGATAGAGGTTCAACCTCTTGATGTATTGAGGTGGTGGCTGTGGGGATCTGCTGCTTGATATCTTGTGGCTGTCTTGATTAACAGATCTAATGGATCTTCCCCTTGCTCTGCTTGTTGGTCTGCTCCTCC
Organism: Puccinellia tenuiflora; assembly: GCA_012064385.1. Lineage (NCBI taxonomy): Eukaryota > Viridiplantae > Streptophyta > Magnoliopsida > Poales > Poaceae > Puccinellia > Puccinellia tenuiflora. Next base: position 503,548 of record QRDG01000085.1, read on the forward strand.
TGCTCCAGGTGCTTCCTTCTAGCTCGTGGCTATCTCTCCTTGCTCCAGCTTGCTCTGGATCCACTCTAGTCCATCTTGCTTTGCTCACAGCAGGTGTTGTTGGTGGAAAATGGATGGATCTGGGGTGTGGGTTGGCTTTGTGATGTGCTCTTGTGTGTGGAGAGCTGTGAGGCTCGAACTGGTGTTCTCTGTGAAAGAACTGGTGCTAGCTGCTGGTTGCTACGACTCTTTGCTCTTATCCTTACTGCTGGTGTGTGCCTGCCTGTGTGAGCTGCCTGCCTGCTTGTGCTCCAAATATTTTCATCTGTTGAAGCTCAGGTTCGGCTGGTTTGGTATTATCCCCATGTGGTTCATTCTTTTGGCTTGCCAAGTGGATTTTGCTGCTGCCCTGCCAGTGATGATCTGAGGCTAAACTGTGGTAAAGAACAGATACTTCACTTAGCCCCTTAACTGTAATCCGATGAGGTGCTTAGCAGTGCATCACACTGCCAACTGAGGATTAACCTAACACTAACCCTCCTGTTTATTTCCATTAGCTTTCTTTTCTTTTTGTTTTGCAGGAAACAGATTTGAAGTTAAACTAATCTTGAAGAGAAGATAAATACAAGACTTTTAGTTTAGGAAAATAAATGTATATATATTTTTGTATTTCCTTTTGTTGTTGAAATTATTGTAAAGACAATGTACTATTGTGATTATTCAATTAAGTTACTTGTTTTGTTTTAATCTATAACCAAGAGTTGTAATCAAGTGTTTGCAATTATTTGATTTATTATTCACTATTAATTCCTTTGTTGGATTATTCCAAATAAATAACTGTATTTTCATTTTTGCATTTCATTTGAGTTTAAATATTATTATTATATTCGGTAAAGTAAAATTCCCAAAACAAGTAAAATACCTAGAGGTCATGCCGGAATTCACCGAGTTCACCTAAAATGAGGTAAACCCTAAGTCATGAAGGTGATAAGAATCCGATCCCTCCAGGGTTTTAGTTTGCGAAAAAATTTATTCGGGTTTTCAGATGCATGCATGCAAATGCACAAACTCCTATTTCTATCCTTCGCTGGATCCTAAATGCTGGGGTATTACACATATGGCGGAGCATCGGGTGGCGAGGGGCGCGGCGGAGCGGAGCAGCCTGACGGCGTCGAGGGCGCGGCCGAGCAGCCTGCAGTTCCTTAGCGAAATGAGAAGTTGGGGGAAGAAGAAGAGGCCCCCCAGATTTAAAATAAAGACCTTTAGTCCCGGTTAGTACCCCCAACCGGGACCAAAGGGTCTTTAGGCCCGATTGGAGGCACCAACCGGGACTATAGGCCAACCCTTTAGTCCCGGTTGGTGGTACCAACCGGACCTAAAGGTCATTTTCGGTGACACCGAAAAGGCGCGCGCGCCAAAATACCCTTTAGTCCCGGTTCGTGGCATGAACCGGGACCAATGCCCTGAAAATTTTAATGCCCTGAAAATTTTCAGTTCTGAATGTTGTTCCCGCCTTTTTTTTCTTATTAAGGTGTTTGAATATGAATTTCAAATGGTTTTGAATTTGTAAAGACTTTCAATATGAAAAGTGTTTAAATTTGAATAATCAATCCAAAACCATTTTTGGTTTTCTAAAATAATTATTCTAACTATAGAAACTATTAACCATTTTATCATATTCGTTTGAGATTAGAGGTGAATTCATTTAATTAAATTTTTTGGAATTTGAACTTAATTAAATCATTAAACTTATAAATTCAATATCTTTTCATATGTTTATCAGAAAAAATGCAATTAAAATATCAAATTGTTGATAAAAATGTAATCTATCTATTTATGACAAATTCATTTTTTGAGATTAGAGGTGAATTCATTTAATTAATTTTTTTGGAATTTGAACTTAATTAAGTCATTAATTAAATTTATAAATTCAATATCTTTTCATCTGTTTATCAGAAAAATGCAATTAAAATATCAAATTGTTGATAAAAATGTAATCTATCTATTTATGAAAAATTCATTTTTTTTAGATTATAGGGGAATTCATTTAATTACAAAATTTGGAATTTGAACTCCATTAAGTCATTAATTAAACTTATAAATTCAATATTTTTTCATCTGTTTATCGGAAAAATGCAATTAAAATATCAAATTGTTGATAAAAATGTAATCTATCTATTTATATAATTTATATATATTCATTTAATTTATATCTATTGAATTAATTCATATCTATTTTTGCCATATTATTGAATCTCACTAAACTTTCAACATGAAAAGTGTTTAAATTTGAGCTCCAACTGTGCATTTGATACGGTACAGAATGACAACAGTGGATCAGTTGTCCTAACAATCTTAGTCATACTCCTGCCTAGGCCTATAATACTCGTACTCGTAGTCGCCGTCATCGTTGTCGTCGCTGTCATCGTACTCATATGGCGCTAGTGGCTCGAACCTCGACGGGTGAGCACCCCCGGACTGCATGTTAGGGTAGCGCAGGCGGGGGGTTATCGCCAGCCATGATGTAGTTCATAAAACCCTGGAGAGTCCGACCAGCCCACCACAGCTGACGGTCGGCCTCGTTGAAGTCCGAAGGAGGCGGGCAGTCCCCCTCGTACCTGGCGAGCGCCCTCTCACATCGATTGATGAAGAAGGCTTCCCAAGTCGGGTGGTAGTCGGGATGCCAGCCCGGATCCATCCGCTGCTCTGGTGTGAGCTCGAGGTAGTAGTGGTTCATGATGGCCACCCGGCGCGCCACACCTTGATGGACAGGAGGGACCGGCACGCCTCCGGCGCTCAGCATCCAGCCGGCGGGGACGCGGTAGCCGGGCGGGCAGGGGTAGTTTGAGGCGGAAAGCTCCTCCGCCTGATGGTAGGTTAGTACGGTGGAAGCCATGGAAGAGTGATGAGGTTGCAGATATGAGTTTAGATGTGATATGGCAATGGCGGCCAAGCCTACATATATATAGTGAGAAATTGCGGGAAGACGAAGGCGGGAAGCGGTGGAAGAAGCACACGGATCGTGTGTTTCCTTCGAGCGCTTGTGAGCCGTTGGATCAGAGTTGTGTTTCTTTCGAGTGCTTGTGAGCTGTTGGATCGTGTGCACACGGATCGTGTGTTTCTTTCAAGCGCTTGTGAGCTGTTGGATCAGGGCCTTTAGTACCGGTTTGTGTTACCAACCGGGACTAAAGAAGCACACGGATCGTGTGTTTCTTTCAAGCGCTTGTAAGCTGTTGGATCAGAGGTGTGTTTATTTTGAGGGCTTGTGAGCTGTTGGATCTGCACTCCCACCTCATCCACAGGTACACCTTTAATCGACTATAAATAGCGACGTCCCTGCAGCGAACGACACACAACGAGCGTCTACCTTTGCCACTGAACCCAATGGTTGGATTTAGCCTACCTGCTGGCATGTTCCCTGGCATTATTGTGTTTGTCCTTGTTCGTCGGCCAGCCATTGGAGCCATCTCCTGTAGGTCGGTGAATAAGGACAACACAACGACGTTGTTGGAAACACAAGCCCTCAGGTAGGTTGAATCCAAACACTGGATTAGGGTGACACAATGATGAATTGCCGAGGAGGTGAGAGTGGTGGTGGTGGAAGTGGTAGCCATGCCCCTCGGTCGGATCCAAGAAGCTGCAAGGCGCTCTGATGATCTACAACATTCCCAACACTTTTTGGGACGGTCGTTAGATCATCAGAGAAGTCTTGCAGCTGCTTCGATCGAAGGTCGATTTCCTGCTCACGACGACGCGAGATGGATGCGCAAGCTTCCGGATGGGCAAAACCAGTGTTGGATCAGCCACATGACCCTATATATTACAACTGGTACCAATGGGCTTTTGTTTTTTCTCTCTTATTTTTTCTTTCTTATGTTTTCTGTTTATTTTTTCTTTCTTATGTTTTCTGTTTACTTTTTCTCTCTTATTTTTTCTATCTATTTGTTTGAGATTAGAGGTGAATTCATTTAATTAAAAAAATTGGAATTTTAACTTAATTAAGTCATTAAACTTATAAATTCAATATCTTTTCATATGTTTATCAGAAAAAATGCAATTAAAATATCAAATTGTTGATAAAATGTAATCTATCTATTTATATAATTTATATATATTCATTGAAGTCCGAAGGATGCAGGCCGTCCCCCTCGTACCTGGCGAGACCCAATATTTTGCATACATATGCATGAATGTCACACACATCTCCGGAAGTTTTCAAAAGAATGTCCTTTTGTCCATTCTCGTCTGTTGCATTAAAGCGAACACCACTGTTTTGGTTGGTACTCTTTTTATCTTGGGCGATCGTGTAAAATGTATTCCCATTTATCTCGTACCCTTGGAAAGTCAATATAGTCGAAGATGGTGACGCGGCCAATAAGTTGAGTTGATCTCCAACATCGGTGTCATTTATGAGATGTAATCGCAACCAACTGCCGAAAGTCTCCATGTGTTTTTGTTTAATCCAGGAGTCAGGCTTCCCTGGGTTTTTGGAGCGTAGAATATTCTTGTGTACCTCGATATACAGAGCCACGAAGATGGAACTTTGTAGAACTGTGTAGTGTGCTTGAATGAAAGAATGCCCGTCCCTACATATCATTGATTTCTTTCCTAGCGTGCCTTTTTCACTAAGTCTCCCCTCATGCCGCGATTCAGGAAGACCAATCGACTTAATGTCGGGAATAAAGTCAACACAAAACTCAATGACCTCCTATGTTCCATAGCCTTTGGAGATGCTTCCTTCTGGCCTAGCACGGTTATGAACATATTTCTTCAAGACTCCCATGAACCTCTCGAAGGGGAACATATTGTGTAGAAATACAGGACCGAGAATTGCAATATCGTCGACTAGGTGAACCAGGAGATGCGTAATAATATTGAAAAATGATGGGGGGAACACCAACTCAAAACTAACAAGACATTGGACCACATCCTTCTGTAACCTTGTCAGACTTTCTTGATCGATTACCTTCTGAGATATTGCATTGAGAAATACACATAGCTTCACAATGGGTACTCGAACATTTTCCGATAGAAGCCCCCTCAATGCAATCGGAAGCAACTACGTCATAATCATGTGGCAATCATGAGACTTCAGGTTTTGGAATTTTTTATCTGCCATATTTATTATTCCCTTTATATTTGACGAGAAGCCAGCCGGGACCTTGATACTGCTCAGGCATTCAAAAAATATTTCCTTCTCTGCTTTCGTAAGAGCGTAGCTGCTTAAGTAATGACGCCCTTTATCCGTATGGTTGTTGTTTGGGTCTTTCATACGCTGCTAGTCCTCTCTTGCTTCCGGTGTATCTTTTGTCTTCCCATACACGCCGAGGAAACCTAGCAGGTTCACGCAAAGATTCTTTATCACGTGCATCACGTCGATTGAATACCGGACCTCTAGGACTTTCCAATAGGGTAGCTCCCAAAATATAGATTTCTTCTTCCATATGGGCGCATGTCCGGTAGCGACGTATTTCGGAACAGATTGACCGCCAGGACCCTTTCCAAAGATTACTTCTATGTCCTTGACCATACCAAATATAGCATCACCATCAGGGAGGTTAGGCTTCTTCCGGTGATCCACCTCACCTTTGAAATGCTTGTCTTTCTTTCTTACGGGATGACTGTCTGGAAGAAATTGACGAGACCCCAGGTACACAATCTTCTTACATTTTTCCAAATATGTACCTTTAGTCTTATCTAAACGGTGCGTGCATGCGTTGTATCCCTTGTTTGATTGTCCTAAAATGTTATTAAGAGCAGGCCAATCATTGATGGTTACGAACAACAACGCTCGTAGGTCAAATTCCATCTGTTTGTGCTCATCCCACACACGTACACCTGGTATGACCCACAACTGCAAAAGTTCATCAACTAATGGCCTTAGGTACACATCAATGTCGTTGTTGGTTGCTTCGGGCCTTGGATGAGAACGGGCACCATAATGAACTTCCGCTTCATGCACAACCAAGGAGGAAGGTTGTAGATACATAGAGTCACGGGTCAGGTGCTGTGACTGCAGCTCTGCTCCCCAAAAGGATTCATACCATCTGTACTTAGACCAAACCATAAGTTTCTTGCGTCACCTGCAAAGTCCGAGAACTCTATCTCGATTTTTCTCCACTGCGACCCATCGGCGGGGTGTCTCAACTTCCCGTCTTTCTTATGCTCTTCTTTGTGCCATCGTAACAACCTAGCATGCTCTTTGTTTCTGAACAGACATTTCAACCGTGGTATTATAGGTGCATACCACATAAACTTAGCAGGAATCCTCTTCCTGGGGGGCTCGTCATCGCCCTCAACATCACCAGGGTCATCTTGTCTGATCTTGTACCGCAGTGCAGTGCATACCGGACATGCATCCAAATTCTCGTACTCCTCACCGTGGTAAAGGATGCAGTCATTGATGCATGCATGTATCTTCTGCACATATAATCCTAGAGGGCAGATAGCCTTCTTTGCTTCGTACGTAGTCTCGGGCAATTCGTTATCCTTTGGAAGCTTCGGCTTCATTATTTTTAATAACTTCTCAAATCCCTTGTCAGATAAACCAGTCTCTGCCTTCCATTTCAGCAATTCCAGTGTGGTACCGAGCTTTGTGCTTCCATCTTCGCAATTTTGGTACATCAACTTTTTGTGATCCTCTAGCATGGCCTCCAACTTCAGCTTCTCCTTTTCTGTATTGCATTCTCGTTTTGCATCAGAAATGACCCAACCAAGACCATCATCGGGCTCATCTGACGCCCGTTGTTCTTCACCTCCTTCTTCTTCATTGTCTTCCATCGCAGTATCACCGTATTCTTCAGGGAACATAGGATAGTTCTCATCATCCTTTTCTTTTTCATTGTCTTCCATCATAACCCCTCTTTCTCTGTGCTTGGTCTAACAATTATAGCTGGGCATGAAACCTCTCCGAAGCAGGTGGCCTTGAAGGGTTCTCGAGGAAGAGTGCTCCTTAACGTTCCGACAGTCCACACATGGACAAGTCATAAAACCATCATATTTGTTTGCCTCAGCCACATGGATAAATTTATGCAAGTCTGCAATAATATCAGAACTGCGTCGGTCACCGTACATCCATCGCTGCCGTTCATCCATCTGCATATCATATAATTAAGTTTATCAAATACAATTAGAATAACATATTGAATATTGAAATGACCACCGTACATCGACACATGCAAAATTTCTGTATCAATTATAGATGAAAAGGATAAAGTTTTATAACCTCGGTCGAGGATATCATTTTGTGTGAACTTAAGTGTGGCTCGGGCATTTCATCGAACACATCTTGTGCATGGCAAAGGAAAAAAACTAGCACCCACTTCCCACCAATCCAAGCAAAAAAAAATAACAGAGGTGAGAAGGGGGGGGGGTACGTACATATAGGCAGGGGAGGGGCATTAGTCCCGGTTCGTGGCACGAACCGGGACCAAAGCTCCGCGACAGCTTTGGTCCCGGTTCGTGCCACGAACCGGGACTAATGTCCCAAACCGAACCGGGACCAATGCTCCATGGGCTCCTGGCAGCTCGAACCGGGACCAATGCCAGGCATTGGTCCCGGTTTATCACTCAACCGGGACCAATGCTCCATGGGCTCCTGTCCGAAAGGTGGTTTTTCTACTAGTGAACATCAGAAATGACTAAACACCCTAACCTTTAAAAAACATCCTACTGTCCATACAACAAACAAATGCGTATATTCAGATATAAACTGCAATCTTGGCAAACAGAGAACGTGTTTACAAATCTGGCAGACATCCAACTGAGCTGCATTGGCAAAGGACAAGTCCATCTTCATCGTGTAGCTGGACCGTGGTCCATGGTCAGCGCCCTCTTAAAGTTCCGCTGATCCATCTCAAACCTAGTGTTGCTTCCACTTTAGAGTTCATTGGTCGTTTCAACACCTATGCGGTCTTCCTCGAGTTGGAGGTGTTAAGACCCCTTAGGATCATCTAGGCTAGATAGGATTCGGTAGAACAGAGAGATGAGAGAGAATCGAAGTACCTTCTCCTCTAACAGAACCCACCCGGTGTGCCGGCCATGGTGGAGGTGGCCGGCGATGGCAGAATGGCGGCGGGGTGGAGGTGCTTCCCGTCGCTGTCCGGTTTCCTTGATCGGTAGGTGGAGGTGGGGTGGCCACGACTCTTCTTGGCGTGCGTGCCCTAGTGGTCCCCACCTCCCTTTTATAGTCGGCGCGACAGGGGCCCTACACCCAAAACGGTTTGGGCTCCCCCGATCAGGGAGCCGAGTCAAGAGTGGTGTGGAGATCAACCTAACAATCTCCCCCTTGATCTCATCTTTATTCTTTTCTTTTCTGTTCCCTTATCTAGTTTCGTCATAGATTGGTATATAGAGCGTGTTTCATCGTCTCAGCTCAATTACCGATAGAATCAGACAACTACAATGTACTCCTCCATTCAGAAATAGATTCTTTAATCTTTCTGGGCATCTTTATTGTCCAGAAATCATATAGACTATACCATAAACCCATGTCGACTGTGTGTTCTCCAAAACACACTGGGCGGTAAGCCTTTAACTAGCAGATCTGCAAACACGTGTGTGTTTCTTTTATCTGTTCCTCTTATGCTCCAATCATTTCAACATAATTTCGGACTTTCTCCTTTACAACGTATAACTCTATGTCAATGTGTTTGGCACCACACTTGACTCGTTGTCTTAGGAGTGAATTACCTAATGGTTATTGCTGTTGTCAACCATTATCAATTCCGAGTACAGGTTTACTTAACCATTTTGCCTGTCCCTCAGCCTCATATGATGCTATAACATGTCTTTACATCACACTAATGTCAAACTTTTAATTCTTTGGAGATTTTCCACACAAAAACTCCAAATGTGAAAATTTAGCGACAATTGTTGATTTCGCTATACATTTCACAAATTCTTTCAGAGTACTCACAACCTTTTGAGAGCACTCTAATAGATCTATCTTTGTACTCCCAACCTTTTGAGAGTTTTCTTTTAGCATGAGGCTGATATCCTTGATTCCATTCCAGTGATCTATATCTGGATTGGACATTGCCAAAACAACCCGGATACGTGAATTGTCAGGGTAATATTGAGCAACCAACAGCGGAAGCATATGGTACCATATCCATTTGATCCGTTCTATATTATCTTTTGGAACACTAAAGTTCCCAATTCCATTACCCTTGTCAATAAGAACAGGCGTAGGTTTTCTTGACATGCATGCTTTAGAGACTTCTTCTCAGCATGTCCATGCGATATTTCTAATACCCCTTTTCTTCTTTTCTCAGTAAATCTCGATACTTATAATGAGAGATACTCTACCGAGAATACTCTTTTGATGACAAGAACTTATTTTCTCTGCCGGTAGTGGATTGACATCACCACTAGCAAGTAGGATATCATCCACATACACGGGATTAGGAAATGAATTTCCCATTCTATAAGTTTGCACGAATGCGATTGTCCTCTCATTTTCTTTATCCCAAAATAACTTCTGATTCTAGAGAGTTGCTCTAGTCCATAAGATCCCTTGTGTTCTTTACACTAGTAGGAAAACGCTTATAGGTGAAAAAATAGCCGTGGCGCACCGTCATTTTGATGCGCCACAGCATAAGATCCCTTGTGTTCTTTACACTAGTAGGAAAACGCTTATAGGTGAAAAAATAGCCGTGGCGCACCGTCATTTTGATGCGCCACGGGTATATAGCCGTGGCGCACAAAAAATGGTGCGCCACTGGTAGTGCCTTATCCATGGCGCACAAAATATTGGGTGCGCCACGGCTATGTGGTGGCCGGGCTGGCTAGCGTGCCCCCTCCTTACCCGTGGCGCACCGCATTTTTGTGCGCCACGGGTAAGTTGCTACCCGTGGCGCATCGCGACGACGTGCGCCACAACTATTTGTGGTTCTAGATACAAATGTTAGCCGTGGCGTAGCATAAATTTGGTGCATCACGCGTATGGGCCGGGGTGACAGACCAGTATACGTGCTCACTGCAGGTGACGGATCTGGCAGGTACTTGTTTATTAATGAATGCGAAGGCACATCGTGTGCTTGTTTTGGTGTGCCGCTAGCCGTTAGATCTAGTGTGCATGCGTAGATGGACGGACGGAAGCTGCCCGCCGCGGCGTCCCATGGATCGAGACCCTCGCGCGCGTGGACCCGTAGATGAAGCCCCCCCGGGACCCAGACCCCCACGTGACGCGCAGGTACGAAGCCCCCCGTGACCCACGACCCACGCAGGGGTCCTCCTGTGAGCTGCTGGAGACGGAGGCTCGACCGACGAGGCCCCCCCGGTAGCTGCCGACGACGCGGCGATGAAGTCCCCCAGGACGCCCGGCCGTGGATCGTGGCGGTCGTGGCTCTTCCCCGACCGAAGCCCCCCCCCCCCCCCCCCAGGACCCGTTGGATGGCGTGGGGGATCCATCGCCGGCGAAGAAGGTCTCTAGGGCGGCTGGCGGTGGATCTCCTCCCCGAGCGAGGACGGAGTACCCCGGCGGCGGTACGTCGGAGATCGACGAGGAGGGAGGCCCGAAGCCCCGCGCGCGCGCCGTCGTCAACGAATCCCATTCACCCACCCCCTCCTGCACCTGTGCGCGCCGAAGTGGTGTAGCTCCTCCATGGTGGCGAGCTCCTCCATGACGGCGACCTCCTCCACGAAGGCGAGCACCTCCATGACGGCAACATCCTCCACCGACGGCGGCGGCGGCCGGAGACGCGAGCATCTCTCCTTCGCACCCAACGAACTTCCACCGCAGGCCGCATTCCGACGTCCCGTTACAGAGACCTGCCCCGTACGCGGCACCCGGTTGGCGGCGGCATGTTTTTTAATTCCCGAAACGCTACCCGTGGCGCACATAGTGGCCAACCTGTGGCGCATGTTAGCCGTGGCGCAGGGTGTAGAGGTGTGCCACGGCTAATTTTTTACCTGTGGCTCACCGAGACACCTGCGCCACGGCTAATGTGTTACCCGTGGCATGGTAGTCCGTGGCGCAGGGCCCTGCGCCGCGGGTAACAAAAAATGGTGCGCCACGGGTAACTGTTTTTCTACTAGTGTTACTTTCATCTGATGTAACTCAGATCATTATGTGCCATTAGCACTTATTATAATCTGTTTATTCTCTTAGCGCAAATCTTTCGATTTAAAATCTCTTTTCACATATTTCCTTTGGAGTCACATTGTTGATGTAGACCCTTTATAGCCTACTATTTTGGCTCCATTGGAAATTACTTATGAGTCCCAAACATCGTCGGGATTCACATAGTGTCTAATCATTAAGACAAGTAGACACTTGTCAAAATCGATTGAGCACTGCTTTTAATTTCTGTAAATGAGGCGGGATCTACCTTCATTTAAATTTCTCTAATATAGACTTTATAGTCATCTGTTTTTCTCATATGGGGATGTCGTTGCTCTGTCATTGCCTAGAGGCAATCAATTCTGTAGTCTTTTATTGCCAAAAAGGCAATAGCTCTTGTAAGGACCTAAATCACAAGATCCATGTTTGCTTGTTCATCTCTTTTATGAAGCAACAAGCTCCCCTAGATAAAACTATTCGAGCCTTAGGTGTGTTCATACCATGCTCCCCCAGATTACTCCATTTTCTCCAAAATGGTGTATCCTTAATCCTTTTTATTTGGGTTTATTCTGTCAATCTGTCTTCTTTATGGTACTTTGAGTACCGTCCTTAGTCTCCTTTCGGAGCTGTAAAATATCCAAGAATACATCTATCTTTTTACTTTAGGGGTATCATTATTGTGATCGTCGTACTCCCCAGATGATCACAATTCATCATAGATCACTTAGGGGAGTCTATTCTGTAATACTCTCTATCTCCCCCTCGAAATATGGCAAGAACCTTTTGCCACAATTTCGAAACTTTGATTATCTGTTTTATTCAAAATGAAGTTGTCTTTTAACGTATGGGAGTACTTTTTCCTCATTCCTTTTCAAAACTCACAAGAGTTCTTTCTCAATGATACTTTTTGCAAGTCACACTTGCATACCATTCTTAACTCGAGGTTCATTTGTAACTTTATTCTCTTTTGACTCATTAAGTGTTTATAACTATGACACATAAAATGTGCAATCGATATAAAAACACATGAGTCGTCACATCTTTCTCCTGTCATACAGGATAAGACCTTTGTCAAAATTTTCTCCCGCCATGCGGGTATTTTCCCAGACTTTTCCCACCACGTGGGTATTATTATCGTCTTTTCCCGTCATGCGGGTATTATCGTCTTTTCCCGTCATGCGGGTAATCAAGAGACATAGATGCCACAATTGGCTCTTTAGACTGCATATTGGATCATCAAATTCAGAAATAAATCTAAATACTCTTTTATACACATGCTTAATCCAACGTTGGTCAAATTAAGCATTCATGTTGCTCGTTTAAATTTTTTCTTCATATGAGGTACATGAAAGAAATTCGTTAAACAAAGCTCTGAATGATTTCTTTGTTTTCTTCATGGAGAGTACATGAAAGACATTTGTCAAACAAGACTCTCGATGATCTATTTGTATTCTTAGATTATCATCCAAGAATTCTTTTTCTTTTGCAGTCATTCTGTAGAGAGAACATACTCTCTTACTTTATGACCTTACTTGGTCATCTTTCGGGTCACAAGTACCCATCTTTTGCTTTCACGAATGGAAGCATGAGCATCTTTGTCTGAGAAAGCATTCAATAATAATAAACAATAATGAGCATAAAATTAACTCTACGTTGGTCTGGTTAAAGGTATGCACATTAAATCTTTATAAAACTTTCTTCTATATTCTAAAACACCGTTGGGCAGAATTAGAATGAAACATCATCTTTTTACACTAATTCTACATCACCGTTGGGCAGAAATAGAATCAATGCATAAAACTTATAAACAATATGATGATAATATTTCTATCGCAATAAAGAACTCTGTTCAGAAAATAACATTATCATCAACTCTATTGCAGCGGAAACATGAAATATACATATTTCTATAGTTCAAGAGCATCTCTTGATCTTTTATCTTTTCTTTGAAAATTTATCTGTTAGATGCAAACGAGTAGCATCTTTTATATTTTCTCTGAAATTGATCACTTTGATGCAAAATTATCAGAGATCTAGCCCTTTGACTATAGAACTCATATAATTATAGTACTGCTATGATCAACGTTGGTCAGAAAATAACAATACCATAATCAATCTTTTAAACAAATATCTCTCTTTTTCCTCCTCTCTAATTAAATTTTCCCGTTGGTTCCAATTTAATTAGAGGAGAGTCCTTTTACTTTACAGTAGAAACTGTAAAATATTCTCTGTATTTCACAAAACATTGCAATGTTCTGGTCTGTTCTCTAAACAAATTCATTGATTTTGAAAAGAGATAATCTTTTAGCAAATTCTTTGTCATGAAAGACTTTTCTGACCTTTAATTAAAATTCTCCTAGAGAATTTAATTAAAGAACTAAACAAATTCACTGAATTTGAAAAGAGATCATCTTTTATCAAAAACTTTGTCTTAAAAGACTTTTCTGTCCTTTAATTAAAATTCTCCTAGAGAATTCAATTAAAGATCTAAACAAATTCACAGTGGAATATGTATGTCTTTTCTTTTGATCTCTAAACAAATTTTCTCAGTGAAAACTTTAACAGAATCATAAACATTGCAATAATCACTTTAACATGCTCTTTTAAATTTCAACTTTTAATTCTTTTGACCTTTTAAATTTAAAAAGAGCACATTTATCTATTTGCAGCAGAAAAACATTAATAACAATTCTATTAACTTTATTCTTTTTCAGAAGCATTTCTTTTACTTTTTCTGTTTCCTAAAACAAAATTTTTGTTGGATAATTTTGAATAGAAAAACTAGTTGAAATTTGTCCAAAATTTGAACAAAAAACAACTAAAAAGCTTCTGCAAAAAGAAAAAGACAAAATAACAGAGAAAAAGGTCTGTCTGAAACTGTGCGGGCCAGCCCACAGCCCACGTGTGCGCCAGGCACCTATCTGCCGCTCGCTGCGACGCAGACGTCAAGGACGCGGCCCACGACCCCTTTCTTTCGGCCCACTGGCCCACAGGTCGACTAGGGTTTCAATCCTGGCCGTCGGATGTAATCCGACGGTCCAGCGTGATTCTTGCTTGATCAAAACCGGGAGGAGCCCCTGCTCGGTCAAACCCTAGATTCATTCTTCTCTCTCGCCCCCGCGCTCCTCTGTCCACAGCGGCAGCTAGGCCGGCGACCGGCGTTGGACACCACGGCGCCGCGCCAGCCCTTTCCTTCCAACTCACTTTCCTCAATCCACCGCCTCCTGAAGCAGAGAAAAAGGGGAACGCGGCTGTGCCCCCTCTGCTCCCCTGTGCCCGACGGTGGAGTGGCGACGCCCCCCGCTGGCCCTCTTGCCGGCGCGTGCGTGCACCCGAGGGTGGGCGCACTGCCGTCAAGCGGCTCAGTTGGTGGCGCCCTTTGCCGGCGGCGGCCGGTGATGGAGGCGGTGCCCTTTGCCCCGAATGGCTCCTGTTTTCTTTGCCCCCTAGGGGGGGTGTTCTTCGACTGGTGCCCCTTTCGGTGCGCACCAGATCGAGAGGAACGGGCGTGGCACGGATGGCGGCGCTCCTTTTCCGGCGAGATCTGGTAAGCTTTCTTTGCCCTTTGCCCTCTTTCTGATTAGGGTTAGGGTTCCAATCGGGGTGATCTTTTCCTTTCCTTTTTCGATTCGGTGATTTTCTTTTGATTTCTTTGCTACCGAACAGATCTAGCACTAGGTGCTCTGATACCATTGTTAAGACCCCTTAGGATCATCTAGGCTAGATAGGATTCGGTAGAACAAAGAGATGAGAGAGAATCGAAGTACCTTCTCCTCTAACAGAACCCACCCGGTGTGCCGGCCATGGTGGAGGTGGCCGGCGATGGCAGAATGGCGGCGGGGTGGAGGTGCTTCCCGTCGTTGTCCGGTTTCCTTGATCGGTAGGTGGAGGTGGGGTGGCCACGACTCTTCTTGGCGTGCGTGCCCTAGTGGTCCCCACCTCCCTTTTATAGCCGGCACGACAGGGGCCCTACACCCAAAACGGTTTGGGCTCCTCCGATCAGGGAGCCGAGTCAAGGGTGGTGTGGAGATCAACCTAACAGGAGGCACTCCTGCAGTTGCACCACCACTTCGGTCATAGTAGGCCGCTGTAGCGACTCTTGCTCCATGCAGGGGCGGAGCTGCTTGGTGAGACCCTGATGCCTGTGCATCAGGGTACAAGATTTTTTTCAGCTTTCCCTATCACATAAAAAGGAATTGTGCATCATGTTAACACACTCTAATTGTTCATTGTTTCATAGTGCATCAGGGGTAATGTTAGTCCAGCTCCGCCCCTGGCTCCGTGCACTTGAGTGCGATGTCTGCAGCCTTCCACAAGCTGTTAACGTCGTAGTCCCCTTGCATGCGCATGTCCACCACGGGTTCAATTTCCCCTCGAGACAGCCGCTGCTGCGCCCATCGAGTAAGTCTAATGGGCTCCGGGTCACGCACGATGGCCGGCTTCCCTGTTATCAGCTCCAGCAGCACAACACCAAAGCTGTACACATCGCTTTTGGTTGAGGGCTGCATTGTTTCCAGATACCTGTACAAACATACGTATGTAGCTCAAAACATGGCATTCATATCGATCGATTTTGGAAATGAATGTGGAATAGATCAACATACTCTAAATAACATATCCAGGTGTGCGAGATAGAGCATCTACCACTCACGGAAATCTTGCAGCGTGCGTTGAACTCCAACAGCATCAGCAGCCAGCGCTCCCTGGCCACCTCCTTGACCCGCTACGTCCTCTCACAAGCCTCTTCTATCTGGTACTGCTGCAATTAGACCAGAAATGTTTCTTCAGTCACAAGAATTTTGAAGCTACGGTAATGCTTCAGGCGGCTAAATATCTCGAAGCAGTATTATCATCTACTCAATTGAGTTAACAAGGAAAAGAAATTAGAATGTGACAGCGCACAGGTCAGATTCTTCCAGTTTCAGTCCATTGTTATAAGTTAATTTCCTAAATATTGTTTACTAGTACGTGATCACAACTTGCACACATATAGGGAACACAAGACAGTCGCAAGTGAACACATAAATAGAATACAAGTAGCCTGAATTCGCGTAAGTCATGTTTGGATCAGTCCACAGTACAGTTGCATATCAAGTTTTAAGTGCTGGTCCTGACCTTCATTTTTCAGTTAGGAGCATAATAATTAATTTAAAACAAGCAGCAAAATTAAAAGATAGTATTTCTCCTTCCCTTGAGAGGAAAGAAAAATGCCAGTCGAGAACTTGATCATAAGGACAAGAACTGAAAACCGGTGAACGCACTTACTTGGCCAGAAGATTTCTTTGCCAGACTCGCTACCTTCTCCAGCACGTTCCCGATTATCTCGTCTGCCTCCTCCATATGCTTCCTAGAGAACTCGAAAACTCAATCACCTTCTCCAGCACGTTCCCGATTACCTCGTCTGCCTCCTCCATATGCTTCCTAGAGAACTCGAAAACTCACTCAGGATGCTGCCATTTCTCATGGAGAACGGTAAGTCGATTGTGGTGTTCTGTTTCGGTGTTAATTACTTCTGACACTTCCTTTAGACTTTCAGTTTTCTTATAGTGTGCTGATGTCTGTGTTGCTGTACCAGGAATCTCTTCTCAGTATGGAGACAGGGCCAAGTTTCAAAGGCTTCCTGAAGAGAAGCAATTGGCATCGGAGGAGAGTCCTGTGATGGCCAGTGGACATCATGATCTTTCAATCTCAAACGATTCTGCCGAAGCAGGCTACAGAGCCGAGGTTGAACGAATTGTTGAAGATATAGCATCAGCACCACCTGAGAATTATCTTCTTAAGGGTGGACAGCCTCAGTCTGCTGTTGCAGACGTCTCTCTTCCGGATGGCAGTACTGCTGAGGCGCAGAAGGTCACGCCAGAAGTAGTGTTATCCTCGGACAAGGATGAATTAGCATCAGATGGCGATGGTGTCCTTGCTGGTGCACAGTGTCAGCTTGCTGTCTCAGAAGACTTACCCAAGGATAGCAAGGTAACTGAAACTGAAGGAACGGTAGTGGAAGAAAAGACAGCAACGTCGGATGATATTTCTGTCCTTGATGACAGAAATCTCATGTCTGCTGTTTCCGAGGTATCTCCTCAGAAATGTGATACAGAGAAAGAGGTAACACATAAACCATTATTGCCTTCAGATGGAGACGAGGCAAGTAGATTGACTTCGGACAAGGGTGAACTTCTGGTGAAAGACCAGCCTCAGCTACGTGACTCCAAGAAGTTGTCGAAAGACAAGGTTGAAGTTGCTGAAGTACAACAATGCCAGAGATGCCCTACCAAGACAGTAACGGTGGACAGTGGAGCTGATCAACATGGTGCACTAGATAGACAAAATTCTGTGTCTTCTCCTGATGGCCTACTGCTTGATGTGGGAACGATATGCAAGCCTTCTGATCCCTGTTTGGAAAAGATACGCCTCTCTCCTAAGAAGCCTTTCCCTGTCGATGGTGTTCTCAGTGGCGTCTCTTGCTTGAAAAAACGGTTCCTTTCTCCGAAGAAAGGGATACTGAAGTGGCATACAAATGGTTGCAAGGGAATCTGCATGTGTCTTGACTGCAGCGTCTTTCGGTTACGTGCTGATCGAGCTTTCGAGTTCTCTAGGAAGCAGATGCGGGAGGCAGACGATATAATTGGAAACTTGCTGGAGGAGGTGGCGAGCCTGAGTCTGGCGGAGAAATCTTCTGGCCAAGTAAGCCCTGCACTCTACTCTAAGTTCCTTGTCCTTATGATGAAGTTCTATACCTGTTTTTTTTTTTTTTGCATAAGTTAAGGAGAAATACTATCCTTTTGCCTTGCTACTTTTAAATTAATAATTAATGTTTTGTCTGTAACCGGAAAATCAAGCTGAGGACTAGCAACTTAAAACTTGATATGCAACTGTACTGTAGGCTGATCCAAAGATGACAAAATTGAATTCAGATTGTCACCCATATGCATTTGGAAACCTAGCTGCAGTCTTTAGGTAATGGTTATATCAAATTTGACCTATGGGCATGTTGCTACTTGTTTTCTTTTTATGTGCGCAAGTTGTGAAATAGGCTTTTCTTCGAAACTGAAACTGGAACGAGTGAAATCTTACCTGTCCACGGTTACATTCTAATTTCTTTACCTGTTAACTCAACTCAGTGAATGAGAGTCTCGTTTCAAGATTTTTGTCTGTGATCTGTTTCAATATTCTTAGCTGCCTGGAGCATAACTATAACTTGCAAGAAATCCTCTGTGTGACTGATAAAACATTTTTTGTAAAAAAATGCAGCAAGAGCAGACAGAAGAGGCATGCCTGAGGTCGTCGCGGGTGGAGGAGGTGGCCAGGGAGCGCCGGCGGCAGATGCAGGTGGAGCTGAACGCACACTGCAAGATCCCCGTGAGTAGTTGCTCCACCTTGCACCACGGTTGGCCTTGAAAAGGTCCACTCTAACTGAAGATCTGGCTTGTGTGTGAACCCAGGGGCCAAGGCCCAAGGGTGAAGTTCGCGCAGTACGTTGACGAGAAGATGGCCTCGTCGCCGCGCGGCTGCAACAGGAGCAGGCAACAATCCCCCTTGTGAAGGAAGAATGCCGGTGACCGTTGATGATTTCTGTTGTGCCATGGCAGCACCGGAGTTTTATTGAAGATGCAGAGTACAGTGGTTGATGGTGGTTAAATTATGTAGAGAGAGTGAAAGCTTTGTTGGTTGGTTCCACTGAAAGAAGAAGAAAAAGAAGGCTGTGACGTGCTTGCATATGTAAATCAAAGTTTTTCGTTTTCTGGAATTGAAACATGTCAAATCTGCAAGCACTGCACCATATTGAATTCTTCTGTGCCGCATTTGTCGGGAAACTCCAAGCCACGAATTTGTGTTCAGATTGCAGCTTGGAGGTTCACCTGTTTTGATCATCTTGCCATGTGTACTACTAGTGTACATTTGACTGACATATGTGTGCTTTTGTGCTGATTACGTGTTACTGTAAGTAGTAGCTTAATGTTGACAGCAGCACTACTAGGAAACAGGCTATCAGTGGCGCACCTTTTTACAATTCTGTGGCGCATCCCTGGAAATAGTGGATGCGCCACTAAATCCTCGCCACTAAAATATATTTCTGTGGCGCACGCCGGTGGTGCGCCACAGAAATGCCAAATTCTGTGGCGCATCCCAGCACCGTGCGCCACAGAAATATTTTAGTGGCGCATCCCACCTTGGTGCGCCACAGAATTTTTTTTGAATTTCAAAAAAAGGACGGCCAGATCTAGATCCAGATCTGGCCGCCGGAATTTCGCCGGAATTTCGTCGGAGCTCGTCGGAGACCGTGTTGCCGTGGGTGGAGGAAGGGGTCGTCGGAGGTCGCCGGATGAGGTCACCGGAGTGGAGGAGGAGGTCGCCGGAGTGGAGGCCGAGGTCACCGGAGTGGAGGAGGAGGTTGCCGGTGGTGGAGGAGGTCGCCGGAGGTGGAGGAGGAGGTCACCGAAGGTGGAGGTCGTCGGGGGTTGAGGTCGTCGGGGTTGTGGAGGTGGTCGCCGGGGTGGTGAGGAGGTCGCCGGAGTGGTGGAGGAGGTCGCCGGAGTTGTGGAGGAGGTCGCCGGAGGTGGAGGTGGAGGTGGAGGAGGAGTAGGGGAGAAGAGATGGAGGAGGGAGGAGAAGAGATGGAGGAGTAGAGGAGAAGAGATGGAGGAGGGAGGAGAAGGGGAGAGAAGTGGAGAGGAGAAGTGGAGGAGAGGAGAAGGGGAGAGAAGTGGAGGAGAGAAGAAGTGGAGGAGAGGAGAAGTGGAGGAGAGAAGGAGAAAAGAGAGGGAGAGAAGGGGGTGCGGGCGGGATTCGAAATTTGGACTCCCGCCCAACAATTCTGTGCGCATGGGCTAGACATGCGCCACAGAATTTTTTTTCCTTTTTTGAATTTTTTTTGATTTTGCTGGGAAAATTCTTCTGTTCGCCATAACTTTTTTTCGTTTGGAATTTTGAGAATCTAAAAAAAGGCTAACCGGGTAAACCCGGGTGAGGGCGGTTCCGAAATTTTCTCTAGTTTTTTTTAAGGTATTATACGCATTTTTTCGACGTCGTATGCAAAAGTTATGGCCAATTTAATATTTCTTCACCTACTATTGGAAAAAAGGTCAAAATGTGTATTTCAAAATTTTCCTACAAAACTAGACCCTAAACCTTCCATACATCTAAAAGGATTTTATTTTTTGAATTTTTTATCATTTTCTTTCACTTCGTGCAAACTAAAAAGGCGATCCACGGGGGGGGGGGGGGGTGCGATCCACAGAAATGTCACTTTCTGTGGCGCATGTGGACCCATGCGCCACAGAACTGTGCAGCCCCTAATCATTGTTGCCGGGCCCACCATATTTCTGTGGCGCATGTGCCAGATGCGCCACAGAAATGTACATTTCTGTGGCGCACCTTGCTCCATGCGCCACAAAAAAGGCGGCGTAGGATGCAAACCAGCCGTTGGTTGTGGGCCCACAGAATTTCTGTGGCGCATGGAGGAAGGTGCGCCACAGAATGTCTTCTTTTAGTGGCGCATGTACTCCAGATGCGCCACAGAATTTCTTCTTTTAGTGGCGCATGGCAACTGGTGCGCCACAAAAAAAAATTTAGTGGCGCATGAAATATTGGTGCGCCACAAAATAGCATCCCACCTATAGCTAGTTTCCTAGTAGTGCAGGTTACAACTGTCAGCAGTCGCACTAGCTTACAGTTATACCGGGCTTGGGCCGTCATGTGCTTGCCCATGGGCCGGGACTGGGCCTCAGATTTTGGCCCGATGGACATGACGGGACGGGCCTGGGCTTTGCATATTGGTGTTTTCAGGAAGAGGCCTGGCCCGAGGCCCGACGGGATTTTGCGGTCATGGGACGGGTTTGGGCTTGAAATATAGGCCCGATGGCCTGGCCTGGGCCTAGGATTTTGCCCGCGGGCTTTTTTAGGACCGGCCCGAAGCCCGGCCCGGCCCATGGCCAGGTATACTTACAGTCACTGGTAGGGGTGGGCAAAAAAACCGATGACCGAAAACCGTACCCGAAAAGACCGATACCGAAGCCGAATAGACCGAAACCGATAATTTCGGTTAGCAATTCGGTTATGATTTGTGAAAACCCGAATTAATCTTTCAGGTAATTCGGTGTTCAGTGTTGGATGACCGAACAAACCGAGCAGACCGAATAAATACGTCATCTGCCAAAAGATGTAAAAAGCCCAGCCCATTATATCCTATCCTAACGTTGGTACGGCCCATGCTACGTACAGGCTACTACTCTGCTTTCACGCATCGCATCTATTCCCCATTCAACCTCTACAAACCTAGCCAGAGGAACTAGGACAATTTCGGCCTATCAGTCTTTGAAATGTAATCTATAAGATTGCTTCGAAGGTTCTTGCTACTAGGCTGAATGTGGTGTTACCGGAGATCATATCCGATGAACAATCAACCTTTGTTCTGGGACGTCTGATCACGGATAATATTATTACCGCTTATGAATGTTTGCAGTTCATGAAGAGGAATAAGGCGGCAAAACATAGATTTTGTGCTCTCAAGTTGGATATGCGGAAAGCTTACGATCGTGTGGAATGGGACTATCTCAAGGCGATGATGGTGAAGCTAGGTTTCCATGGCGATTGGGTGCGGATGGTGACGAGGATGGTAACGACGGTATCCTTCTCAGTTTTACTTAATGGTGAGCGTTTGGAGGAATTTCAACCCTCTCGAGGCATTCGCCAAGGTGACCCTATATCCCCGTATTTGTTTTTGTTAGCAGCAGAGGGCCTCTCGTGCCTCTTAAAAGTTGGAAGTGAATCATTGAGCCTTCAGGGACTTAAGGTGGCAAATTCTGCCCCGGCAGTTAACCACCTACTCTTTGCAGATGATAGCCTGCTGTTTTTCAAAGCAAATGGGGAGAGTGCGAGAGCGACAAGGGACACTTTGGATGTCTATTGTCGTGCTTCAGGACAACGAGTCAACCTCGACAAGTCCTCTATTTTCTTCAGCAAGAGATGCTTGGATGTCATTAAACAAGAGCTGAAGCAAATATTGAATGTGGAGAGTGAATCACTTAGTGAAAAATACTTGGGCATGCCCTTTGATGTGGGGCGATCTACCAATGGAGCTTTCAAGTACTTAAAAGACAGTGGAAGTGGGTCCAAGGTTGGATGGAGCAGTGTCTATCTGCGCGCGCGCGCGCGGCGGGGGGGGGGGGGGGGGGGGGGGGGGAGGATGTTTTGATCAAATCTATTGCCCAGGCAATCCCCATTTTCTCTATGTCTTGTTTCATATTACCACGAGGCCTTTGTGAGCATATAAATTCCTTGATCAGAAACTTCTGGTGGGGCAGCAAAGAAGGCAAAAGGCGAGCATGTTGGGTCTCGTGGGAGGAGATGACCAAGCCGAAATTCTTGGGGGGCCTTGGTTTCAGAAATATTGAGTTGTTCAACTTGTCATTACTTGCTCGCCAGGGATGGCGTATGATACAGCAGCCACATACGCTGAGTCAGGCATCTTAAAAGCAGTTTACTTCCCGGAGACAGATTTCTTGTCAGCCGAGCTGGGATCCCACCCATCGTAGATTTTCCGGGCAATTTTAGACGGGAGGGAAGTCTTAGCTCAGGGACTTATCAGACGCATTGGTACAGGGAAGGACACAGATGCGTGGAATCAAAACTGGATACCACGAGAGGGATCAATGAGGCCGACGACCTGTAAATCTGACAATCCTCCTCATTGTGTAGCGGACTTTATTGATCAGTCGTCCAAGCAGTGGGATATGCAGAAGCTGAATACATTTTTTCTGCCTATGGACGTGCAGCCGATCAAGGGTATACCGATTAGTACAAGGGTGCAAGAAGATTTCTGGGCCTGGGCACATGATAAGAAAGGGATCTTCACGGTACGATCAGCATATCGCATGCTTGCTTGCACCAAGGACAAGCGTGAAGCTTGGCTGGACGGACGAGCTACAAGCTCGGATCACAAACGTCTTCAAAAAGGCTGGACTGAATTGTGGCATATCAAAGTTCCAGTGAAACTGAAGATTTTCTTATGGCGTTTGGCGAAGCAATCTCTTCCCACGTCAGATTTGTTGCACCATCGGCACATTTCTGAGTCCAGCGCATGCGGCATTTGTGGTGCACCTGATTCATGGCGGCACTCACTTCTGGACTGTCGGATGTCGAGGTGCGTCTGGGCACTGGCGGAGGCGGGAATGGTTGAACATATGTGCAAGTGCAGGAACCAGATGCTAGGCGGTGGCTTTTCACCATGATTCAAACCTTGCCCCATGGCCAGCTGACATCCACGAAGATGTATTTCAAAGCCCTCTGAGCACTCATCTCTTCGTGGAGACATTCATGTCGGAACTAGAACAGCTGGGAGTTCGGAAGGGGGAGGAGAGGCGAGCTCCAGCCACTACTCATCGGAGCACGTCTTGGATTCCGTCTTTGCCTGGTGAGGCAAAGCTAAATGTCGACGCTGCAGTTGCAAAGAACTCAGATGGAGGGTCTGTTGCGGTGGTAGCAAGGGCAGCAGATGGCTCTTATCTTGGAGCGTCGGCAGTTGTGTTCGAGGGCATCTCTGACCCGGAGACGCTAGAGGCTATGGCGGTGAGAGAAGGATTAAACCTTGCAATGGACCTAATGCTTGCAAGGGTCAGGATCGCAAGCGATTGTCTGTCTGTGATCAAAGCTTTGGGGGAGGAAAACTTAGGCAGCTACTGTCATATCCTCAAGGAGATTCAAAGTACGGCGAGGGGTTTATCCGAAGCTACTTTCGTGCATGAGAGAAGGGAGTCCAATGGAGAACCTCATAGGCTTGCACGTTCGGTGCTAACCACGCCGGTAGGGCGCTATGTCTGGTTGCTTGATCCGCCTGATGGCGTTTGTATCCCTCGGTTGTTGACTATAATATAAAGGAGTAGGAGGATTCTCAAAAAAAAAAACCTCTACAAACCTAGCCGCCTCTGCTTTCTATGCAGCAGCCAGCGACCGGCCACGGTGGTTCGGCGGTCTGGCCATCAGCGCTGGATGCCATCTCTCTCCATCCCGGCGTCAGACGTCATCTCCTCCTTCTTTTCTCCATCCTAGCACCATTTCCTCCCTTACGACTCTTGCTCAGCTGGCTGGCGAGACAACCGAGCACAGTTGCCTTCCATCTTTGATCTACGAGTGCGACTAGCTGCACAGAAACAAACTATCTGCTTCGATTTCTTGCTGTAGTAAAGGACATCGGTCACTTCGGTTATGAACCGAGACCGAACCGAATTTTTGAGTGACCGAATTCCTCGGTTAGTTGATTTCAGAAAGACCGATCGGTTCTCAATTTCAGGAAACCGAATTTCTTTGTAACCCGAAGAACCGGACCGAACAGTTCGGTCTAACCGAATGCCCAGCCCTAGTCACTGGCGCACTGAATGTACACCAAAGAGCGCACAATGGTAACAAGGATGCAAATTGGATGATCCCGTCGTTGTGGCGAAGCTTGAACTGGTGCATTGTACGTACTACATATTATTGCTAGCATAATGTGCAAAAATTGCACAATGTGCAATATATGTGAAACTAATTCGATATGGTGCATTGATGAAAGACTGACCAAAAGAATTGATAACAATTTTGATTTCACCGGTGTGACAAAGCTCGCCAAAATCTTATATTTTGTTTACAACGACATTAAAACAAAAAATAAATAAATGAAAGTAACACTTATGAAAACAAATGCAGCCCCACATTGCCGAAACGCAATTTAGTCATTAGACCCACCACGCCTGTCACATAGTGCCGAGACGCAATGTGGACATCGAGAGCTCACATATCCATCTAGTTCCTTGTATGCATATCATTATCGTTCGTGTATGCACTCACTGTTTGTCTTCTGCATATGAACATCTTGAATCTTAACTCAGTTGTTGTTGTGGCGAGTTTTTCAATTTTTTTTGACTAATGTCACTACCAGCAAATAGTATTACTTTCCATGTATCGATAGCATTATAGTGATGCTAATATACATTAAGATAAATATTTTTTGTGTAATATTAAACTTATAAAAAATGCTACTCCTGTCTTATTTATTAGTATTTTGTTTTACAAATTTAACATCTTGAGCAGTTGTTGTAATATTTACAGATCACACATTTTTGGCCTCATTTTTTTTACTCGACCCAGCCCAAGCCACCATTTCCAGACATGCCGCCGTCCCCGTCTTTGGCGGATCTGCCGCCGGAGCTCCTCTGCCTTATCAGCGGCTCCCTCCACGACCTCCACTGCTACGCCAGCGCGCGGGGGGCCTGCGCGGCGTGGCGACGCGCCCTCTTAGGCTGGTGCCAGTGCATCACGGGCTATAGCCCGTGATAGTGATGCCACGTCAGCTTTTTCCTCCACTCTCACCCCACTCTCACCACACTCTCACCCCACGGTGCCAGTGCACGGGCTATAGTGGCAGCTCTCACTTCTCTCTCCTCCACATCAGCATTTCTTTTTCAGATTAAGTTATTTCACTCGCTTTTGTTTAGACATTTAAAATAATGCAAGAAAATAATTTTATTGAATTAAAAATGTTACCGATTACATAATAATTAATAAAATTGCATAATAAATTGAAAAAATTACATAATAAATTGAAAAAATTACATAATCTAGGCATTACTTTTTGCCCACACATGCTCAATCAAATCTTGCTGGAGCTGTGTATACATCGGTGAGTCCCTCATTTCGGTGTCCATCTGAATCCTGGCTGCTAGGCTTGGCGGTGCATTGTTGTGTATCGCCGGGCCGACATTGGAATCAACTGTCTCATAGATGTGGTCCAAATTGGTACCACGCTCATCGTCGATGATCATGTTGTGCAGAATGACATATGCACGCATGATCATCCCAAGAGTACGCTTCGAGTAGGAGCGCCCGGGAACTGCTATAATGTTGAACCGAGACTTGAGCACTCCAAAGGCACACTCGACATCTTTGCGCCAAGCTGATTGAGCTTTTGTGAATAGCCGATGCTCGTCACTTTGTGGAAGAGTAACACCTTTCATGAACACCGGCCAGGAGGGGTAGATGCCGTCGGTAAGGTAGTAACCCCTGTTGTACTCGTGTCCATTCACCGTGAAGTTTACTATGGGTGCTTCTCCCCTAAGCACATCAGTGAACAACGGCGACTGATTGAGTACATTGATGTCGTTGTTGGACCCGGCCACTCCAAAAAAGGCATGCCAGATCCAACGATCATACGACGCAACGGCTTCTAAGATTATGGTAGGGTGTTTGATGTCTCCCCTTGTGAATTGACCGGCATGCGCAACTGGGCAGTTCCTCCACTGCCAATGCATGCAATCGATGCTCCCTAGCATGCCCGGAAAGCCACGCTCCTCGGCTTTCGCTAGGAGACGCTGAGTATCCGCGACATTTGGTCGACGGCAAAACTCATCCCCGTAACAATGAATGATGCCTTCACAGAACCTCTCTAGACATTCTGCTGAAGTTTGTCTAGCTAGCTTAAGCCACTCATCTATCGTATCTGCAGCGGCTCCATAAGCTAACAAGCGCAAAGCCGCAGTACACTTTTGTAGGGGAGAAAAACCAGGACGGTTGAGAGCATCAACTCTTTGGGTGAAATACGGAGAGTATTCACCCAATCTATCCACAATGCGTAGAAAAAGGTGTCGCCTCATTCGGTACCTTCGCCGAAAGAAGTTCGGAGGATAAGTACAGTTGTCGGCGAAGTAGTCGTCATAGAGCCGATTGTGGGCACCCAGACGATCACGCCTAATGTACCCTCGATGGCGTCGCGTCCGGCTTGACTCCGCCTCGAGGTTGAGCATCGCCTCCTCATACTCCGCCCCGAATGCATCGATCATATCACCCTCCATTCCTTCGCTCGAATTGCTGCTGGACGAAGACATGGCATCGAGAGGAGTGGAAATGGAGAGTGGAAATGGAGATGAAGTGGGGTGTGAACTTAGTGAGGGGGTGGGGGGTATTTATAGGTGTTTGGGGATAAAATTTGGAATTTTTTGACATTTTTTTCGAATTTTTGGAGGCTGTAACGGATACTTCAACGGCTAGCTGATGTGGACGAATCACAGCTCGCCACGTCAGCTAGCCGTTGCGGCTACCGCCTCCCTACCGCCCGCCTCCCGCCCCTCTCTCGCCCGCCTCCCGCCCGATTCCGGCCCCCTCTTGCCCGCCTCCCGCCCGACTCCCGCCCCGCCATCGCGTCGCCTCCCTACCGCCCCACTCCCGCCGCCCTCTCGCCGCCAACGCGGGCGACAGCGGGGCGGTAGCGCCCGCTACCGCCGGGCGATGGAACCATCGCCCCCGCTGCCGTCCTGCCTCCCTACCGCCCGCCTCCCGCCCCGACGCGGGCGGTACCGCCCCCACTCCCGCCCGCGTTGGCACCAGCCTTACCGCCGTCGCCGTCGCTCCTCCTCGTCCCCGACGACGCGTCCCTCCCCACCCCGTCCGCCGCCTCGCTCCCCACGCGCCGCTGCTTCCAGCTCAAGCCCGTGCCCTCGGGGGCGCGATGCGTCGGCTCCTGCAACGGGTGGCTCGTCCTCTCCGTCGGCCGCCACAACACGTTCTTCAGCCTCTTCAACCCCGTCACCGCCGCCGAGGTCCCGCTGCCACCGCTCATCTACAACGGCCGGTGGGCCTCCAAGTCCAAGCTCGTCTTCACGCCCAATCCCGCCGGCGACGACTTCGCCGCCGTCGCCATCTGCGACGAGGACAGGCTCGCCTACGTCACCGCCGGCGCGAGGAGGTGGGCCGTCCTCGACCCCGTCCCGCTCGCCGCCGGGGACCAGTTCGCCGACGCCGTCTACAGGGAGAAGAAAGGTAAGGGCTTGGTCTACTGCCTCACCCGCTACGGCGACGTCCACGTGCTCCTCCTGCCGGACCGCCGCCGCCGGGAACCACACGATGATGCGGTTCGTCGGAGGTTCTTGTCTGCTGCGACCGGCGGCATGATATGCTACGTCGGAGATCTGTTGGGCCTGACCTGAATGCGCCTGCCACAGTCCAGCCCTTGCCGTTCGACCCTGCCACCAGCTTCGCCCCGCCATACAACACGCTCGCCGATTATACTAGTGCCAAGAACCTGGTGTTTTGTGATGGTAATATGTACCAGGTGTGGAGGAACGCGAGCTGCACGGTGAGCTTGAAGCTGCCAGGAGGCGGTCGTCGTCGTGTAGCTGAGGATGAAGTGTTTGTTCTGAGGTACTATCCGCGGCGCCAACCGTGCTGGGATTCCGTGACTCACTTGGGGGGCTACTCAGTGTTGCTTGGAAGGAATAACGCGGTGTCGATGTACGCTCAAGGAGGTGCTGTTCCCGGGATAAAGGCTGACTGTGTATACTGGATCGGCGGCGGCAGGGGTAGGGATCAGGGAATGGTCTTCGACATGGCAACCGGGAGGACTACGGCTTGCCTGCTTCCTGCTGATGCTGATGCTTCTGCTGGGATTGTTCCGCACAGCACATTTTGCTGGTACGTTCTCAATGACAACTGCAACAATAATGAAGGCAAAAGAGTTTATCAGACCCGTACGAAAGTCCGGGCTGATCGAGAAAACAACAAGATAGTATGGGAAGAGTGATGAAATGCTCCACCAGACATTTTTGTGCAAGTTATGTTTATGGTGCCTGAGAAAGAGTCTGATCTGAAGGTGCTCAATATATAGTTTGTTCTCATTTATCTGTTCCCTAAATAATTTATTGGTGCAAGTTATGTTTTGTGGTGCCTGAGAAAGAACCTGATCTGAAGGTGCTCAAGATGTAGCCAATATATACTTTGTTCTCATTTCTCTGTTCCCTAAAATAATTTGCTTCTGTTGTTGGTTTGTAGTCCATGTCATCTCTTTATGTTTGTTTATTATGTCATCTTTATAAGGTTATATATTGAGAGCGTCTCTGCTCTGATCTGGTACTAGTACGTAGGTCCATAATAATACATGTGTTATTTCTGGGGATATGAGATAGTGAAAATCATATTTGGTATATGTTTCTTTTTCTTTTCCCACTAGGACCCAAAATCTTATAAATCTTATATTTTGCATATCCCTATCTTTTTTCTTGCTTATTTTCATGCAAATAGTAGTGTCAAAGAAACATGGCATTACCTTGACAAACAAAAAACAAAATTTTGCAATTCTACTGGGCTTGTACCGAATCACCAGAAGTAGTGTTATCTTCAGACAATTGAGACAAGGAGGAATTAGCATCAGATGTGGATGGTGTCCTGACCGGTGCACAATGTCAGCTTGCTGTCTCAGAAGATTTATGCAAGGAAAGCAATGTGGCTGAGGCTGAAAGAATAGTAGTGGAAGAAAAGGGTACATAATCAGATGAGAATTCTGTTCTTGATGGCAGATATCTGTACTCTGCTGTTTGTACAGATGTAATGGAAGAGGTGATGCAGAAACAAGTACTGACTTCAGACAGAGACGAGGCAAGCAGAGGCAAAGTTGAATTTCTGGTGAAAGACCAGCCTCAGCTATGTGACTCCAAGAAGTTGTTAGAGGGCAATGCTGAAGTTGCTAAAGTAGAGGCATATAAGGGGCTGCAAGGGAATCTGCATGTGCTTGGACTGAAGCATGTTCCGGCTACGTGCTGATCGAGCTTTCGAGTTCTCCTGAAAGCAGATGAAGGAGGCTGAGGAGTCTGGCGGAGAAATCTTCTGGCCAAGTAAGCCCTGCACTTCACTCTCAGTTTCTTGTACTTATTAAGTTTTCTACTTGCACTTTTTTTTCATATAAGGGAAGGAGAAATAATCATGCGACTTGTTTGCCTTGCTAATTGTTTTAGATTAGTTATTATGCACCTAACTGAAAAAATTGATATGCAACTGTACTGTAGGCTGATCCAAACATGACACTAGCGAATTCGGGCTACTTGTATTCTGTTTATATATTTAACTTGTGAGCACATTCTGCCTAAAACATGGTAGGAAACTGGCTTTCAACAGTACTGAAACTTGTGTTCCTTTTATGTGTGCAAGTTACGATCGTGTACTGGTAAAAAATATGTAGGAAACTAGCGTTAACACTGAACTGAAGCTGGAATCCGTGGGATCCGACCTGTGCACTACCATATTCTGAGTTCCGTTAACTAAATTGAGTGGATGGTAATCATCCTGCTTCAAGATTTTAGCTGCCTGAAGCAATGCTGTCAATTAAAAATTATTTGGACTAAAGAAACATTTTTCTTGTAAATTGCAGGGGTAGTAGATAGAAGAGGCATGTGAGAGGGCATCGCTGGCAGAGGAGGTTGCCAGGGAGTGCCGGTGGCAGATGCTGGTGGAGCTCAACACGCACTGCAAGATCCCCGTGAGTACTAGTTGCTCCAACTCACGTTTCGCCATGAAACAGTCCACTGGGGTTAGTGAACTGAATTGTGGCTTGTGTCTAAACCTAGGGGCCAAGGGTGAAGTTTGTGCAGTACGTCGAAGAGATGATGTCACATCGGCGCCTTGCAGCGTCAGCAGCAGGAGCAGGAAAAACCCCCCTTGTGAAGAATGCTGCTGACCGATGATTATTTGTTTTGTGCGGTGGACAGCCCTGAAATTTTCTTGAAGATGCATGCAGAGTGCAGTTGCTGGTGATTAAATCATGTAGAGAGTGAGAGCTTTGTTGGTTCAACTGAAGGAAGGAGGGAGTGCTGTGATGTGTTTGCATATGTAAATCAGAGTTTTTGGAACTGAAACATGTCGATCTATCTGCACCAGTTACGTTATTTATTTATTCCTGAAAGCTTACTTGGGTTGATTGAATGAGACTTAATTTACTGGTTCTGTTTGATTCATCCATTGGCTTGTATCATTGAATGAGACTTAAAAATCATGCTGAAGAGCTGACGACAAATTCTTACAATGATAATACAGGGAAATACCAGATTATACTAACTCAATCCAGCATAGTTTCAAAAATCCACTCTCATGCACTCTACTCTAGCTACCTGGAGTAGCTTCTAAAACTGCATGCATGATACGCAGACAGAAGAAACACAGATCGGGCCGGTGGCAGCTGCTAGGTAGCCGGCGTTAAGGTGGATGCCGATGGTGATCGTGAAGATGGCGCAG
Source organism: Puccinellia tenuiflora (assembly GCA_012064385.1). Lineage (NCBI taxonomy): Eukaryota > Viridiplantae > Streptophyta > Magnoliopsida > Poales > Poaceae > Puccinellia > Puccinellia tenuiflora. Next base: position 534,617 of record QRDG01000085.1, read on the forward strand.
AAGCCGAAGAAGATGATGGTGTGCCGTGCCGTTCCGTTTGTAGCCGGCATCAAAGTGTCAGTAGCAGCTTCTGAGATAACAATCACAGCTTCTGAGATTCCAAGGATTTCTCTGATCATCTTACCTTGTGCGCTCCACCAAGCTTATTGAAGATGTGTGCCAAGACAGATACAAATTGAGCACCAAGTCCCAGAAAGATCATTGGTTCTAGACAAATTGAGAAAATCGGGAGCTACCATGTCTGTTTCTCTCTCGTCATATCGTTGTTGCTTTTCTGCACCACGACACCACATTTTGTCAAACTTGTGATAGAGAAAAATGCAAAACTTCCGAAGAAGGAAAGAGCCACACAAAAAAAAGAACTTTATTTATACAAGTGAGCGCACCTAAACTTTCAGAGAACTCTCTGACTGAAGTGCATGCTAGAGAAAGGATGAACACGCCGGCCCCAGTCCTGCATCTTCTCCTTGCCGTTTTTTCTTGCTAGCCAGTCTACCTCTCTGTGCAGAGCTATATATACTAGCAGAATGCCCGTGCTTTGCTACGGACGGCAAACATCACATTGCACCATCTCTCGTCATAAAGTAAATTATTCAAATGAAGTAGTTTATCTTATGTTTATCCATCAGCACTCATTATCCCCTTACACTTGCCACTTTGAGTTTCTTGGGATATATGTAGTTGCGACTTGCAACCTACTATGCGACACAGGTTTCCCTCCATTAGTGATGACAATTAGTAATATTTCTTGCCACGCATGTAGACGCAATAATTCACAATGACCATGAAGAATATGCGAATGAAGACATCTTTCGGACCGACACACCATCCAACCGAGGAAAATATCATGCAATTTGGGTGACCCAATAATTAGATGGAGATTACCCAAACATAGTAAATGCAAAAGCTTCTAAAAATTGGGAACAATAAAACATTATGTAGATTGAAGTAAAGTGCAATAAGAAGATAATTTTTTTAATCTAATCCAAGGTGTGAATCATATCTACATGTTTCTTTCTCAAAATTTTCCCATCCAGTTCCAGCTATATCTCATGTACTATTAAATCTACACACAATCCATCTGACGAAAGAAAAGGCTGACAATAGAATACATAAAAGAAGACAAGGTAGATGTTGTACACCACGAGGTTCACGACCATGCGGAAACACATGTAGGCATGAAAGCCACGACCAACCTCCTCAAGGGCTCAAGGCTGATGAACTCGGTCCATTGTGAATTTGTGATCTACCTTGACGACCATCTCCTTGGCCAATTGGCCTCCATGGCTAGAGCCATAGCCTCATCTCCATGGTTGCTCATAGAAGAAAACACAAAGTTGATGGAATTATCCAGTCCTAGATATAAAATTAAGAGCGTATTTAAAATTAAGAGTGTATTCTAAAAAATAACCAAGACGTGATCAGTCACCAGACCAATGTGTTGCAGCTATGTGTAGTTTTCTCTCCTAGCTGCCATAAACAAAAAATTATAAGAATGAATAATATGGGTGTTTATGAAATCATAATATAGCATAAACCTCTTTACAGTGTTTCTGAAAGAGCATGGTTGCCCCCATGTGTTGTTTTGGTAATTAATGACAATCCCTATGGACTAATGTGTGCTTTAAGTTATATTTGCAGTGTTGGTCCATAAGGAATGCTTTGACTCCATATGTTGGAGTCAAGGCTAAAAGAAGAAGACCATATGTTGATCAAGGCTAAGAGCAAGTTGATCAACGTACAAGATTAGGGCATGTGAAGAAGAAGATCATTTGTTGATCAAGATCCTATGTCGTCCACGGTGGATGGCGTCTCGTGGTGATCACCTGTGTTGATCAAGATCCTATGTTGTCCATGGTGGATGGCGTCACGTGGTGATCATCATCAAGATAAAGGCCATGTGAAGATATGTCGAAGTGTGTCTCTCCCATCTTGGTGTATGGGGGAGCAATATGCGTGTCTTCATCAAGCGGAGCAAAATCAAGAAAGGTGATCCACTTGAAGAGTAGACCAAGATCGTCATCATCGAGCTCAAATGGAATGCGCAAGGCAAAGGTATGATCTTGATAGGGTTTCTATTTTACCGGTCTCGCAGTGTAGTTGGGAGACCGGGTTTTAGGATAGGTAACCGTACTATCAAGAGGGGCTCTCAAGTGAGCTTTAGCGTATCGGTCGTAGAGAGCTCAAACCTTTGCATCCTTGGCATCATCTTTATTGGTTCTTATTTGGCTCTTATCGTGGTGTGGTATTGGTGCTTGTCGTGCTTGTCATGACAAGCCCAAGGTCACCGAAAACGGTTCTCATATGTGTTCCCTATTGAGTTTTCGGTGTCGGAGTTTTTGCCGGTCCATCTATGCGGAAGGTTTCACTCTTCCAGTTATTAGCAAAATCTCCCTTACTTGGTTTCAATATTCTCACTTGTTATTGGGTAGCATTTGTCGTCCTCTTTCCAAGAAAAGTGGTTTCGTGTCATTCGGACTTCATTTGCAAAAGATATGGTTTTCCGGTTTTCAATAGAAAGCTTTTACCTTTCATCATTAGGTTTTACCATACCTTATTGAACAATGATGTTTCTCTGCATATTCTTGTAGTGCTCGTTGTGACGATTCCAACGAGTCCAAGTTTACCGAAAACGGAGTTCGTATGTGGTAGATATTACGTTTTCGGTATTGGAAGTTTTTAGACGGAATTTTAAAGGGAAAAAGAAAAGGGGGGGGGGGGGAGTGCTGCCGGCCTCATCACCGGCCTGGGCCGGCTCCCCGGCCGGCCCGTTCGGGCGACCCCCCGGCCTCACCACCGGCCTGGGCCGGCTCCCCGGCCGGCCCGCTCGGGCACCCCGCCGGCCTCGCCTCCGGCCTGGGCCGGCTCCCCGGCCGGCCCGCTCGGGCACCCCGCCGGCCTCACCTCCGGCCTGGGCCGGCTCCCTGGCCGGCCCACCCGGGTGTCCCGCACTCTCCTATCGCCCCGGCCTTGCTGCCGGCCTGGGCCGGCTCCCAGGCCGGCCCACCCGGGTGGTACCCCGGCTCCCCTGCCGGCCTGGGCCGGCTGCCAGGCCGGCCAGCCCGATGGCTGTGGTGTTTTTCCTTTTTCTCTTTTTCCAACGGCTCCTTTTGGAGCCTCCTATTTAAGGGGTTTCTTCCCCAAAATAAACCTAACCTTTTGCCAACTCTTGAGCTATTTTCTCTCCTCCATTGTTGACCTCTTGAGCTTGGCTTTCTCTCATTCTCTCCACTAGTTCGTGCTACTTCTTAGGGAAAAAGAGAGAGGAGATCTAGATCCGTATTTCCACCGGTTGTTTTCTCCTCTGAGTAAGGGGAACACGTTGGATCTAGATCTTTGGAGTTTCTTAGTGTTTCTCCTTTTGTTCTTCCTCTCTAATCCCTCCCAAGCATTAGTTGCTTTGGTTAGATTCGGGTTGGAAGAACTTGATCACTTAGTGTGTTCTTGCCATTGCATTAGTTGCATCGGTTTGAGTTCTCCACGGTGATTCGTGGAAAGTGAAGTTGAGAAGCTTGTTTCTCTTGGGTACTTTGGTGCCCTAGAGCTTGTTCCTCTAGGGCACGTTGGTACCCTAGACGGTTTGATTTCTCGGAGTCTTGGTGGCTTACGGGATTTGTTGGGAGCCTCCAATTGTGGAGTGTGGCTCAACCTTGTTGCTTCGGAGCTTTGGTAGCTACGAAGATATTGCCGGGAGCCATCAATTGAGTTGTGGTGTGTGCCCCGGCCTTGGGCATCGAGTCTTGGCGGCTTGGTGCATTTGGTGAAGACCCTCCAACTTGTGGAGTGAGCTTCACCCTTGTAAAGGTTCTAGTTGTCAACCTCAACGGCAACATAGTGACAAGTGCCTCGCCACATTGGTGGTAAGACACAACGGAGATACGGTGTGCCATATCAAGGCTACTCGGTGTTTCACATTGGTGAACACCGCGCCGCTCCAACGGAGACTAGCTTCCATTGGGAAGTGAACTTCGGGATAAAATCATCGTCTCCAAGTGCCTCGGTATTTCTATCCCGAGCTTATTACTTATGCTATTTACTTTGTGATAGACATTAAGCTTAAAGTCATATATCTTTCTATCACCTAGTTGATCATATTGCTTAGCATAAGTTGTTGGTGCACATAGGTGAACCTAGCTAGTTTAGGTTTTGGCTTGATAAATTAAACGTTAGTTTTATTCCGCATTTATTCAAGCCTTAACCGTAATAATTTTAAATCGCCTATTCACCCCTCCCTTTAGGCGACATCCGTGTCCTTTCAGTTTCATAACACACCACCCGCCAGAAGTTAGACTAATGGATAAAAAAGGGCAAAACTATTCGATCTGATAATCTCATATAGATTTGTAAATAGCACCACCCGCCAGAAGTTAGACTAATGGATAAAAAAGGGCAAAACTATTCAATCTGATAATCTCATATAGATTTGTAAATAGATAGGGGTAATCATGCTTCTATAGACTCTTACACTATTTGTACATCATGAATTCATGAGGGAAATAAATACTATCTAGGAAAAAAATTGAATGGGCATTGTAGCACCAGAACTTAAAACTTACAGTAGATGAGTCGATCTATCTTCATGTACAAATTGATGCTAGCTTGAGTGTTGTACTATACATATACTTATCATGTAGAGGATACTAACATTCATTGATGTACTAAAACCATGGGTGCAATTATTATGTTCAAGATTGAAATGGGTACAATGATTCAATGAACATATCCGAAAAAAGAATTGCATGGTAACTCTGCCAAAAAGAAACTCAGTTCTCATATGCAACAACCTGGTCCTCCATATGAAGTCTGCACAAAGTTCAGATGCAAAATTAGAGAAAACACTAATTAGCACATATACTTAGAAATAAAATTTGTTGCCAAGGTATGCAGTTCCAACTTATAAAGCGCTCACCAGATAACCACAACATCATGGTCACTAAATATTAATAATGTACTATGGCTGTAGAACACAATCTGAAAAGTGATATAAAGGTAATAAGGTATGCAGTACATTCAGCGGCAATGCATTTCATCTGCTCTCCCATTTAAAAGTGGGATGCATTTTCTTTGTTCACCCATTTATAAGTGGGATGGTGGTGAACAAATCAGTGAGACCATAAGTTGTATTCAGAAAATGAAAAGTGAGCAGAAACTCGTTGTGCTTTGTTCCAAATAAAAAGTTTGATATAAATATGCAGGTTACAGTTACAAACTGGAGTATGTTCCCACAAGGAAAATTGCCCTTTTGTGTTTGCAACCATCAACGACCAGAATTGCTCAGTACCATCTCCGACCATAATGTCTTTGTTTGTGTCGATTACGATGAAGATGCAATACTCATGTTGTTCATGCTCATAGAGAAAGAGAACCGGGACTCACCAAGAACGAAGAATGAGCCTGCTGCTGCCAGTCGAGGACGCACCGGCGGAAGTGGAGCTCCTCGTGTGCGCCCACCTCTGCATCGTCGTTGCAGATCAACCCCAAAGCAGCCATGGCAGATCAACCATTCGTTAGACCCTCACACACAGATCAAAAGAACGGCGGCGCGTCGGAGGCATGTTCACTGAGTTCTCATGTAGGGGCGCAGAAAAAACGGCCGCGCATCGGAGGCATCTCGAGAAATCGGCGGATTGAGTCGACGTCGTCCTCTCTCCGGCCGTTGCCCTCTCTCCGGCCTATCGCGCATCGGAGGCATCTGGAGAAATCAGCGGATCGAGTCGTCAGCGTCCTCTCTCCGGTCGTTGCTCCCTCTCTCCGGCCGCATGTTGTATCTGCCGCCGTTGCGCCGCCAGGACAGGTACGGAGAGGAAAATGAGAGGGTTTCGGGGAGGGGACGGATACGGAGACTCCTGTTTGGGGACGATGGCGGGCTTTAGTTTGGCCTGGCCCATGGGCTTAGCATGAGGTGCGGCCGGCCGATCGAGCGAGGACGAGCGGACGATGGCAGACGACGTACGGTTGAACCACCAACTGCAAGTAAAGAAGAAGAAGATAGCTGCCACAAATTAGAGATATTATAACTGAGCTAAATAGGAGCTCTCTCACGCATCTATCACGAATTGGGTATTTTTAGCCGTCCGATGATCGCGTGGAACCGTGTCTGGCCGTCCGATCCCGCACCGGCCCGGCTGTCCCTAGGGGATGCTCTTCTCGGCGTCAAATTGGCCTTCTGTGGTGAAACGGGCCAAAATAGCCCATGTACTCGGCCTCCTCCCGCACCCGCGGCTCCCGGTCCCTCTCCTCTAGCCCGTAGGTACGCCGCCGACGACCTCTCTTCTCTCACCACAGGGATGACCTAGATGTGCCGCCACTACCACCATTCCCTCCGGCTTGCAGCTCCTCGATTCGGCGTCTTTGGCCCACAACTTCCCCTAATCGGGCGCGGTACACCCCCACAATTTAATTTACTCATCCCATCCTCTTGTTCCTATCTTCGCTCACAACTATGGCGATCTAGGTGGCCGCCGCAATCATCATTCACTGCTCCGTTGATTACCATCTTCGCCATGGAAGACTTCAAACGCGCGGTCGAGCACGGGCTCAAGCTGGCCTCGACGTCGTGCTCGTGCTGCCCCCGGCCCCCTCGCGGGCGGCAACGGAGCGTGGCCCTAGACCTGGCCGCCGTCACCCTGCACGTGCGGCGTTGTCTGCAGTTGTGGGGAGTCATTGACTCATTGTTGAGCTGGTAGGGATACGCATGGATCTGTGAACCGCTGCCATCTACACAACTCAACACCGACCCCTTCCATCCACGACGAGGCAGACGCATCTGGTGAGTTTATTTCTTCGTCTCACTAATCTATTCATTATTTTTTGCGGTTCAACTCGCGACCCCCACCATGGAGTGTAAAATCTAGACTTAAGAACAACAATCCAAGCAATGATATTGTAGACTCTACCATGTTAGAGTAGACTGACAAAAAGAGATATTGGTATATATGTATACCACAGATTATTGCTTATAAAAATCAGAGGAAGCTAGATATGAACGGAGACCAGCATAAAAGGTGAGAAGCAATTAATCCCTCAAATGTTGCAGGTGAGATTATGGTTATGTTCGTGATAAAGATGGAAAATAGTGTCAGTTTTAGCTAATTTTCTTCCTGAGATCTCTTCATCACTTCTTAGCCCCAAATTGTTTGTTTTCTTTCCTTCTACCTTACTCCCGATAGCTCTACGACACATGGTAATTTTTTCATTTCCAACATACAAATGAATCTAAAATTAGAAAATTCAAATGATGAGTGCATGCTCCTATCTGTAAGTTGATAGTACATATAGTTTTTCTTCAGCAAGGGCTAAACAACCTGATGCTATTCTCTATAGGGTGCACATATTGGTTCTTGCTTTGAATATAATACTTGGTAACAAAATATTAAAGATAATACCCTGTTCGCGAGTTGCAATCATCTTTGAACTTCTTCCAATTTAATCAATACCTAAGTTTTGATAACATTGCTGAGTTTTTAGATTGAATAACCAGGTTCACTATGCTTCAAAACTTAATTATCAGACTATCGCCTACTATTTTTTTTCAAGTCTATTTACTACCTTATTTGCTGCTTCTGTTACATATTGGAGCTTCGCCGTAAATAAAAGTGAAACCATATCAAAACGAAGCTAGACGAATTAAAGTTAGAAAACTATAACATGTTTTCGGTGGCTCTCTTTCAAAAGTTTACACAATAGTAATTATATATATTTTAATGTGTGTTTGTGCCCTGAATTTTATTATGATCCTCTAATAAAACCGATCACTTAAAACTAGCAAGGGTGATCATCAGGAGAAGAAACCAAGTGAAGAGGAAGATGAAGACAACTTTACTTTACCCGAGCATGTGGAGCCTCTTTTGAAAAGGAATTCCACTTTATACTGATAGGACAGCTGCTGACATTTCATTAATTTTTGTTCCAAAGCCTTGTAACATGAGATTTGTAGACCATGTTGTGCAGCGGATATTACTCTTCTATCTAAGTGGTTCAAAGAGCACTGGTGAGTACTGCAACGAGTTAACAATGCCTTTCCATAGCCTCCTGTGGTATAGTTTTTCCTCCTCGTTGCATCCATATATGTTTTGCAACCCACCAACCTATCCAGTTAGAGTCCGGATGAGCTATTAGAAGCTGTTGAAGTGCTTTGTGCTCAATGAGCTCCATCACATGCCTCCTAACGCACAGAAGAAGAAATGTCTATTTCGTTCGCTGCAATCTACAAAATTGTTTCAAACTACATAGCTTGATAGAGCGGAAGCTGGGTTGCAAGTTTGCAAGCAGGGGTACACCATGCTTAATTTGTTGATTCACAGGAAGAACTTTAACTATCTTCACTTAGACTACAATTCAAATTTGATGCTTGTGAAGATTCTCACAAGAAAAGAGAGAAATAAATCTCGTTTTGGAAATGCATTCCACTTGTGCCGTGAGATTTTGCGACTTACTAAGTTGGTTGTTGATGCAAACATCCAATTTCGCTTGGGAATGTTGATGCCTTTCAGTTGGCTGATGATTTCCAATACATGTTCTCTCATGTTGTTCATATGACTATGTATAGATTCAAGTATCATATTTTGCGGCAAATTATTATGTGCAAATATCTGAAGCACTTGATGTATTATCTGTTCAACACTGGCCCTGTTGGTAAAGGACCTGGCTGTGGATTTTGGGCTGCAATGTGGAGAGTGTCGTTTTAGCTACATTAACAATTGCCAAATTGTATGTTTAGTGTCATGGGCAATGTTTAGTACTGACTTTGCTCAGGACTACTTAAATTTATTTAAAATACACTTAGAAATATATAGTTACCTTTTAACATATAAAATTTAGTAGTTAAATTTAGATTATATTCATAAATTCCTAACATTCTATTATCCTAAAGGACGGACGCGGCAACGTGCGTCTGCATGATCTAGTATATAGAGGTATAAAACGAGGGGGTTGCAGCAGAGCTTTCGTAGCAAAATTCGAGACTCGCCTGACAAGATCAACTGTCTTCCTGATCATCTTGCCTTGGTTACTGTAAATTTTAGTGGCATATGTCACTGTCAGTAGCTCAATGCTGTCAAACATATGTGTGAAAGCTAGAGTAGGCAAGACAGATACAGTCCACTGAAGAGCTCGTGTCATCTGTTACGGACCAAATGTACAAAATCTGGAGTTAACCTGTTTCTTTCTTTGTTTCAGGATGAGGTCACTCGCCTCAGCTGTCCTTGGATTCTTCGTTGCTTTTCTGCACCACTCACCGGCTCACATCGTCTTATCCCGGCCACTTCTGGGAGAGAGAAATGCAAACCATCCGACTAAGGGAAAAGGCCACGAAGCAAAAGCTTTAAAATACGACAGGTGAGCAAATCTAGCTAGACCAAGGAACCTCACATGACAACACAACACACCAAGGAACACCTACACTTGCAGAGAACTCCACTCAGCTGCATGCATGCACACCGAAACTACGGATGTCAAAAATAGAAACCTCAAACCAATACTTGCCGGGTGCAGGACTGGCCCGGAGGGAGAAGGATGAACACGCCGTCATCTTCTTACTTTCTTCCCAATATAAGCACAAACTTGGGTGAAACCAATACTTGCCACCATTGCACCGTTTGCGATCGTGAGTCGGTCTGGCTACACGAGTTGCGTGACTCCGTTCACGCTACTCTCTGTAAAATGCACCTAAAAGTTCTTATGTTCTAAAAAAAAAACACTCCGTTGCTTGCCAATTGTCGGCCGGCTCGACGACAAATGTCCTACATGTTCCGGTGGCGTCGCCGCTAGCCGGCCGGGCTGGGCGCGACTTGAGTACATCAAGATGGTGTTGTGGTCTATGACATAGGACTACATTCATATGCATGATGCATGGCTAAGGCGGAGTACGAGACTCGGCAAGACAACTTCTTCTCGACAGGTGGCACATATTTGTGTGTTGGCATGGCAAACAATAGTGTAAAAGGAAGTTTTCAAATTATTTATCAAAATATCCTTTTCCATTGTCTGAGTGTAAGAACTAAGGTTTTTTTGTGTGAAGCAAGTAGATATAATATGGCGCAAAATGGCATTATTCCAATTTTCACACGAAGTAGACCATATTTTATCGATAATCGTCAGATATTATGATTTTTCTCGCTTTCTATCTAATTTCTTCCATTTAAATGACTTTATTTCGATTTAGAGAAAGTAATTCACATTTGAGCTACAAGTGTGTGATAGCTTGCTCCAATTTTTTTTCAAAAATCATTTTTAGGTACACAAGTAGTGACTGTATCATAGATACTTTTAAAATATTCGACCACCATTTTTGAAAAAATAAAGAAAATGAAGAAATTGTCAAAAAATGCTATTCTTCCTCATGAAGTCTTTTTATATGTACTAGTTCCTAGTAAAAATTATAAACCTTAAATGTGAACCCTTTTAGAAGAAACTTTTCACATAACACACTATAATAATGTATGAAGATTCATGGGTTTCAAGTCAAATAAGTAAGATGAATGCCATATGCATGGCATAGTTTGTGATATTGTTCTCATTTTTGGCACGTAGCTGTGTTTTGGCATGGCAAAAGTAAGTTTTCAAATTATTTATCAAAATATCTTTTTTTTCTTCCCATTTTCTGGGTGTCAAAATTGATGGATTTTCTGAAGTAAGTACAAAAAGAATATGGTGCAAAATGGCACGAAGTAGACCATATTTTACCGATATATTATGATTTTTCTCTCGCTCTCCAATTGTATCATGTTTCTCTGGTCACTGTTGTTGCTTTTCGTTACACATTCTCCCAGTGTTGTTTTTTACACAGATGAGACGGTCGTTGGTGTTTTGTTCTGGACCTGAACCCGATCGATCAGCCGATCGATCCAGCTGATATGACGGAGACGCCCGTTCCTTGCGACAAAAAGTAGCTAGCTACGAAAGCGACTTGGTTTCTCATTAACGGGGGGATTGAGCATTTAGGCCCCCTTTGATTCATAGGATTAGCTAAGGATTTCTATAGGATTCAATCCCTGAGGAATTTTTCCTTCCGGATACGTTTGATTCATAGGATCTTATCATGTGGGAACAAATCCTATAGGAACTTGCTAGTGTGTTTTCACACGAAAAGTAACATGAGCTCCAAGCTCATGAAAAAATCCTTCGTTGGAATCAAACAACTATCATGCGTCTATATGATTCGATTAGGCAGGGCAATCCATTCCTCCGTATTTCCTATTCCTTTGGTATTCCTACCCTATGAATCAAAGGGGGCCTTATTGATTGTAGGTAGTAGGAAATCGGTGGCAACTCTTGAGTGAAAGCGATGGGACAAGGTTTGACAGGCAACACATCATGCCGAAAGACGTTCCATCGCTTTCACAAACGATAAATTCTCTAGTGATGGTAGCTGCTACTAGTACTTTGGTTACATCTAGCAATGATCGTGACAGTCTAAGAAAAAGCTACCAACCTGGCCTTCATTCAAAAAGCCATGCATGTAGCATTTTATTAAACATAAAAAGTACTATTATTATATTTAGGTAGCAAGTCATAATTATTTCTACCAATTATACTCAGCGCCTCTCTCCTATTGTTTCATCCCCTTTTATCAAACGATAATGTGAAGGCAGACCCCTATATATGTTGCCTGGTTTGAAAACAGCAGTTCCAGGAATTGTACGTGAACAACGTACGCGTACCAAGCTATCTTAAGAAGGCAAGAAATCTGCATATATTTAGGGCGCAAGGTGGGTTGAGGGCGACCCCTCTTGAATTTCTATCCACCTGAAAGTTTATAGTTACTGTCCAGGTTTGCATGTCCGCCAAGTTTATGTGCATGCATGTTATGGCTCGTACATTCTCGCTCCTGCTGATCTAAAACATTCTACGTACTTGTAGTTTGTGATAAAAAAAAGGAGTTTTCGAAATTATTCTAGTTTCGGCGAAAAGCAGGTTGAGATTGTTGGCCATCGGGACGTAGGGGATTATGACTTGCGCCTCGATCGTCGGATCAACTCATCTACTTAATTATATATACACATCACAAGGGTGGAGATATAGAATTACAGACCGACCTGTGCACGTGACAAAACTTGCATGGATCGAGTTCTACTCGATCGTACCGATCCGTTTTTTTAGGTAGAGAAAGAACATAATTCGAACCGATCAATCGACCAAGAGAAGGATGAAATTTAACTCGCTTCTATGACAAGAGAGGGTTGAAAACGTATATACTTGGACGAGACCGACACTACCACAGAAATGGCTATAGGGAGGTTGGCATTCTGTGTCGCACCGTTAATTGGTGCGACACAGAATTATTTCTGTGGCGCATGGATGCTGGTGCGTCACAGAAATTTTCGACTTTCTGTGGCGCATCTTTTGTCCATGCGCCACAGAAAGTCAGAATTCTGTGGCGCATGCCCACCCATGTGCCACAGAAAGTTAGGATTCTGTGGCGCATGCCCACCCATGCTCCATAGAATTTCTGTGGGTCCCACGTACAGCCACTAGGTCAGAGGTCTATCTAGGACATTCTGTGGCGCACCGTGGCTGGTGCGCCACAGAAAAGGGACATTCTGTGGCGCACCAAGTTTGGTGCGCCACAGATTTTTTTTTTCAAATCCCACCCCCCCCCCCCCCCCCCGGATCGCCTTTTTAGTTTTGCAGGAAGTGAAAGAAAATGATAAAAAATTCAATAAATAAAATCCTTTGCGATGTAGTTAGGTATGAGTGTCTAGTAGGTCTAGAAATTTTGAAATATGAATTTTGACCTTTTTTGCAACAAATGAAAAAAAAATCTTATAACGGGCATAACTTTTGCATACGACGTCGAAAAAATGCGAATAATACCTTAAAAAAAACTAGAGAAAATTTCATTTGTGGCGCATCCTTGGCATTGGTGCGCCACAGAATTATTGGGCGGGATTCGAAATTTTGAATCCCGCCCAATAATTCTGTGGCGCACCAATGCCAAGGATGCGCCACAGAATTTCAAACAGACGATTTTTTTCTACAAAATCAAAAAAAATTAAAAAAAAATTAAAAAAAAGAAAAAATTTCCAAAATTCCAAAAAAAGTTATAACAAAGAAGATTGTTGAAAATTTTGGATTTTTTGAATTTTTTAAAGTTTTTTTTTAAATAAGTTTTTTGAATTTTTTGGATTTTTTGAATTTTTTAAAGTTTTTTTAAAAAAATTTAAGTTTTTTTAAATTTTTTGGATCTTTTGAAACTTTTGAATCTCCTTTTGAAAGTTTAGAAGTTTTTGAAAATCTGAAATTTAAAAACACACATTTATAATACATACATAACATATACACATACAAGACTTAAGAGGATTCATATGATATATATATATATCAATAAGAACTTGAGTAGCACAAGGGTAGGTGAAGTGGGTGGAACTTAGAAGTTAAGCGTGCTAGGGTTGGAGCAATTTGAGGATGGGTGGTGACCTAGCGGGAAGGTATCAGTTCAAAATATGCAAAAAATCTGAAAAAATTCAAATAATTAGGATTTTTCATATTATTTCATATTTTGATTTTTCTGAATTTTTTTGAAACTTTATATTTTTTTTTTGCTTTTTTTGAATTTTTTCAGAATTCTGTGGCGCACCTGGTGCGCCACAGAAATATTCTGTGGCGCACCTTGCTTGGTGCGCCACAGAATTCTCACATTTCTGTGGCGCAATTCTGTGGCGCACCAAGCAAGGTGCGCCACAGAAAATATTTTTGTGGCGAGAATTCTGTGGCGCACCCAGCAAACCTGGGGGTGCGCCACAGAATTCTAATTTGGTGCGCCACTGATAGCCATTTTTGTGGTAGTGCGACCAAAACTTTTGTAATCTCTACTAGCTAGCTAGAGCTAGTAGCTAGTAGGCTGGTGCCAACGCAGGCGATAGCACGGGCGATACCGCCCGCCGTCGGGCGAGAGCGAGGCGGGAGGCGGGCGAGACGGTAGCGGCGGGCGGTGGATCCGTCGCCGGGCGGGAGCGGCGCTACCGCCCCACTACAGCCCGCATTGGCACCATGGCGTGGGCGAGAGGGATGCGAGAGGCGGGTGAGAGCAGGGCGACGCGCTGGCGGCTGCAGGCGAGAGGGAGGCGAGAGGCGGGCGTGAGAGGCTGACGTGTGGGTCCGCCTGGAAGAAAAGGGAAAAAGAATTAAAAGGTGAAGGGAAAAAAGGAAGGAAAAAAAGTGACGTGGTTATAGTTTGGGACTACAGCCCATGCACTGACACCGTGAGGTGAGAGTGGGGTGAGAGTGCGGTGAGAGTGGGGATAAAAATTGACGTGGCGGGGCGATAGTGAGGCGGTGCACTGGCACCAACCTAAGTAAAGAAGATATTGCATGAGTGAGTGTGCATGCGACCAAAAGGAGCTACTCCTACTTGGAGCAAAAAGCTACCAAAGTGACTTGACGATTGAGCATTTATTTATTGTAGGTACTACTAGTAAGTGGGTGCAGTGGAGATGAAAGTGCATGGTTGCCCCCATGCATAGTTTTGGTAATTAATGACAATCTCAATGGACTAAGATTTGTTTTGAGCTCTATGTGTAGGTTGTCCTTTATCTTGTGTCAAGGTCATTTGTTGATCAAGACCAAGCTTGTCTCCATGTGTTGGAGTCAAGATGCTTTGCTTGATCTCCATTTGTTGGAATCAAGCTCAAGGGAAGAAAAGATTTGTGTGGATCAAAGGCCAAGTGAAGATATGCCGAAGAGGTGCTTCTCCCATCTTGGTGTATGGGGGAGCCACATGTGAATCNTTAGCTTTCCCTTGCAACGAAGGTGCTAGAGTTTAGGAGCTCTGCGGGCGCTATGTGAGAACATCGATCTAATGACTCGTTACGGAATGAAAATCTGGATGTTGGGGGAGCGGATGACGCGAAACCATCAAGGACTGGGGAGAGTTCTATGTTTGAGATACTGGATCTACATGAGGAGTTCGACGATCTCATCTTGCCATTTATACAAACTCAATCTATACACTATGTTGTTGTTAATGGTCAAATATATGAATTGAAGATGGTAAAAAATAATTCGCATCTCAAGGATGGAGGTAGTATTCTAACATTACAAAATGGTTAATTTACATAAGCAAACATACATCACAGGTCTCTTGTGACGTAAGAGCAAACCAATGTAACTGGAGAGACAAAAAAATTAGTTTGCCTATTATTCTCTTTCCGATGGTAATCTTGTAGGTTTTATGAAAATCTACGTGTAACTAGATTTCCATATTTAATTCCACTCAACACATTTCCGTTTCATAAACTGGCTGCGAATTTTTGTAAAATTTACATAATAAATTTACATTTTCATACAGAGTAGAATATACACTAATTTATTTTCACCGCTGATTACTTTAAGCTGTATTGTTTCAATACAAGTATAGAGCATGCACACTATGTTAAATTGTTACCATGAAAAATAGTGTTATTAGGTCAGTTTATACTCTGTATTTTTCTATAAATGGGCATATTTAATCATACCCTAGAAAGTGCTATTGAAATGTTCATTTGATTGTACTCTTTGATATTTTTTTATCATAAGTATCTATAAATTATATAGATTATGCATTATCAAAAATAATTCCAGAATAAACTTTTATTAAAAATACAGTTCAATATCTTTCAATGATATTTATTACAAAGAAAGCAACTATTATTGTGGTTAAACTATGCGAGCAAACATAAAATTATACTTGTAATGTTGTAACATGCTCAAAATATGATCTATAAAAATATAAAAGTTTAGTACAAATTGTACTATTTTGGGTGCCCAACAACCATGTCCACGCACAGCCTCAATGACTCTTCCTGTGTCACTATCTGCATAAAGAGAGATACTTAGAATTAAGACCACAGGTTTAACAATTGAGAACCCCTAAGGTTCTCACCTTTTCATATAGAAACATAGCTGATTCTTAGGATGAAAGGCTTCCAATATTTGACAATTGATAGCTTAAGATTCTCCGGTCTTCGCGTAAAGAAGGCATAATTGGCTCATCGCAGTGAAATCTAGGCGACAAAATAGTGCTCTAGCCTCTAGATATGAGATTTTAGCATCACGGCAATGTAGTAACAGTCTGAATACGTAGGCACGCACTAGAGATTACTAATTAAAATCCACCGAAAAAGGGCTACTAGGAGGGACATAAGCAATTGCTGCAGATTGTGGCCTAAACTCTCGAGCAAACCGTGAATTCCCTGAACCACACGCACCAAATGGTCGAGCTCCTGGCAGGGAACCCTAACAACGCCATGGCAAGATGGCCGTAGGTGAGAGCAGAGGAGAAAATCGAGCTCACCTGAGACGAAATGTAGCCTATGCCGACATGAGTGCGTCGGGATTGCGCGAACATGCGCCGTCCCACAACAAACGGCCAATGGCGGGCTCCGAGGCCGGGGAAGGCGTGCCGGCAGGCGGCAGCAGCAACTCGGGGGGCATGACCGGCGGCTGGAGCATCAACATGGTCGAGCATGGCGGCCGGCATGAATCCTTTGTGGGGTGCTCCACCCGCTCGTCAGGAGGAGGGCCGGTGGCATTGGTTGCGGCGCTCATGGGATCAAGGGAGAGAGTGAGGGGTGGAAGTGAAGAGAATGGGAGGGGATTCCAGATGGAATTGTCTCTCGCATATGCGTTTGGCCCAAAACGTTTCGCGGCCCAAAACGTTTCGTGCTTCTTTTTTTTCCAAATTGGCGCCACGTCAGCAGAGTACGTGTCTAAAATAAAATGCATAGTATCTTGGACCACCCAAACCAAGTTTGTGACGATAAACGTGCCGTGTGTAATTCTGGTGGGGTGGGATGAAAAGAAGAGAAAAATCCATTGGCGTAAATGGACAGATATAGCTATCCCAAAGGAGGCGGGAGGTTTGAGCTTTAGAGATTTCCAGCTCTTTAATCAGGCCATGCTGGCTAAGCAGGGATGGAGATTAATTACTAAGCCGAACTTGTTATGTGCAAGAGTACTAAAAGGTAAATATTTCAATGACACGGATTTTATGTCCGCAAGGAGGAAGAAAGGGAGCTCTCATACGTGGAATGCAATCCTCCATGGGAGGGAAGCATTGAGGAAAGGACTTATCAAGAGGGTGGGTGATGGTTGAATGATCAAAGTTTGGGATGACCCCTGAATCCCAATTAATCACTCGCTTAAACCTCTAGTGAGATCGCCGGAGGCCGAGGTTACTTTGGTCCAAGAACTTATTGACGAGGACTCAACAACTTCGAATATGGAGAAATTGGAGGAGAATTTTGAGCCTGTGGATGTGGAGGCTATCTGTAATATACCCATCGGGGGGTTTTCAGAAGATGAGTGGGCGTGGGCATATGAGAAAAGCAGGTATTTAACGGTGAGATCAGCGTACAAATTATTGGCTGCACTGCGTCTTCAAAATGACAACCCTTCTGCATCGGATGTTAGTTCCACTTCCTTCTAGAAGAAGCTTTGGAAGTTGAAAATTCCACCAAATGTTTGCACCTTCTGGTGGAGAGTAATCCATGATTTCATCCCATCTGTAAGATTGGGGGAAACCACACGATCGGTGGCCTTGTATTGCTCATTATATAGGAGGTGTACAAGGAGTCCTGGTTACAACACAACACGGACATATACACAAGGCATACACGCATACGTTTCCTACACCTATACAATCACGTGTAGGTCACGTATTCTAACACCCTCCCTCAGTCGAAACTGGACGTCCGACGAATGTTGAGACTGTCCCGAAAGTCTAAGAAGAGAGGCGATGGTAATCCTTTGGTGAAGATGTCCGCGAACTGTGATGAACTAGGAACGTGTAGAACCTTGACCTCGCCAGTTGTCACACGATCTCTGACGAAGTGGAGATCAATCTCCACATGTTTGGTGCGCTGATGATGTACTGGATTCTGTGTCATGTAAACAGAGCTCACATTATCACAGAAGACGACAGAAGCACCGTGCACCGGTCGATGAAGCTCCAATAGTAGCTGTCGTAGCCAACATGACTCGGCCACTACATTTGCTACCGCGCGATACTCAGCCTCCGCGCTCGATCGTGAGACAGTGTGCTGCCGCTTGGCCGACCAAGACACCAAGTTTGCGCCGAGGAACACACAGTAGCCTGAAGTAGACCGTCGAGTGTCTGGACAACCTGCCCAGTCAGCGTCAGAGTAGGCCAGCAGCTTGTTCGACGTGCGCCGATACAAAGTGAGACCATAGTCGGTGGTGCCGCGGATGTAGCGTAGAACACGCTTCACAAGGAGCAAGTGATTAGCCCGTGGATCATGCATATGAAGACATATCTGCTGTACCGCATAGGAGATATCAGGCCGAGTAAAAGTGAGGTACTGGAGACCGCCTGCAATACTGCGATACTCTGTAGGATCAGCCACGGGATCACTAGACTGAGCTGCAAGCTTAGAAGCTGTATCAACTGGTGTGGAGATAGACTTGCACTGTAACATGCCGGTGCGGTCAAGGAGCTCCAGAGCATACTTCTCCTGCGAGAGAAAGAGACAATCTTTGCTGCGCTTGACTGAGATGCCCAGAAAGTAATGTAAATCACCCATGTCCGTCATAGTGAACTCAGAACTGAGTGAACCAATCAAACTGTGCAGCAATGTCGAGGAGGACGCAGTCAAAATTATGTCATCCACATAGAGCAGGAGATAAGCCATATCAGGACCACGGCGATAAACGAACAAGGAGCTGTCAGACTTGGCGCTTGTGAACCCAAGAGACGCAATGTAGGAGGCAAATCGCTGAAACCATGCCCGAGGCGCCTGCTTCAACCCATACAAGGACTTGTTCAGACGGCATACCTTTTCAGGAGAATTTGGATCAATGAAACCTGAAGGCTGGCGAGCATAAACTGTCTCATCAAGTTTGCCGTTAAGAAAAGCGTTCTTGACATCCAGCTGATGAATGAGCCAATCACTGGATAGAGCAAGCGACAGAACTGTTCGTACCGTGGCGGGTTTAACAACCGGGCTGAAAGTCTCATCAAAATCAATACCTTCACGTTGCGTGAATCCTCGCAAGACCCACCGTGCCTTGTACCGATCAAGAGAGCCATCAGACTTCAACTTGTGACGAAAGATCCACTTGCCTGTGACAATATTTGCATTGCGTGGTGGATCAACAAGGTCCCAAGTATTGTTGGAGAGAAGTGCACTATACTCATCAATCATCGCAGCATGCCAATTCGGGTCCTTGAGCGCCCCACGGTACGTCTTCGGGAGAGGAGAGAGACCCTCAACATGAAGATCGAATATGGTCTTCGGCTGCACCACTCCGGTCTTCGCACGCGTGAGCATACGATGCGACGGTGGTGGAGGCGGAGGTCGCTGGCGGCGGACCGGAGGCGGAGGCGGCGGTGGTGGTGGAGTCGGTGCAGCAGCCGCACGTGGCGAGGAACCGGCCTCAGCAGACGTGTCGGGTGGGGAGGCAGCCGCGGCAGGGGAGGCAGCCGCGGCAGGCTGCCCGGTGCCCGCGGCAGGCTGCCCAGAGCCCGCGGCAGGCTGCCGAGCAGCGGCGGCAGGCCCGGGCTGTCGTGCGGCAGCGGAAGGGAGGCCCGGCGAGGGGGCCTGCTGGTCCGTGCGTGGCACGGTGAACGGCGTCGAGACCGGATGCGGCGGTACCAAGTCCTGCAAAAAATCATATGGTTGCATAGAGACAGGAGTAGACGACACGACACCCGTGGACGCGAACGGGAAGGTGGACTCATCGAACACAACGTGTCGAGAGATGATGATCTTCTGAGTGGATCGATCGAGGCAACGATATCCACGATGGTTGGAAGGGTACCCAAGGAACACGCAGGCGACGGAGCGCGGGGCAAGTTTATGCGGCGCGGTGGCGGCAGTGTTGGGATAGCATAAGCAACCAAAAACCCGAAGATCAGCATATGAAGGGTCAAAGCCATAGAGAGCGCTGAAAGGGACGCGCTTGTCGATGGCCTTAGACGGAAGCCGATTATGGAGAATAACGGCGGTGTGAAGTGCCTCGACCCAATAACGAGGGGGCATGCTAGATTGTACTAACAGAGTACGAGTGATATTGTTGAGAGTTCGAATAATGCGTTCAGCTTTGCCGTTTTGCTGCGAGGTATATGGACATGAAAAGCGAAGTGCTATTCCATGTTGTTGGGCAAACAAGTGTAGAAGAGAATTATCAAACTCACGACCATTGTCACATTGTATGGATTTTAGGCATGCATCAAATTGGGTGCGGGCAAGCGCATGAAGAGTGGACAAGTGAGAGAAAGCTTCAGATTTTTGTCGAAGAGGATATACCCATGCATATTGTGTAAAATCATCGAGACACACAAGATAATACTTGAAACCAGAAACACTCTCAACAGGTGATGTCCACAAGTCACAATGAACTAGTTGAAACACTTTGGTGGTTACACGAGAAGACGAATAAAACGGAAGACGAACATGATGACCTAGTTGACAGGCATGACATAAACTAGATTTATCTTTATTCTTTTCTAAAGGAACTACTTTGGCTCGAACTAGAGACTCCATGACAGGTCGGCCGGGGTGCCCAAGTCGGCGATGCCAAAGAGAGTGATCGACGACGACATGTGCTTGTGGAAGACTCGAGGAAGGCCGAACCGAGTAGAGGGGACCCAAGCTATTGGATCTGAGAATCTCGGTCTTGGTTGGAAGGTCCTTCACAGAAAAACCAAACGGGTCAAATTCGACGGAAACATTATTATCAGTGGTTAGGCGACGAACGGACATAAGGTTTTTGATGATATTAGGAGCTACCAAAACATTACGGAGATGAAGGGGACGATCCAAGTTGGGAGAAACAAAACGTGCATGGCCGGTGGCGGTGATGGGAAGAGTGGAACCGTTACCGACAACAACAGCACGATTGGAAAAAGAAGGAGACACGGAGGTTAGCATACCGGGATCGGAGGCGAGGTGAGATGTCGCGCCGGTGTCCATGACCCACTCGCGTGGAGGCGCCTGCAGCCCCATGGTCTGAAACTGTTGAAGCAACGCCGCTTGGTCCCACGATGCAGCCGGTGGTGGTGTGGGCGGTGACGCCATGGGCGCATAGCCGCTGTAGCCGTACGGGGCATAGCCATAGCCGTAAGGTGACGGCGGTGGTGGAGCGACACCGTAGGGGCCCTGCGCGTAGAACGCGTGAGAAGGGGCGGACGGCCGGGGGGCGTAGTAGGGCTGACGTGCGCCGGCGTAGCCGGCCGAGCCATACGGCCACATCTGAATGGCGCCGTTCCAGGGATGCTGCGGCGATGGCCACGTGAGAGGCGGCGGTGGAGGCGCCGGGGCCACGGGTGCGGGAGCAGCGGGTGCCGACGAGGTCGTCTTCACAGGAGCGACATCCTTGGCCGCATCTTCTTCCTTGGGTTGCTTCTTCTTGCCGCGACCGTTACCGCGACCGTTGCCAGCGTTGTTGGAGTAGAAGGCGGAGTCGGTAGCGCGGCCGCGACGACTCTTTTTCTTCATCTCCTGCAGCGATAGCATGGAGCGGCACTGGGCGAAGGTCGGAGTAGGAACCATCAGGGAGATGAGATCGGAGGCGCCCTCGTACTTGCCGCTGAGGCCGTTGAGGCAGTGGATGACGAGCTTGGCGTCGTCGACCGGTGACCCGAGATCGGCAAGGCCGTCAGCGATGGACTTGAGTTTCTGCAAGTAGTCCGTCATGGTCATATCGCCCATGCTGATTTCCGCAAGTTCAGCGGAGAGGAGGAGCTCGCGGTTGGCCTTGTGGTCGTTGAAGAGGCCGTTGATGGCGTTCCAAAGCTCGGCCGCGGAAGGATCTTCTCCCGGCGTCATGACGGCGTCGAGGATCGGTAAGGAGACCGAGCCGTAGATCCATGACACCACCGTGGCGTCAAGGAGGGTCCACTCTGGTGGTGGAGGCGCCGGGGAGGCGCCGTCGAGGTGATCGAGGAGCGCGTACTTGCGGACGGCGGCCCGAAAGAACGTGCGCCACTGGCGATGGACGCCGGTGTCTAGCGCAAGTTCCACGGGGACGTGCCCCTTGATGCTGGAGAGGCCAACGGCCTGAGCATGCAGCGAGGTGAGGGAGAAGTGCCCGGCGGCGGCGGCAGGAGCGGCTGCGGCGGCAGGGGGAACCTCCGTTTCAGCGACGGATTCGCGCTCATCGTCGGAGCTCATGGCGGCGGCGGCAGAAGAGAAGGGGGGCTAGGGTTGGGTGGTTTCGGAGTAGGCGGCGGAAGTCGGTGGCGGCGCAGGTCCTAGCTAGGGTTTGCGTCTGATACCATGTAAGATTGGGGGAAACCACACGATCGGTGGCCTTGTATTGCTCATTATATAGGAGGTGTACAAGGAGTCCTGGTTACAACACAACACGGACATATACACAAGGCATACACGCATACGTTTCCTACACCTATACAATCACGTGTAGGTCACGTATTCTAACACCATCCCATGCCGACGGAAGCTCAAAGAAAGGCACATGCATGGAGCGCATTGGATTCTGCAAATTTTGCAGTGTCTTAGACGGTACTACTGGAGTGGTGATCCGTGACCACTCGGGTAAGCTACTCAGAGCTCAGGCAAGATGGTTCGACAGGGCAGCAAATGCTTTGGTCATGGAGGCCGAAGCGTACGTTGCGCGATGGGATTCGACTAACGCATGATATGGGCCTTTAACGCATTATCCTAGAGACAGATGCTCTGGAAGTGGTCAATCTGGTTAAGGAAGAGAGAACTGGTAGGTCAATAATTACCAGTATTTTTCAGGAAATAAAAGAGCTTTGGTTTTTTTTTTCGCTAGCTTTGATATTACTCATGTAAACAGAATTGCCAACGAGGCAGCTCATGCTTGCGCTCATAGAGCTAGTCCAGAAAGGAGGAGGTGCATGTGGATTAATTTCATGCCACCCTTCCTAGCTAGTATCCTTGCCAAGGATTGTAACCCTGTTACTTAATCAATAAAGCTCTTTACCCCGGAAAAAAGTAGGATTGTTTACACTAATCTTTGCCTATTTCAGTACATCATGTACAAGCAAGGGGTTAATTCCGGATTTCTATACCGGCCACCTCCCCGTTTCTAATGCCACCAATCGTTCCCTGGATAATGGGCATGTATTTGGTTACTTTTGTTTGTGGATCGATCGATAAGCTATTTGTCGTAATTAGACTTCGTCCAAATCTGAACAATCTGAAAGAGGCCGCTCGCTATGTTGGTTGCAGAAAATCGTAGTATCGTTTTGTATTTCTCGATCTATTAGAATTTTATTTGTAACTTCGGGATAATCATATCCTTATTTGTCTTTTAGTTTTCACAAATATTACTTATTGTAACTTGATTGACCTTCTGACCACATTGACTGCGAACATTTTCATCTATTTTTCCCGTTGACATACCTGTCATTTTTCTATTTATTTTTAACCATTGACCACATTAATTTTTGCTATTGTTTTGTTTTCTGTGTTTATTTGTTTGAAAAAAGGTCGAGAAGGCCAAAAACGGCTCAAATGGCTTGGAAAAGGTCCAGAAGGTAGGAAAGAAACAGTATGCCTGCCGGGTGCTCCTCTATAGCGCTCGGGCGATTCGTGGCTCTGGAATCACCCGTAGCGCTGGTGCTGGTGGGCCGGCCCATTCCGGTATTTCTTTCTTCCTTTTCTCCTTTTTCTTAGTTTCCTTTCCTGTTTCTTTCATTTATTTTTTATCTACGAAAACGGTTCTGATTTGGAAAAAGTTTAGATTAAAAAAACAGTTTTTGATAATTGTTCAGATTTAAAAATTCTTCAGTTTTATTAAACTGAAGATTTGGGATGAACCGAAAATAGTAGTAAACCAAAAATACCGGTGAACCGAAAATAATAGTGAACCAAAAATGTCGGTGAACTAGAAATAATAGTGAACCAAATTTTTTGGATGAACCGAAAATAATAATGAACCAAAAATTCGGGTGAACCGAAAATAATAGTGAACGAAAAATACAGGCGAACCGAAAATAATAATAAACCAAAAATTGGGTGAACCGAAAATAATAGTGAACCAAAAATAATTGTGAAGCAAAAATACCGGCGAACCGAAAATAATAATGAACCAAAAATTTGGGTGAACCAAAAATAATAGTGAACCAAAAATACCGGCGAACCGAAAATATAATGAACCAAAAATTCGGGTGGAACAAAAATAATAGTGAACCAAAAATACCGGCGAACCGAAAATAATAGTAAAACAAAAATAATAGTGAACCAAAAATACTGGCGAACCGAAAATAATAATAAACCAAAAATTTGGATGAACCAACCAAAAATACCGATGAAACAAAAATAATAAAGAACCAAATATACCGATGAACCAAAAATAATTGTGAACCGAAAAGAAACAAAAATTCAGATAGAACCGAAAATAGTAGTGAACCAAAATTATCGATGCACCGAAAATAATACGGAATTCCGTTGAACAAAAAATAATGGTAAGTATAAAATCTCGGTAAACTGAAAAGGAACTGAACAGAAAATGGAAACAAAAAAATAAAACGATCACGAAAACAAAAAAAGAAATACAAAAATTCCAGTGAACCAAAAATAATGGTAAATAAAAAATCTTGGTAAACTGAAAAGGAACCGAAAAAAACCATGTTGATCAAGGCTAAGTGCGGGTTGATCAATGCTCAAGTCCAAGTGAAGATATGCCGAAGAGTGCTTCTCCCATATTGGTGTATGGGGGAGCAACATGTGAGTCTTCACCAAGCGAAGTGCAATCAAGAAAGGTGGTTCGTCTTGAGGAGATGAAGATCGCCATCATCGACCTCAAGTGGATTATGCGCAAGGCATATGTATGATCTTGATAGGTTTTCTATTTTACCGGTCTCATGATGTTAGGATAGATAGCCGTACTATCAAGAGGGGCTCTCGACCGAGTATCTTGATCATATCGTTCGTAGAGAGCTCAAAACTTTGCATCCTTTCAGTCATCTTTATTGGTTCTTATTTGGCTCTTATCGTGGTGTGGTCTTGGTGCTTGTCGTGCTTGTCATGACAAGGCCAAGTTCACCGAAAACGGTTTTCATATGCATCTCCTATTACGTTTTCGGTATTGGAGATTTTGTCTGTTCATCCTTATGGAAGGTCTCACTCTTCCAATTATTTGCAAAATCTCCTTTGGTTGTTTTCAATATTTCCAAGGATATCTCTTGTCTTCCTCTTTCCAACAAAATTGGTTTCATTCGGACCTCCTATGCAAAAGATATGGCATTTCCAGTTTGCAAGAGAGAGGTTTAAAATTTTCCCATTTGTTATTATAATATCTTGTTGGACTATGATGTTTCTCTGCATAATCTTGTAGTGCTCGTTGTGGTGATTCTAACGAGTCCAAGCTTATCGAAAACGGAGTTCGTGTGTGAAAGTTATGGTGTTTCTATCTCGAAAGTTTTTTTGGACAGAAAAAGTAAAAGGAAAGAAAAAAAAGTCTCCCTGTCTGGCCGGCCTGGCCGGGCCCAGGCCGGGAGCTTCGGGTGCCTCCTCGGCCTCCCGCGCTGGCTGGCCGGCCCAGGTCGGGGGCAGGCCGGCTCCTTCGGTTGCCTCCCCGGCCCACCCGTGCTGGCTGGCCGGCACAGGCCGGGGGCAGGCTGGCCTCCCTGCGCCTCACGTCGCCCTCCCGCTCTGTCCTGCCGGCCTAGCTGTGGTGGAGGCTGGCCCCAGGCCGGGCTGTCGGGCTGGGAGCTTTTTTCCCCCAACTTTTTGAGCTCTCTCTCCTCCATTGTTGACATTTGCTTGAGCTTGAGATTTCTCAATCCCTCCAATAATTCTTGCTACTTTTTGAGGGAAAAGAGAGAGGAGATCTAAATCCATTATTCCACCAAACCAAACTCCTCTAAGTGAGGGGAACCCGTTGGATCTAGATCTTGGGAGTTGCTTTGTGTTTCTCCTCTTTGTTCTTCCTCTTGAATCCCTCCATAGCATTAGTTGCTTTGGTTGGATTTCGGAGAGAAGGACTTGACCACTTAGTGTGTTCTTGCCATTGCATTTGGTGCATTGGTTTGTGCTCTCCACGAAGATTCGTGGGATTAAAGTTTGAGAAGCTTGTTACTCTTGGGTGTATTGCGTTCCCAAGAGCTTGTGCCTCTTAGGTGCATTGTGTACCCTAGAGGGTTGGTGGTGTCGCAAAAGCTTCGAGTAGTGAAGCTTTGGGGAAGATTTGGGAGCCCCCGATTGAGTTGTGCGTGTGTGCCCCAAGATTGTTGTAAAGGCTCCGGATTCCGCATTGAAGGATTCTGATAGTGTAAGGTGAACCTAACCCTTGGGGTGAAGTTCATCGGAGAATAGGGTGAGATCCTTTGTGGCGTCTTGAGTAGGCCTTTTGTGGCGAGGTCACTGATGCATGTAAAATGCATACATGAACTTTGCATTATAATTCTCATATTTCAATCATATTTGCATCATACATTGTTTTGTAATGATTTTGGGGATAATTCACAGTTTCCCCATTTATTTGGAATTAACCCTGCACTGGCAGAAAACCCTATTTTCTATATTTTGATGTTTCGGGGACCCAAACAACGTCCAAATGAGCTGAAAATTTACGAGGATCATTATTTTGGAAGGAAGAAGACCTAGGAGCGAAAAAAAGCAAACGAACGGAGGTCGGAGGGCCAAAATAGGGGGCCCCACACGGCTACAGTACCAAGCCCCGTGGGCCCACCTATTTTAGCCCTCGTGGCCCCGTTTGCATCGATCCTTCACCCAAAAGCTTCCTCGTGACCTAAAAACAACTATAAAAATAGCCCCCCGACGTTTTCCAGAGGGAGGCGGCGGAGAGAACACAAAATCAGAAACCGAGAGACAGAAGGCTGCCGCCGGAGAAGATCGGAGGGGGGAAACGCCGCCGGAATCACCTTCGGAGGTCTTCTCCATCCCCCCTCCGGAGTCTCCATCAACACCACCGCCAAGACCAGCACCATCTCCATCACCATCTTCGTGATCCACTTCATCCCCCTCATAGTTTGAGATTGTTTGATCCCTAGCTATTGTCTAAGTGCTATTCTACATGTTTGTGAATTGCTACTTGTCATGTTTTGTGGGGAGATTATAGTTTCAGATTGCGTTGTATCACTTGTACCACTGAATCATATCATGTCTTGGCGTTGTGAGTAGTTCTCTCATGTTCCTGGGGCATAGGATGAATTGGTAATGATTTTTATATAACATGTGTTGGTATCTTGTCTAGTTTTTATCTTTGATGTTATTCTATGATGGTGTTGTGCGAACGTCGACTGCATATCACTTCACCTATATGGGCTCATAGGAGAACACTATGATGTAATGAATTGAGGAGGACTTAGGGGGACATGTAAACCTGAGACCGAGACATGAAGTTACTTTATGGGGTATTAGTATCGGGGAGCTTAAAGATTAATGCTATGGTGGGACTTTTTTTTAGATAAAGAGTGTATATTAATATCGCGGAGATACAAATTACACCCAGCCTCTGCAACAACGCAATAGCCAGAGCCATTACGGATGCACACAGCCGAAAGACAATAAGAAGAAGAAATAAAAAGAAAAGTCCCGCTACAGAGTTACAATCCTTGCAGCAGCCGCACAACCACCACCAAAACAACACCTGATGTCTAATTCTTCAAAAGCAGCGTCTTTCAGAAGAACAGTGCCAGGCACAACCAATTAAGGCCATACCTTGGGTTTTCACCCTGAAGATAATCCTCTCTCTCAAAACAATGTCTTCAACAAGACCATTGCCAAGCACAACCAATTAAGGCCAGACCTTGGGTTTTCACCCTGAAAGGTAGGACTTTCGACTTCACGTATGTTGTCGCCCCCTCTTACATGCCGCTGCTCCAAATCATGAAACACCAAGCTAGTTCTTCCTCGATGCAAATACTCCGAACGCCATTGCTAGTCCTCCAAATCTCAGCTTCGATGACCTTCTCCGCCTCTGACTTCACCATGGATTTGCCCATGGTGGCAACTGAAGCAGAGCTTCGCGCCGCTCCGTGCGTTGCGACCGAATACCATCCGATCCAGCAATCTCTAGGCATAACGTCCATGCGAGATCGCCGGCGGAGCCTTCCGGAACCCGACACTCCAGCCAGATCGAAGAGGACCGGCGTCAAGCAGATCTTCATCCTTGCACGAGTTGGAACCCTAGGACCACCGCCATTATTGAGCACACCGGCAGGCCCCCACGCCGCCGGTCGGAGCAGCAAAGGAGTCGGTCGAAGAAGCCACCCAGCCTCACATCCACCTCCAACTCGCCGCCTCGGCCACTGTCTCCGGTGGGATGGCATCGGAGAAGAAAACAGCACTATGCACAACTGCAGAACAAGCATCAGCCCAAGTTGGATCAGTCCAGATCGGAGCCCAGATTGGATCCCAGATCGAAATCCCCAACTGCCACCACCGTCCAGCGGCCGCCGGCGGCACGCCGCCGTCTCCTCACCGCCCTCCCGCCTCGCTGCCTCAAGCAGGCGACCGCCGCCATCCTAGCCGGGCCGATGAACGCCGCCTCCCTCGGCCTGGTCTCACACCTGCGCCGCCATGGGGTCAGGCCCCCACGCGAAGGAACCCGACGGGCCGCGCCACCCCCGCCCGCCGCCTTCGACGGCCAGGCGTGGCCGCCACCACCGGCGCCGGCGGCAGCGGCCGGAGCGAGAAGATCTGATGGAGGTTTTTTTCGGGTTCGGTGTCGCCTCCGGAACCGCCCTCGCGCGAGCGGTCCGGGAGGAAGTGAGCATATGGTGGGACTTTTGTTGGAGATATGCCCAAGAGGCAATAATAAAGGTTATTGATAATCATATTTCCGTTCACGATAAATGTTTATGTCCATGCTAGAATTGTATTAAGCGGAAACAAATACATGTGTGGAATATAAATGGTAATGTGTCCCTAGTCTTTCCTCTTATGACTAGTTCGTTTGATTAAGTGATGGTTAGATGTTTCCTAACCATGGATTTATGAATCACTTAATAAACGAAGTTTGTATCATGGGTGATGATATAATGGACAAGACTCAAATTAAATAGATGTCAAATATAGTTTCCTTAGACCATGAGATTATGTCACTCCCGCTTATCGGAGGAGTGCTTTGTGGACATCAAACGTCACTTTGTAACTTGGTGATTATAAAGGTGGCTTTCAGGTTCTCCGATGATAGGTTGTTGGGTGGCATGTTTCAAGACTGGGATTTGTTCGTCCAACAGTTGGATAGATATCTCTGGTCCCTCTCGGTAGTATAGCATCCAAACGCTTGCAAGCATATGACTAAGTGGTTAGTCATAAGGGATCCTATTCTATGGGAACGAGTAAAGAGAACTTGTCGGTAACGAGATTAATAAGATATGGAGATATCGGTGGATTGAATCTCGGACAAGTAATATATATCGTGAAACAAAAGGAATCGTATATGGATTAATTGAATCCCGGACATTGTGGTTCGATTGGTAAAGTACTTCATCGAATATGTAGGGATTAATATGGGCATCCCGGTCCCGCTATTAATATGACATATTCACGAACCCGCAGAGTCACACACTTAACGTTCGATGTAGTTAGGGTTCGAGATAAATGATGGTGAGAAAGAATATTGATTCGGAGTCCCGGATAGGATCCCGGACATCACGAGGAGTTCCGGAGTGGTCCGGAGAATAAGATTCATATAAGGAAAGTGGTTTCCGGAGGTTCGAAAAGGTTCGGGAATTTATCGGTAAAGTATCGGAAAGTTCTAGAAGGTTCTAGAGGGGTCTAGAAGTGGGGCCCATAGGAGTATGGGGCCCACATGGAATTAAGGGGTGGTG
Source organism: Puccinellia tenuiflora (assembly GCA_012064385.1). Lineage (NCBI taxonomy): Eukaryota > Viridiplantae > Streptophyta > Magnoliopsida > Poales > Poaceae > Puccinellia > Puccinellia tenuiflora. The sequence goes on from QRDG01000085.1 coordinate 564,345, forward strand.
GACTGGCCTAATGGGCCAGCCGCACCATGCCCTAAGGGGCCCATGCGGGCAGCCCAAGAGGGGAAGGGGGCCAGCCGGCCATAACCCTAACCCTAGGGGGCTTGCTTGGGGGGCAAGTTGCCCCCTAGCCGCCGGCCCTAGGAGGGGTGGGGCACAGCCCCCTTGGCCGCCTATATAAGGAGGGGCTGAGGGGAGGCTGCCGCACCCTTTGGCTCCCCCCAAGGTGCCCTAGCCGCCACCCCCCTCCTTGCCCTAGCTGCCACCTCCTCCTCCTCTCTCCCCGACAGCCGCTTGGCGAAGCCTTGTCGGATCTCCACCATACACACCACGCCACCGTCATCGTGCTATTGATCTCGCGAGCCTCTCCACCACCTCTTGCGGGATCAAGAACGTGGAGTCTTCATCGAGCTTTACGTGTGGATCTCTCGGAGGCGTTGCTCGTGCGGCGCTTGGATAATACATCTCCTCGCGACTAGACGAGTCTAGTTGCGGGGGATCGACTAGCCAACCCCTGCCTCCACAAAACACTCACGGTTTTCTTCGAGGGTGAGATTCGATCTCCTTCTTGCTACCAACCTCTCGTAGATCGGATCTAGATGTTGGGTTTATTCCGCTATCTTTGCGTAGGAATTTTTTTTGTTTTCTACGCTGCAACCCTTCAGTGCTATCAGAGCCTAGATCTACTCGTAGATGTTGGTGCGATTAGACACAAGTGTTGTGGGCGTTGATATTTATGTTGCTACCTTCTAGCGTGCACTTTGCATCTTTGCGGTACTGTGAGATTGAAGCGGCCCGGACCAACTTTACTCGTCCACGCACGAGGAGACCGGTTCCACGACTGACATGCAACTTGTTTTGCATAAGTGGCTGGCGGGTATCTGTTTCTCTTGCTTTAGTGAAGGTGCAATTTTCAATGGAAGGCCTTTCAAAAGGATGAGTAAATAAGCAACTATTTTATCACCGTTGTGGCTTTGCGTAGATTAGAACGGTTCTATCTAATGACCCATTAGAAGCCATGTAAAAATTGCATTAACAAAGTAGAGGACGTCTAACTTGTTTTTGCAGGACTTGTGATGTGGTATAGCCCAAGATGTGATTATATGATATATGCAATGATCATGTTTTGTAATTGTCACGACTTGCATGTCGATGAGTACGGCAACCGGCAGGAGCCTTATGGTTGTCTCATATTTATTGTATGACCTGCGTGTCACTTTAAAACGCCATGTAATTGCTTTACTTTATTGCTAAGGTAGCCATAGTAGTAGTTGCAATAGTTGGTGGAGGCAATCATGGTGATGGCGCCACGAGCTGGTGATGATGGAGATCATGCCGGTGCTTTGGAGATGGAGATCAAAGGCACAAGAAAAGGCTATACCATGTCACAATTTTTGAATTGCATGTGATGTTAATCCTTTTATGCACCTTATGGTTTATGCTTAGATACGATCTCGACGGTAGCATGATAAGGTGATCTCTCACGTTAATATCAAGAAGTGTTCTCCCCTAGTATGCGCCGTTGCCAAAGTTCGTCGTTTTGAAGCACCACATGATGATCGGGTGTGATAGATTCTACGTTTATATACAACGGGTGCAAGCCAGTTTGCACATACAGAAATACTACGGTTTCCTTGACGAGACTAGCATGTACAGACATGGCCTCGGAACACAAGAGCCGAAAGGCTAAACACGAGTCATATGAATGATATGATCAACATGGAGATGTTCACCTTTTGAAGCTGCACCACTTCACGTGATGATCGGTTGTGGTGTAGTGGATTTTGGATCGTGTGTCACTAAACAACCAGAGAGATGTTGAGTTTAGTGGGAGTTTGTTTTATAATTAGATTATTTTTCGAACAATCTATCATGAACATAGTCTAAACACCTTGCAAATAATGTTGTAGATCAATGGCCCTTCCCAACATCACCATGAATTTTAACGCGTTCCTAGAGAAAGACAAGTTGAAAGACGATGGAAGCAATTTCTCAGATTGGTTTATGAATCTGAAGATTATCCTCAAAGCTGCCAAAAAACTGTATGTCCTACATGCACCGCTAGGTGAGGCTCCAGCAGAGGGAGCGGCTGAAGATGTTAGGAACGTCTGGGCAGCCCGCTCTGAGGACCACGAGATAGTTAAGTGCGGTCTGTTGTACGGCTTAGGACCTAAGCTTCAAAAGCGTTTTGAGCACCATGGCTCATCAGATGATAGTTGATCTGAAAGCTATGTTTCAGACTCAAGCCAGGGTGGAGAGGTATGAAGCCTCTTCTAAGTTCTTTAGTGGTATGATGGAAGAGAACAGCTCCGTCAGTGAACACGTGCTCAAGATGTCTGGGTACGGTGATCGCTTGGCGCAGCTGGGTGTTGTGATTCCCAATGAGTTGGGGATTGACCGTGTTGTCCAGTCACTTCCACCTAGCTACAAAAGCTTTGTGATGAACTATAATATGCAAGGAATGGAGAAAACTCTTCCTGAGCTCTTCGCGATGTTAAAGACCGCGGAAGTAGAAATCAAGAAGGAGCATCAAGTGTTGATGATCAACAAGACCACTAGTTTCAAGAAAAGGGGCAAAAGAGACAATTTCAAGAAGGGCAGCAAGCGAGCTGCCGCGCCTACGAGGAAGTCAAGGAAATGCCCTAAGTCTGAACTGAGTGCTTCTACTGCAAGGGAACTGGACACTGGAAGCGGAACTGCCCCAAGTATCTGGCAGACAAGAAGGTTGGCACCGTCAAACAAGGTATATATGATATTAAAGTTATTGATGTGTATTTAACAAGTGATCGTAGTAGCACCTGGGTATTTGATACTGGTTCGGTTGCTAATATATGTAACTCGAAACAGGAGCTGCGGAATAGTCGACGCTTGGCAAGGGACGAGGTGACGATGCGCGTTGGAAATGGATCAAAAGTTGAAGTCATCGTTGTCGGCACACTCCTCTACATTTACCTTCGGGATTAGTTTTAAACCTTAATAATTGTTATTATGTGCCTGCGGTAAGCATGAACATTGTATCTTGATCTTGTTTATTGCGAGACGGTTATTCATTTAAGTCTGAAAACTTTGGTATTTCGATTTATATGGATAATACCTTTTATGGTCATGCACCTGAGAGGAATGGTTTATTTCTATTGGATCTCGATAGTAGTGATACACATGTTCATAACATTGATGCCAAAAGATGCAAAGTGAATGATGATAATACCACATATTTGTGGCACTGCCGTTTGGGTCACATTGGTGTAAAGCGCATGAAGAAACTCCATTCTGATGGACTTTTGGATTCACTTGATTTTGAATCATTTGAAACTTGCGAACCATGCCTTATGGGTAAGATGACTCGAACACCCTTCTCCGGCACGATGGAGAGCAACAGACTTGTTGGAAATCATACATACCGATGTGTGTGGTCCGATGAGTGTTGCAGCGCGGGTGGATATCGTTACTTCTTGACCTTCACCGATGATTTGAGTAGATATGGGTATATTTACTTAATGAAACACAAGTCTGAAACGTTCGAAAAGTTCAAAGAATTTCAGAGTGAAGTTGAGAACCATCGTAACAAGAAAATAAAGTTTCTTCGATCCGATCGTGGAGGCGAATATTTGAGTTACGAGTTTGGCATGCATTTAAAGACGTGTGGAATTGTTTCACAACTCACGCCACCCGGAACACCACAGCGTAATGGTGTGTCTGAACGTCGTAATCGAACCTTATTGGATATGGTGCGATCTATGATGTCTCACACAGATCTGCCACTATCATTTTGGAGCTATGCATTAGAGACAGCCGCATTCACTTTAAATAGGGCTCCATCAAAATCCGTTGAGACGACTCCATATGAGTTATGGTTTGGCAAGAAGCCAAAGTTATCGTTTCTCAAAGTTTGGGGTTGCGATGCTTATGTGAAAAAGCTTCAACCTGATAAGCTCGAACCCAAATCGGAAAAATGCGTCTTCATTGGATACCCTAAGGAAACTATTGGGTATACCTTCTACCACAGAACCGAAGGCAAGATTTTCGTTGCCAAGAATGGTTCCTTTCTAGAGAAGGAGTTTCTCTCGAAAGAAGTGAGTGGAGGAAAATAGAGCTTGACGAGGTTATTGAACCTGTTCTTGAGATGCCGAGTAGCGCAGAACTGGAAGTTGTTCCAGAACAGCCATCGCCACCTGAAGAAGGAGCAAATGATGTTGATCATGCTGTTCCAGTCAATGCTATTGAACCTCGCAGATCAACGAGGGAACGTACCGCCCCTGATCGGTACGACCCGTCAGTGATGATGTCATGTTGTTAGACAATGATGAACCTGCGAATTATGAGGAAGCAATGATGAGCCCAGACTCCGATAAATGGCTAGGAGCCATGAAATCCGAAATGGAATCCATGTATGAAAACCAAGTATGGACTTTGGTGGACTTACCGAACGACCGTAAGGCCGTTGAGAACAAATGGATATTCAAGAAAGACAGACGCTGACGGAAACGTCACCGTGTATAAAGCTCGACTTGTCGCAAAGGGTTTCCGACAAATTCAAGGAGTTGACTACGATGAGACATTCTCACCCATAGCGATGCTGAAATCTGTTCGGATTATGTTAGCAATTGCCGCATTTATGATTATGAAATTTGGCAAATGGATGTGAAACCGCGTTCCTTAATGGTCATATTAAGGAAGAGTTGTACATGGTACAGCCCGAAGGTTTTGTTGATCCAAAGGATGCTAACAAGGTATGCAAACTTCAGAGATCCATCTATGGACTGAAGCAAGCATCGCGGAGTTGGAATCTCCGGTTTGATGAAGTGATCAAAGGGTTTGGATTTGTCCAAACTTATGGAGAAGCCTGTATTTACAAGAAAGTGAGTGGGAGTTCAGTTGCATTTCTAATACTATATGTGGATGACATATTATTGATTGGAAATGATGTTACACTGCTTGAAAGTGTAAAGTCTTATTTGAATAAGAGTTTTTCAATGAAAGACCTTGGTGAAGCGGCGTACATTTTAGGCATAAAGATCTATAGAGATAGGTCAAAGCGCCTAATAGGGCTTTCACAAAGTACATACCTTGACAAGGTTCTGAAGAAGTTCAGAATGGAAAATTCAAAGAAGGGGTTCTTACCAATGTTGCAAGGAAAGGTTCTGAGTAAGACTCAGAGTCCTGTTACGGCAGAAGATAGAGAGATAAATGAACAATGTTCCTTATGCCTCTGCGATAGGCTCTATCATGTATGCCTGCTATGTACTAGACCAGATGTGTGCCATGCTGTAAGTTTGACTAGCAGGTACCAAAGTGATCCAGGAGTGGAACACTGGACAGCTGTCNAGTCTTATTTGAATAAGAGTTTTTCAATGAAAGACCTTGGTGAAGCGGCGTACATTTTAGGCATAAAGATCTATAGAGATAGGTCAAAGCGCCTAATAGGGCTTTCACAAAGTACATACCTTGACAAGGTTCTGAAGAAGTTCAGAATGGAAAATTCAAAGAAGGGGTTCTTACCAATGTTGCAAGGAAAGGTTCTGAGTAAGACTCAGAGTCCTGTTACGGCAGAAGATAGAGAGATAATGAACAAAGTTCCTTATGCCTCTGCGATAGGCTCTATCATGTATGCCATGCTATGTACTAGACCAGATGTGTGCCATGCTGTAAGTTTGACTAGCAGGTACCAAAGTGATCCAGGAGTGGAACACTGGTCAGCTGTCAAAAATATCCTTAAGTATCTAAATAGAACTAAGGAAATGTTTCTCGTATATGGAGGTGACCAAGAGCTTGTCGTAAGGAGTTACGTCGATGCTAGTTGGGACACAGATCCGGATGATTCTAAGTCTCAGTCCGGATACGTGTTTATTCTGAATGGTGGCGCTGTGAGTTGGAGGAGTTCCAAGCAGAGCGTGGTGGCGAAATCTTCAACAGAAGCGGAGTATGTTGCGGCCTCGTCGGCAGCAAGTGAAGCAGTCTGGATGAAGGAGTTCCTCTCAGAGCTGAGCGTGGTTCCAAGTGCGTCAAGACCTCTGGCCCTGTACTGTGATAATACAGGTGCAATAGCTCTTGCCAAGGACCCGACTTCACACAAGAATACCAAGCATATTAAGCGCCGCTATCACAATTTGCGTGAGAATGTCAAGGATGGTGACATAGAGATTTGCAAGGTGCATACGGATCTGAATGTGGCAGACCCGTTGACTAAACCTCTTCCACGAGCAAAACATGATCAACACCGAGAGGCCATGGGTGTTAGATTGCTACAAATGTAAACTAGATTATTGACTCTAGTGCAAGTGGGAGACTGTTGGAGATATGCCCAAGAGGCAATAATAATGATTGGTTTATCATATTTCTCCGTTCATGATATGTTTAATTCCATGCTAGAATTGTATTAACCGGAAACAAATACATGTGTGGAATATAAACGGTAATGTGTCCCTAGTCTTTCCTCTTGTGACTAGTTCGTTTGATTAAGTGATGGTTAGATGTTTCCTAACCATGGATTTATGAATCACTTGATAAACGAAGTTTGTATCATGGGAGATGATATAATGGACAAGACTCAAATTAAATAGATGTCAAATATAGTTTCCTTAGACCATGAGATTATGTCACTCCCGCTTATCGGAGGAGTGCTTTGTGGACATCAAACGTCACTTCGTAACTGGGTGATTATAAAGGTGGCTTTCAGGTTCTCCGATGATAGGTTGTTGGGTTGACATGTTTCAAGACTGGGATTTGTTCGTCCAACGGTTGGATAGATATCTCTGGGCCCTCTCGGTAGTCATAGCATCCAAACGCTTGCAGCATATGACTAAGTGGTAGTCATAAGGGATCCTATTCTATGGGAACGAGTAAGAGAACTTGTCGGTAACGAGATTAATCAGATATGGAGATATCGGTGGATTGAATCTCGGACAAGTAATATATCGTGAAACAAAAGGAATCGTATATGGATTAATTGAATCCCGGACATTGTGGTTCGACTAGTAAAGTACTTCGTCGAATATGTAGGAATTAATATGGGCATCCCGGCCCCGCTATTAATATGACATATTCACGAACCCGCAGAGTCACACACTTAACGTGCGATGTAGTTAGGGTTCGAGATAAATGATGGTGAGAACGAATATTGATCGGAGTCTCGGATGGGATCCCGGACGTCCCGAGGAATTCCGGAGTGGTCCGGAGAATAAGATTCATATAAGGAAGTGTCTTCCGGAGTTCGGAATTTATCGGTAAAGTACCGAAAAGTTCTAGAAGGTTCTAGAAGGGTCTAGAAGTGGGCCCATAGGAGTATGGGGCCCACAGGCATGAAGGGGTAGTGGGCTGCCTATTGGGCCAGCCGCACCACACCCTCAAAGGCCCATGCGGGCCAAGCTTCTAGAAGGGGGGGGGGCGGCCTAAACCCTAAGGGGTTGCTTGGGGGGCAAGCCTCCCCCCTTGCGCCGGCCCTAGATGGAGGGGTGGGGCGCAGCCCCACTGCCCCCTATATAAGGAGGGATAGAGGAGGGGGTGCGGCACCCAAGGACCACCCCATTGGTGCCCTAGCCGCACCCCTCTCCCTCCTAGCCGCCGCCCCCTCCACCTTCCTCTCCCCGACACGCTTGCGAAGCCCTGTCGGATCTCCACCATACACCCACGCCACAGTCGTCGTGCTGCAGAACTCGCGACCTCTCCACCACCTCTTGCGGATCAAGAACGTGAGTCTTCATCGAGCATGTACGTGTGATCTATCGGAGGCGTTGCTCGTTGCGGCGCTTGGATTAATACATCTCACTAGCGACTAGACGAGTCTAGTTGCGGGGGATCGACTAGCAACCCCTGCCTCCCTCCTTTTCCTCCCTCTATCCTCCTACAAACACTCTCACAGTTTTTCTTCGAGGGTGAGATTAGATCTCCTTCTTGCTACAAACACTCTCGTAGATCGGATCTGGATGTTGGGTTTATTCCGCTTATCTTTGCGTAAGGAAAATTTTTGTTTTCTATGCTGCGACCCTTCACAGCCCGACTTTAACCTTGACACAGCAGATGATGAGGAGTCACCTCCCTCGGAGTAGATTCTCATGGGATTTCGTTAGCTATGCTCTTCTCCCTTTTTGGAGTCTTGATGCCAAAGGGGGAGAGTAGTTTCTATCTAGGATTCGGGGGTACTAGGGGGTTTGCATGGTTTTTGGGCATAAGCTTCTCGGTGTTTCATTGGATCTTATAAGCTTGTGTTCGTCTTATCGTTATTTCATTATCATGTACTCATATCTATGTACTCATATCTATGTGTGGATCTATGACCTTATTAGGTGTGGATCTATAGCATATTACTCTCAATGTCACTTCAAATGTCATGCCTATAGTTAAATATCCTTGTATCATGAGTTGTTTTAGTGAGCACATTTTGAAGACATACTAAAATAGAGGGGGAGTTTGTCTCGATGTGTGCTCACATCGAGGGGGAGCCCAGTTCTCTATTTTACATATTATATGCAAATCCTTATGTTGTCATCAAACACCAAAAAGGGGGAGATTTGAAAGGACATCTCTTGCCTAAATAAGTTTTGTGTGTTGGATAACAACATGAGTGACATCTCTAGTGTGCTAACTGTGATAGGTACATTTAACAAGTCAAGACAGAAGAGAATCATCCAAAAAGGGTTAAGACAAGCGAAGACGGAGCAAGTAAATCTTTTGATTTGTTGGTCCGGAATTCATCCGGATTGGTCTGGAATATTCCGGACTCAGTCCGAACAAATTCCGAGGTGAACCTCAAAATGGTTCTGTTAGGGTTTCGGATTTCACCCGGAATCGTCCGGAAATTTCCGGATGACCCGGAATCGATCCGGATTATTCCGGATCTATTCCGGATGGTCCGGACTGGATCCGGAATATTCCGGGTCATTCCGGAGACGACCAGTTTCGGGCTGAAACGGCTAGTTTTTGGAGGACCTATATAAGGGCATCTCTTCTTCCTCAAGAGCTACCACGACCAAAAGAAGAACACCTCCATTGTTTGAAAGCTTCAAATCAATGGATCTCCCTCTTTAGCCACTCAATCACTTAGCCCTTTGGGGATTTGAAAGAGGAGACCTAGATCTACACTTCAACCAAACCAATTTGATTTCCCCCTTGATTTGTGAGAGGGGGCTTGCTAGTCTTGGTGTTCATTGGAACCCTAAGAGGTTGTGGTCCTTCGGAGATTTGGGAGCTACGAAGACTTTGCCGGGAGCCACCAATTGAGTTGTGGTGTGTGCCCTGGCCTTGAGCATCGTGTCTTGGCGGCTCGGTGCATTTGGTGGAGACCCTCCAACTTGTGGAGTGTGCTCCAATCCTTGTAAAGGTTCTAGTTGTCAACCTCACGGCAACATAGTGACAAGTGCCTCGCCACATCGGTGGTAAGTCACAACGGAGATACGGTGTGCCATATCAAGGCTACCCGATGTTTCACTTTGGTGAACACCGCGCCGCTCCAACGGAGATTAGCTTCATTTGGAAGTGAACTTCGGGATAAATCTTCGTGTCATCTTGTTGCTTATCTTTTCACTTACCTTTACTTGTTATCACTAGCTTACTATATCTATAACTTGTGCTAGTGAACTTTTGCTCATCATATAAGTTTGTTCACCTAGTTGCATATTCTAGAAAACTTATATTTGAGCAATATCCTTTTAAAACGAAAAAGAAGTAAAATTTGTAGTTAACCTATTCACCCCCCCCCCCCTCTAGTTAACCTCATGGATCCTTTCACAAGTCATGGTTCTGGCACGTGGATAGCTAACTCCCACGCACCCCTGTCCATGGCTAGTTCTTTAGTGATGTTCCAATCCTTCAGGTCTCTCTTAACGGACTCATCCATGTCAAGTTTGGTCTACCACGACCCCTCTTAACATTCTCAGGCCGCTTTATCCTTCCAATATGCACCGCCGCTTCTGGAGGCCTACATTGTATATGTCCAAACCATCTTAGACGGTGTTGGACAAGCTTCTCTTCAATTGGTGCTATGCCAACTCTTTCACGTATATCATCATTCCGGACCCGGTCTTTTCTTGTGTGGCCACATATCCATCTCAACATGCGCATCTCTGCTGCACCTAGTTTTTGGATATGTCGCCTCTTGGTTGGCCAACATTCTGCGCCATACAGCATCGCAGCCGTCCTATAGAACCTGCCTTTTAGCTTTTGTGGCACTCTCCTGTCACAGAGGACGCCAGAAGCTTGGCGCCACTTCATCCAACCCGTCTTGATCTGATGGCTCACATCTTCATCGATATCACCATCCTTCTGCAACATAGACCCCAAATATCGAAAGGTGTCTTTCTCAGGTACCACCTGCCCATCAAGACTAACCTCTTCTTCCTCCTCCTCCTGCCTAGTAGTACTAAAACTGCACCTCATGTACTCAGTTTTAGTTCTACTAAGCCTAAAGCCTTTCGATTCCAGAGTCCGCCTCCACAACTCTAACTTCCTATTAACCCCCGCCCGACTATCATCAACTAGCACCACATCATCCGCAAAGAGCATACACCATGGGATATCTCCTTGTATATCCCCTGTGACCTCATCCATCACCAAAGTAAAAAGATAAGGGCTCAAAGCTGAACCTTGGTGCAACCCTATTTTAATTGGAAAGTCGTCGGTGTCGCCATCACTTGTTCGAACACTTGTCACAACATTATCGTACATATCCTTAATGAGGTTGATGTACTTTGTTGGGACTTTATGTTTCTCCAAGGCTCACCACATGACATACCGTGGTATCCTATCATAGGCCTTCTCCAAGTCAATGAACACCATATGGAGGTCCTTCTTTTGCTCCCTGTATCTCTCCATAAGTTGTCGTACCAAGAAGATGGATTCCATGGTAGACCTTCCAGGCATGAAACCAAATTGATTTTTGGTCACGCTTGTCAAACTTCTTAAGCGATGCTCAATGACTCTCTCCCATAGCTTCATTGTATGGCTCATCAGCTTGATTCCACGGTAATTAGTGCAACTTTGAACATCTCCCTTGTTCTTGAAGATTGGCACTAATTTACTCCGCCTCCATTCTTCGGGCATCTTGTTTGCCCGAAAAATGAGGTTGAAAAGCTTAGTTAGCCATACTATCGCTATGTCTCCGAGGCCTCTCCGTACTTCCATGGGAATACCATCAGGGCCCATCGCCTTGCCTCCTTTCATCCTCTTCAATGCCTCCCTGACCTCAGACTCCTGGATACGTCGGACAAAGCGTCTACTGGTATCATCAAAGGAGTCATCTAGCTGGAAGGTAGAGCTCTCATTCTCTCCATTGAAGAGGTTGTCGAAGTACTCTCACCATCTATGCTTGATCTCTTCATTCTTCACAAGAAGTTGATCCGCTCCATCCTTGATGCATTTGACTTGGTTGACATCCCTCGTCTTCCTCTCCCGGATCTTGGCCATCTTATAGATGTCCCTTTCGCCTTCCTTCGAGCTTAAACGCTGGTAGAGGTCCTCATATGCCCGACCCCTTGCCTCGCTCACCGCTCGCTTCGCGGGCTTCTTTGCCCCCTTGTACTTCTCTATGTTGGCTACACTCCTGTCTAGATATAGGCATCTGGAACAGTCCTTCTTCTCCTTAATAGCCTTCTGGACCTCAACATTCCACCACCAGGTATCCTTAGCATCACTTCTCCTTCCCCTGGTCACCCCAAACTCCTCTGAAGCCACCTTCCGAATGCAACTCGCCATCCTCATCCACATATTGTTTGCATCGCCTCCTTCCTCCCAAGGGCCTGATACGTCTCCGACGTATCTATAATTTCTTATGATCCATGCTTGTTTTTATACCATTTGCTACATGTTTTGTTTACATCTTATAGCATTTTTATGCATTTTTGGAACTAACATATTAACAAGATGCCCCAGTGCCAGTTCCTGTTTTCTGCTGTTTTTCCGTTTCAGAAAAGTACTTAAGGAAATATTCTCGGAATCGGACGGGACAAAAACCCAGGATCTTATAATTTCGTCACGCACACGGAGTCCAAAGGGGAGCCGAAGACGCACCAGAGGGCGACCACACCCTAGGGTGGCGCGGCCCACCTGTCTGCCGCGCCACCAGGTGGTGTGGCCCCCTTGGGCCTCCACCGACGCCGCCCTTTCGCCTATATAATCCCCCCGACGAGAAAACCCTAAGTACCCGATCAAAATTCCAGAAAAACATCCGTCGCCGCCGCCGTCATCAACCCTAGTTCGGGAGGGTTCTGAAGCTCTCCCCGGCACCCTGCCGGAGAGGGGAATCATCGCCGGAGGGCTCTACACCACCATGCCCGCCTCCGGACAGATGAGTGAGTAGTTCATCCTTGGACTACGGGTCCATGCAGTAGCTAGATGGTAGTCTTCTCCAATTGTGCTATCATGTTTAGATCTTGTGAGCTGCCTATCATGATCAAGATCATCTTATTGTAATGCTACATGTTGTGTTTGCTAGGATCCGATGAATAGAGAAGTACCTTGTGATGTTGATTATTGATATTATCATGTCTATGTTATTTGTGATCTTGCATGCTTTCCGGTACTTGTAATTGCCTTGATCAAGTAGTTGCTTGTATCTCCAAGAGGGAGTATTTATGCTAGATAGTGGGTTCGGTCCCTGTGTGCCTTGGCTTGAGTGACAGAAACATATAAGGACGGGGGAGTGCCGTTGCTACTAGGGAGTAAACTTTATGCACAGTTCTTCATGCAATTGCCTGTTGCTTGCAACTTAATACTGGAGAGATTTTACGGTATGTTATCTCAAAGGTGGACTATTTAGGCATAGGTGTATGCTTGGAACAGCTATCTATGTATTTTGTCGTAATGCCCAAAGCATCTCATATAGACATCATCATCCTCTGTATTATGCAATGTTCATGCATTGTCATGCATTCTCTATTCTGTCAATTGCCCAGCTGTAATTTGTTACCCAGCATGTGTAGTATTTTATTTATGGAGAAGACACCACTAGTGAACTGTGGACCCCGGTCTATTCTTTTACATCTGCAATTAAATCAACTGCTCTACTACTTTCATTTACTGCAAACAAGCTTCCTTCCACACATACATTTAATCCTTTGTATTCAGCAAGGCCGGTGAGATTGACAACCTCACTGCTTCGTTGGGGCAAAGTAGTTTGATTGTGTTCTGCAGGTTCCACTGTCTCCCCTACAACAGCTATTTTTCTGGCACCGTTGCTGTCAACATGCCAAGCACATTTTCTGGCGCCATTGCAGTTGTGGACAACCTTCTGAAGCATTCCTCACTCCTACTGGTTCGATAACCTTGGTTTCTAACTGAGGGAAAACTTGCTGTTGTGCTCCTCAAACCTTCCTCTTGGGGTGCCCAACGAAGCGTGATTGATTAACACCTCTCGTGCTATCAGGGCCCTCCCTAATAAGCCTCTCCTTGAAAGTCTGAGCTGCCTCCCCCTTTAGCTTCCACCACTTCGTTCTAGTGACTTTGGCGTGCTTGTCCCGCTGGATACGAATCCGAAAGCGGAAGTCAGCCACCACCAGCTTATGTTGAGGGACCACACTCTCTCCAGGTATCACCTTACAATCAAGGCAAGCTCGTCTGTCTTCCCTTCTAGAGAGGACAAAATCAATCTGGCTAGAGTGTTGCCCACTACTGAAAGAGGGTGTTAGCTACGACCATGTCGTATGCTAAAGCGAAGCTTAAGATGTCTTCTCCTTCTTGGTTCCGGATACCGTAGCCAAAGCCACCATGCACCCCTTCAAAACCTGTGTTAGATGTACCCACGTGGCTATTGAGGTCTCCTCCTATGAAGAGCTTCTCACCAGTAGGTACACTCCTAACCAAGTCCTCGAGGCCTTCCCAGAACTCTCTCTTGGTGCTCTCATTGTGGCCTATCTGCGGGGCATACGCACTGATAACATTGAGGACTAAGTCCCCAACAACCAGCTTGACTAGGATAATCCGGTCCCCTGTCTCTTGACTTCCACCACTCCATCCTCGAGGCTCTTGTTGATCAATATGCCTACTCCATTCTTGTTCAAAGTTGTCCCCGTGTACCATAGCTTGAAGCCGGTATCCTCCACCTCCTTCACCTTCTGTCCCTTCCATTTGGTCTCTTGGACACATAGGACATCAACGCGCCTCCTTATTACCGTATCAACTAACTCCCGTAACTTACCTGTTAGGGACCCCACGTTCCAACTACCTAAGCGGAAACTCCTAGGCTCGGTTACCCTCCACACTCGTCGAGTCAAGTGCGAAGACCCTTGCTCATTTTTCACAACACCCGAGCGTCGGTGTAGCGCGCCACTAAGGATGTGACGACCCGATCTTTGCTCACTTAACACCGTATCCAGATCACGACACGGCGCGCCACCAAGGGGGTGGCGGCCTGGCCCTTGCCTATTTGACACCACACCCGGGTTCCGATATGGCGCGTCACTAAGAGGGTTATGCCCCAACGAGGTTCTTTTGGGTTTCATCTCCATGAGAGTGGCTAAGTTTCGACGTTGGCTCGCCAAGCCTATCACAACCCTCCTCCTTTATCCGGGCTTGGGACCGGCTATGTTGAGACAACATAGGCGGAGTTAATTACATACATTTCAAAAAAATAAACAGTTTAATTACATACGTTTCCAAATCAAATGCGACCAAATTCAACAAAATTGTAAGAACAAAATAAAAAAAAAATGTAATGCATTTGAATATTCAGTTAATTAATGGCGAACAGATGAATCTCTACAAAATCTTACATGGAAAAAATGAAAACAATACAACGGAATACTCTGACAAATATGTTTCAATATTCCAAATTGGTGAATATTCAATGAAAATCCTAATGCATTTCCTCTTACAACAATTTCTACAACATGAAAGTTTTTCTATAAATACCCTCACAAAAAATAATGCTGGTTATTTCTGCAACACAATCAAAATTCAACAGAGTCTTAAATACCTTGAAATATAAAAAAACACCCCAACTTGAACAACTTGGAATGTTCAAACATGTTTTTATTTTGTTATGAACTGGTAGCATTTTTTTGTGAGCTTTTTTCATATATTTTTCTATAATAGTTAAATATTCAGTGCAAAACAATACTCCAATATTCCATAAAATATATCGAGAAAATAATCAAAAAAGCTACATACTTATAGCAAAATGCAAATATATTTGAACATTTCAACTTGGCGAGTATTCCGACACCATACGAACAAACTTTCCCCAAATATGGAATCAAATTCAAATGGCTTTTTCTTATTTCAATTAAATATTGACGTTGAAATACAAACATGTCTGAACATTTCAAACCACTAATAATTTCAGTATCCTACACAATATATCAGAAAAGCTCACAAAAAATTAAAATTGCCGTTCCACCATGCTTATTTTTTCAAACAAACAAAAACCAGCTCGGCCAGCCCTTTTTTTCCTCTCTGTTTTTGTTTTCCTATTTTTAAAAAACTTTCAGAACTTTCAAAATACAACTCCAAATAAACAAATTCTAAAAATCAAAATGGTCATTTCAAATACTTCGGACCCTTTTCCAATCTATTTGAAATCCAATGCATAAAAAATAAAAATAAAAAATTACGTGCATTTACAAATCAAACGAAACCAAATTCCACAAATTTTACAAAAAAAAATGCATATAAAAAAACGATAAGATGAATATTTCCAGAAAATGAAAATTCGTCTAAATACCAAATTCCACAAAATTGTACAAAAAAGAACAGAAAACAAAAAAGTCACTGCATTAAAAAAATGATTACAAACATTTTCAAATTGACTATATTTAAAAAAAAACAAACAGATGGATATTTCAAAAAACTGCAAATTCATTTGCACTAATAAAAAAACAAAATAGTCACTGCATTCGAAAAAAAATATCGAACAAGTGAATAATTCAACAAAATGCAAATTCATTTGCTCTAATTGTACCTTGCTTCCAAAATTGAATTTAATAAATACAAAAAACTTCCCAATTTTCCAATTTTGGCATACGAACAACTTAACAACGTAAACTTTCATTGAAACTACAAACCAACCTTCTAAATATGCACATTTCCAGAATTTAATTACTTACACCATGGTACTCACAAATGTGACAAACAAAGAAAAATACCTACAAAAAAAAGAATTGCCAAAATTAGCGTGGAAAAAAATCGAACAAATGAATATTTCAACAAAATGCAAATTCAACTGCTCTAATTGTACCTTGCTTACAAATTGAATTTAATAAATATAAAAAGCTTCCAAATTTTCCAATTTTAATACGAACATGCCAACGCACTACCTCAGACTATGAAGTCAAAGCTAAAATATTTCAATATTTATGACAAATTACAAAGTTGCCTGACATTCCGACGTATAGAATTAAATTAATTTAGCGAAGCCTTTTGGTTTTCAATAATGCACATTTTAATACAAACATGCAACGAAAATAAGAAGTTTTTACCCCCACCTAAATGATTTGGACATCCGCAATACTTCAATACGCTTTGAACATCTGCAATACTTCAATAAAGCATTGTTCATGAAATATTAAAACAAAAAAAATTGAATACATTTCAAAATGAAATGAGACCAAATTCCACAGATTTGCAAAAAAAAATCACTTCATTTAAAAAACAAACGTTTAATTACATGGATGTTTAGGGAAAATGCAAATTCATTTGCTCTAAATGTGTAATTATGTCTTGCTTCTAAATTGAATTTAATAAATAAAAATACCTTCAAAAAAATAAACAGTTTAATTACATACATTTCCAAATCAAATGCGACCAAATTCAACAAAATTGTAAGAACAAAATCAAAAAAATTTAATGCATTTGAATATTCAGTTAATTACTGGCGAACAGATGAATCTCTACAAATTCTTACATGGAAAAAATGAAAAAAATACAACGGAATACTCTGACAAATATGTTTCAATACTCAAAATTGGTGAATATTCAAAGAAAATCCTAATGCATTTCCTCTTACAACAATTTCTACAACATGAAAGTTTTTCTATAAATACCCTCACAAAAATAAATGATGGTTGTTTCTGCAACACAATCATAATTCAACAGAGTCTTAAATACCTTGAAATCTAAAAAAACACCCCAACTTGAACAACTTGGAATGTTCAAACATGTTTTTGTTTTGTTATGAACTGGTAGCATTTTTTTGTGAGATTTTTGCATATATTTTTCTATAATAGTTAAATATTCAGTGCAAAACAATACTCCAATATTCCATAAAATATATTGAAAAAATACTCAAAAAAAACCTACATACTTATAGCAAAATGCAAATATATTTGAACATTTCAACTTGGCGAGTATTCCGACACCATACAAACAAACTTTCACCAAATGTGGAATCAAATTCAAATGGATTTTTCTAATGTCAATTAAATATTGACATTGAAATACAAACATGTCTGAACATTTCAAACCACTAATAATTTCAGTATCCTACACAATATGTCAGAAAAGCTCACAAAAAAATTAAAATTGCTGTTCCACCATGCTTATTTTTTCAAACAAAAAAAAATATATCAACATGCTCACATCTCAATTTGATAAACATTTGACGGTCCAGAGACATTTTCAAAATAAATAACACTAAATTCTACAAATTTGTCAAAATCAAAATAGCCATTGCATTAAAAAAATGATTAGCTACACTTCCAAATCAAACGAAACCAAATTCCACAAATTCACAGAAAAAAATAAAAAAATCACTTCATTCAAAAAACAAGCATTTGATTAGGTGAATGTTTCGAGAACATGCAAGTTCATTTGCTCTAATTATGGCTTGATTCTAAATTGAAATAGTATCTTAGCTTCAATTTATTGTCTACATAATGATCTATAGCCATGTGCCATTTGCTCGGTCCATGAATTTTGCTGGAATTGCAGATCAAATTATTTCCATGCTGTGAATCTTTGTGAAAGCTTCGTCTTCATGTTATTTATTTTAAGAGCATAGGGAAATTTGGATGTTCTCCCGTAATTGAAAACCATCTTTGCTATCAATTTGTTATGCTTGCTCAGATTTCTACTATTTCGTGACTAATATTTTCATATGAGCAGGAGTATTAGGAGGTGTTCTCCAATCAAGAAAGTAGGGTAACCTCTTAGGAGAAAGTTGGAACGATAAGAAATAAGTATAGAAAATTAGAGCATATCCCACATTCCACAAGAATAAACAATCATGGTCTTCTTATTCCGAGAAGTTGGTTTTTTCTTACAATTGTAACTATATATAGCCTTGCTGAGTCTTTTTAGTTTCTATCCATATATAATATATGCCAGTATCTTTCGTACGGCATGCAAATACACATTCGTACGATTTGAAAATAGTGTGTTCTAGAGTAGAAGATAACATTAGAAAATAGCCATTAAAAAATATATGGAAAAATTATCAAATTGACCAAAAAATATATGCTACCTACTTGCGACAATATACAAACATTTTTCAACAACTCAACTTACCAAACATTTCAATAAAACCTAAATGCATTCCTTCTAAAAAAAATGGATTTGAATTTACAAAATATTTTTATACTGTATTTTTCCTGATTAAGTACATTAATTAAATATCTATGTCAAAGTACAAACATACCTGAACATTTAAATTCGCTATAGAAAAAATAAAAAATGGAGTTACTCCGGACACCAAATGATGGGGTCTACTTAATGATGGAATATAAGATCTGTTTATATTTAATTTCTTAAACAAATGATAATGGAACCATTTTTTTTACAAAATTCACATCTCACTTAATAATAACGTCATTTATCTAAAAACTACGAGTACAGCTCCACTTTACAATAACCAAAATAAAAAATAAAAACATATTAGCAAGTTGCAATTTATCCAACATGCAAAAACATCCCTCTAAAAACAAATGCATAACCTCTAATTGTGTAAAGTTCTATTTACTAAATGGTCATATAGTGCATTCTCTGTAATAATAAACTTAAATTTAACATTCCAATTTCGTAAACATTTTGCCAAAACCTAAATGAACTTTCTATAAATATGGGGTTCAATTAAATAAATGCGCATTTCCACTCATTACAACCTTAAACTAAATGTTACTGAATATAGAAACATATTTGAAAATTTCAAAATGGTAAAAAAAATATAGATACTCCATAATATGTCAGCCTTCTCAGAAAAATGAATGGCTACTACTTATGGGAAAAATACAAACATGATTTATGTCTAAAAAACAAACATGCTTAAATAATTAGAATTGGTCAACATTTGGAAACAAACCAAATGCACTTCCTCTAATTATGTGGAGTTGAAATTAGTAAATACTCAGACAATACATTTCCTGTAATTTTAGACTCAAATTAAACATTTCATCGCATATCATCACAACTATTTATGGCATATCATAGCAGCTCAAATTTGAAAATTTAAAATTTTCAAATGCCGATCCAATTTCCCAAAACAATATCCAAAAAAATAATAAATGTCCTAATATCAACACCTTCGAATCGACAAATCGAAAAAAAGATAAATGGAAATTGCATCAGAATTCTTATAAACAAAAATTGCAACACATTGATGGCTAACAAACAAAAAAAAGATATTCCAAATTATTGGAAATTTGGATAAAATCAACACCAATTTCCAATGCTAACAAACAAAAAAAATCCAAATTATTGGAAATTTGGATAAAATCAACACCAATTTCAAACGAAATTCAATATTTCCAAAGTACATAAAATATGCAACCTACTTATGGCAATAAACGACAAATTCCAATGGATTTTGACATTTCCCAATTAATCACAATTTAAAGAAACAATTTAGAGAAATTTTAGATAAAATAGATGACAAATCTCGACAAATTGGGACATTTTAAAAATACAGCGGGTGCGGCGAATGCTAAAGGAATTTTTTTTGAATATTCAACTGTTGTCACTAATGTCAAGTAATTCAAATGCACCTCCCCTAATTTGAATTCAAATGTTGTCACTACTTGGAAGTAATTCTAATGCATCTTCCCTAATTTAAATTAAATACTCCCGCCGAAATACAAACATGTTCGACCATTTCACCCTTCTAAATATTTGAACATTATACAAAATTTATCAAAAATGCTTACAAAAAAATTCTAGCTATTCATTAAAAAAACATGTTTGAACATTACAATTTAACCAACATTTTGTTGAACAAAAAAAATATTCTATAAAAAAATCACCAAAGGCGTGGCGTGACCCCACGCCACGCCAAATTCAACTAGTAGTTTACCAAAAGACCCTCCCTTAATCCTCCTTTTCTATATCCCATATCACACCCTTTACCCTCCTTGTCTCTGCTCAAATTAATTAATCTGTATGTAATTCACTAGCTCTATTATGTCCTCGCATGCATGCAAGGCAGATAACACGCAGGCCTGGGACTCTTGGAATTGTATGTCAGCCATATGATGTTGGCAACAAGCACGCCGGCCAGGCAAATATCGGCAACGAGTAGAGTAGCAGCGCGCAAACAGGTGAGGCATACGTTGGATAGGAGGCACCCAGCGAGAATAGGTCTAGTTCTATCTCTCGCTATTTCTCGAGATTGGTGTCTTCGACGATAAATGCCTTTTTCATGGGTTCTTGTGAGAGGATGTCTACATGCAGCAACCGCCTGGTTTTGAGGATGCTCGATATCCCTCTCATGTGTGCAAGCTTCAGCGTTCCTTGTATGGTCTGAAGCAGTCACCTCGCGCATGGTATGCGCGCCTGAGTCAGACTCTTCATCAGCTTAGTTTGAGTCTTCCAAGGCTAATACTCATTGTCCATCTTCTCCCAGGATGGGGTTCAGATTTATATGCTGGTTTATGTTGATGAAATTTTTATTGCTGGCTCGACACCAAATGCGGTTGATCGCCTTGTCAAGTCACTGACTGATAGTTTCCCTATCAAGGACATGGGAAAGTTGGAGTACTTCCTAGGATTGGAAGCATTCCACAATTCAGCGGGGATGCAAGTGACATAACGAAAGTATGGGCTAGATTTGCTTCATCGAGTCAACATGGAGAATTGTAATTCCACTTCCACTCCACTGCCTACATCAGAGAATCTGTCCAGAAGTACTGGTACACTGCTCGGCACCGAGGACTCATTCAGGTACCGAAGCATCGTTGGTGGATTACAGTACCTGACACTCACCAGACCAGACATCTCGTTCGCTGTGAACAAGGTGTGTCCAGGCCACAGATGTTCATTGGGAGGCAGTTAAGCGTATTCTGCGATATGTCAAGGGAACATTGCATACAGGCTTGCGTTTTCTCAAGTCCCCCTCCAGTGGTATTAGCATATTCACTGATGCTGACTGGGTTGATTGTGTGGATGATCGTCGATACACGAGTGGTTTTGCTGTGTTCGTCAGACCGAGTCTTATTGCCTGGAGTTCGAAGAAACAACCTATAGTCTCAAGGTCTAGTACCGAGGCTCAGTACAAAGCACTGGCAAATGGCGTTGCTGAATCAATATGGGTGGATTCATTGCTCAAGGAGCTCGGTGTAGTCTAGCAACACACACCCATACTTTGGTGTGATAACCTATGGGCTACCTATCTGACGACAAATCATGTCTTCCATGATCGTACAAAGCACATTGTGATTGATTTCCACTTCGTGCGAGATTTCCACTTAAGATTCCTAAACCAGCTGCATACTCAAACTAACTTGTATAGATCCGCTATGTGAAGCCGTCCTCCTTAAGAAAAATTGTGGAACCGAAACAGGGTTCGACGCTAAAAGAGTACGACAACAAACTGCACAGTTCGACTCTTTCCTCTTCAGTGCCAATTCTAGGGGGCTAGATTTTGAAATAATTTTGAGGACATACCAGATGTGTATATTAAGTTTTTTGGAACAGATTTGCCTGGAAAGTGTTAATGGAGCCCCAGCTCCATATAGCTCTTTTTCTTCAAAATTTAAAATCAGAATTTCTGATTTTATCAAAAAAGCAAAACAAAAATTCTATATGTAGATAATATGGAGATTTATCGGTGTGAAAACTGCATTCAAAAACTCGTATAATTCTAGGCTACACAAAAAAGACAAGTTCACCATCCAAATCTACCTATTTTTGCCCAATATAGAATACAACGTATTTCGGATTGAAAATTTGCCCAGCTGTAGATCATACCACTACCTCCACCTGAGATTGTTTTACAATTTTAAGAAACTGAAAATGTAGTATATATATATATAACTCAGCTAAAAAGGAACCTATTCCTGTTTAAGCTAAACAGGAACTTTCTGAACTGTCTCGGTAAGCTGTGTGAACCTTCTCACGCATGTCATGTGATCCTTCAGACGAAACATGAACTAAACCTTTTTCATCAAGTGAATTTTTTCCTGAACCTTTTTTCTGAACGAGGTGAACTTTTTTTCTAAACTGCATGTGAACTTCTTTTCTGTAAGAAGTGAACCTTTTTTCAGAATATAGTGAACTTTTCCTGACACTTTTTTCTCAACAAAGTGAACTTTTTTTCTCAGCGAATTGAACACTTTTTCTGAACTTTTTTCCGAAACTTTTTTGCTGAATGAAATGAACTTTTTCTGAAGGAAGTGAACTTTTTTCTGAACAAAGTGAACTTTTTTCTGAAACTTTTTTATGAACCAAGTGAACTTTTTTGTTCTGAAATACACATGAACTTATATTCTGAACCAAGTGAACTTTTTTCTGTATGAAGTGAACTTTTTTCTGAAACTTTTTTTGAATGAAGTGAACTTTTCTCCTGGACTTTTTTGTGTAAGAAGTGAACTTTATTTTTTAATTGCACATGAACTTTTTTTCTGAACGAAGTGAACTTTTTTTCTGAAACTTTTTTCCTGAGAAGTGAACTTTTTTCTGAACTGACTATGAACTTTTTTGCTGAACAAAGTGAACTTTTTTTTCCTGAGCGAAGTGAACTTTTTTCCTGAACTTTCATCAAAAAAAAGTAGGAGTTGCTGCTCTGAAACCCCCCATCTACGGTATCCCACGAGCGCTGGCAAGGAATAAAAACGGCAGCGTGGACTCCGTCTTATGCTGGCTTAGTGGACTCCGACGATGGGGCATGAGAACCCCCACGGCTTGGCGTCCGAACGCCGCTTCAGGGGAAAATCCATCCGGGAGGTCCTGTGCATCTGCTCCATCAGCCATTTGCTTCAAAATAAAATCAAATGAACTGCCACCGACGGAGAACCAAACTCCAGATGGCAGCCATGGGGAGCCGCGGCCATGAGCAGCTGCCCTCCCCGGTCGGGGCGGCCAAGAAGTAGTGGATTTCCATCTCAGTAGGCGCATCGTGCACCTGAGGTGGTGTGAGATCGTGGACTCCCACCTCGCGCGTCAGCATGTCATGCTCCAGGAGGTCAGGGCAGGAGATGGAGAGGAGGACGACGTGTAGGAGCAGGGGACGGCGGAGCAGTGGATCCCCGGGTGGACGGCGACGCGGTGGTTCCCAGTGCGGGCGGTGGTTCCCGCGGCGGCCCGGTGGTTCCCGCGGCGGCTCGGTGGATCTCAGGGGCGGCGGCACGCGGTGGTTCCCACGGTGACCCGGTGGATCTCGGGGGCGGCGGCGCGGTGGTTCCCGCGGGAGGGCGACTCGGTGGTTCGGAGGCTGGGGGCGGCGGGGTGCGAGGTCGGGGTCGGCGGCTCGGCGAGATGGAAGGTCGGAGGCCTGGTTCGCGGTGGGAGGTTGGGGATGACCTCGCGTTGGGGTGCTTTTCCTTTTCTGTAGGGTAGATGGGTCGGGTAGTGCTCCAAAACAGGAATAGTTCCTATTTAAGTTAAATAGGAATCTCTTAGGGGTAGGTTCCTGTTTAGTCATGCCCTATATATATAATTATATATATATTTGGAAAAACAAACCATGTGTAGCGCCACTCTGCAGATTGTTTTACCAGCTTTTCCAGCCGACAGAAAAAGCAATCCAAATCTGTTGGCACAAATTCAGTCCATCGATGACCCGACCAAGCGCAAAATCAAAGACTGGAAGTAGTCACCGGAGGAGGGCGAGGCGGGAGTCAGATCGAGCTGGCCGGCCGGGGGTTTCCTCGGCCAGGCGGCGTTAGCTGCTCGTCCCTGCGTCCAGGACTCCAGGTCGACCGGCCGCATGGCCGCATCTCGGCGATTAACTATAGGGTTTCAACCTCCTGGACTTGCTGAAGATGACAGTATGGCGGAGGCGGATCCTCGCCATGGTCCGGTAAGCAGCGATTTCTCCTGCGGCATTCCTCTCCTTTATTTTTTGTCGTAGCGGAGAAGGATTCTTTAGAGTTTCCTAATTAATTCAATTCTAGATCTACATCAGTCATTGCTCAGAAAACAAATTCCTCATTGTCGTCGCTCTGAAATTTTCACCACGAGCAATCCATGTCCATCAGACGCCCAACCGGGGCTCCAACCATGGAGACATCGCCGCCGTCCAAAATCGGCCAAGACAAAGACAGAATCAGCGCGCTCCTAGATGAGCTCCTCCTCGGAATCCTCAATTGTGTCGGCCTGCGTGAGGCGGTCCACGCCGGCGCTGTATCGACGCGGTGGCGGCATCTCCCCCACCAGCTCTCACTCCTAGACCTTGACGTGCGCGACTTCCATGGCACCACGACATTCGAGGCCATCACCATGGACGCGTTCACAGGTGTGTTGTGCAGATTGCTGTCAGTGTGTCAGTGCGTGCTGTCAGGATCCTCCGGCTCTGCTTCTACCCGTTGGTTCCTCACCTGGATTCCATCGGCCGCGCCGTCGAGGACACCATGAGTCGTGGTGAGACACAACTCTTCGAGATTGTGACACTCCCTCCTCATCTAAAGGGTGTACCGAGTTGGGGAAGCAGTTCATGTCATTCTCTCGAGCCTGCCCCACCGCCTTCCGGTGGATCACTGGCCCATCACTCAAAAGCCTCAGGTTCGGGGACTCCGACTTGGCTAGCCTCATCACACATGAAACAGGCTTTCGCCCCGCTTTATAAATAAAGCCCAACCGGTCAAACTGATACAAAGTGGTGGGGAATCCCATACAAGCAAGTCAAAAAGAGAAAATGACAAACGAGATAGAGGCAAGCCACCAACTCGAAGACGAACATGAAAACAGGAGAAGCCACACAAAACGAGAAACGACATAGACTACCAGACAAGATCGAGTCCCGATGCACCAATCTCATCAAGCTATCGTCGGAGAGGGCCGCTTGCCCTCTCGCTCTGGGCCGTGGAGCGCCGATCCTTCCAACAGACAGCGAGACCCAAGGATGGTGACACCAAGGGCACGTGTACAAGATAGGAGGCCAACGAAACCACTCTATGCCGAAGTCAAAGAAGCTTCACGCCATGATGATGACTCCACCTGCTGCACCCGGATGAGACTTGAGCTCCGCGACAACGCCCCCAAGAGGGTAACGACGCAATGCGCCGCCACGACGGAGCTCATAGAACGAGCTAGGGTTTTCAACCGGAACCCAATCACAGGCAGGATACCCACAACGATGCCCCCAAGAAGGTAGTGACACCCGAAGGCACCACCGTCGCCGGCGCCAATGCGCAGAGCTTTCACTCGGATCCTCACCCATGTCATCCAAGATACCAAGGCATCGAAAAGGGACGCCTTGCCAGCACGAGGCCTCCAGATCTTGACTCGGGAGTCGCCGTCGCCAGAGCTACACCGACACCAGGACCACCCGCTGCCAAACCCCTCGCCATCCACAAAGCCAAAGGGAAGGCCACCACCACTGCCACGTTGCCCAAGGTTTTTGAGCCGCCGAGTCAAGCCAAGTCGCCATGGCTGTGGCTAGTGACTTGCTGGCTTGACTCAGTGACTCAACTTGTATAGTCGCCCCAAGTCGCCAGGGCAAACAGTAGTTTTTTTAGCTCATATTGAACAATTAAAATATCCAAAGAGGTCATACCTGCCCAGCTAGAGCTTTTGGGCTGAAGCCTGTCCAAACCGGCCCACCAGGCTTTAGGGTTAAAGCCTCCCAGTCCTAGGTAGCCTCCCAGTCCCACGCAACTGATAACCCCCAAGAGCAGGGGTCACTGTAGCACCTCTCAATGTGGAAGAAAGGTATCGATCCGCAGGAGCAAGAAGGAAAAGTTATCTATTCCCTACAACTAAAGTGTCACAAGTTTTAGTTGATTATGCACTAAACAAGTTTAAGAACAAGATGGTTGATTTAATGGATGGAAGTTTAATGTAACAAAACAAGAATGTGAAAGTGTCCCAATCCTCTTTAATACGAGAGGACAAGACAAGGGAACAAGAGTGTGAAAGTGTCCCAATCCTCTTTAATGCAAGAGGACAAGACAAAGGTGTAAACGGTGCTTTGGAAATAGGTCCTAGGGATCATGCTTTCACTAGTGGACACTCTCAACAATAATAATATGATTGAATACATAGATAATTCCTCCTCATTATGCTACACTGAATTAATTTCTGGTTGGATAAAGAACACCAATCCATTATGTAGGGCTACAAAAAGCACACCTTAAAGTTCGTATTCCACATCTATGGACACTTCATGCGGTTACTATTCGCATCCAAAGATAGTACTAACAAACACCACAATATCATAGAGACACCCAACACAAATAATAACTCATGATAAGTATTCATGTAATCTTTAGCCTAAGAGCCACACACGGTGCACGCACTGTCAACTTCACACCATGGGACAAAGGTGACTCCGGCAATCACATCAATAAAACCACTTGAGTAGCTTAATTCATAAGATAAAGAAGAGTACCATCTATGGATTCAACTAGATTACAAAGCTCATGATCACATAAAGATTACACCATTGGAGAGAGAGATAAACCACATAGCTACCGGCATGAGCCTTCATCCCCGAGGAGACTACTCCCCCTTCATCATGGAGATGAGGAGCTTGATGGAGAGGTTGATGAAGAGGTGCAGCCCGGAGTGGAGACGATCTTGCTGTAGATGTTGATGATGATCACGTCGGAGGGGGGTGGAGCCCTCCGGAGGTGGATTCCGGCGGCGTTTCCCCCCTCCGATCTTCTCCGGCGGCAGCCCTCTGCCTCTCTATTTCTGGTTTTGTGTTTCTCCGCCGCCTCTTTCTGGAAAACATCGGGGGACCTTTTATATAGGTGTTTTTAGGTCATGAGGATGCTTCTGGGCGAAGGATCAATACAAACGGGGCCACGAGGGCCAAATTGGATGGGCCCACGCGGCCTGGTACTGTAGCCGCCTGGGACCCCCCTTTTGGTCCTCCGGCCTCCGTTCGTTGACTTCTTTCGCTCCTAAATCTTCTCCTTCCAAAATAATGACCCCCCTAAATTTATAGCTCATTATGACGTCGTTAAGGTCCTGAAACAAATAAAGAAAGAAATAGGGGTTTTCTGCCTGCGCAGGATTAATTCCATATAAAGGGGAAATCATTATAAATTACCAAAAATCATTAAATAATAGTAATATACCCCTTATATGATGTAAATATGAATGGAATATAACTATTATAGTGCAAAGTTCATGTATGCATTTTAGATGCATCAGCAACACGCTTCAATCTCTCTCTCCCCCAAGCTCTCTCCCTCTCCCATGGCGGCAGCTCCTTCAGTCTCTTCTCCCAGCGCCGCCACCGCTCCTCCCCTCCCCACATGCACAGCCACTTCAATCGAGCCTCTCCCCTCGAGCCCCCTCGCCGTAGGTCTGGTCGCCGTCGATCTGAAGGGGGCTCGTCGCCAGCGAGGAGCGGCGGCGGTTCCTCTCCCTCTCTGAAATCCAGCGAGGAGCAGCAGCGTCGACCATGGCTGCGAGCACCAAGGCTTCCTCTCCCTCCCTTCCCACTATTTCCCTCTCCTCTGAAATCCCGCGCCTCTTTGGACAGGACAGAGTTGCTGAGGCGACTGGCGACCTACTTCTGGCGACTAATCGCAGCAAGTAATCGCTGAAAGTCGTCGTCGAGCTAGCAAGTCGTGCGACTCGCTCCGTGAGTCAAGTCGCCTGGGTGAGTCAGCCACGCCAGAATGACTTAGCGACTATACGGCGACTCAAAAACCTTGCCGGAAAGCACCTGCGCAGCCTCACCTTCCGGGGCTACCGCCCCGGCGTTGTGATCGCAAGCCCGTAGGGTGGCAGGAATCACCACCGCGCTGCTAACGGTTCGATCAGGAGGAGATCCACGACAGATCCGAGCCTGCCTGGCTCAAATCCATGGTGCAAGGAGGCAGCAGAGGTGCAGGCAAGGCAAACACGGCACCTCCGTGCTGCCCACCGGGCGCACCCTGCCGCCAACGGCTGGTCGAGCCAGGCCCAAAAGGGCCTAGGGCCCGCTGCCGGTCCAAATCTGGCCCATGTCTTGTTGCCGTGGTGTGACGTCATCCTGGATATCGCTGCCGACCTGTGCTGCCTCCATCGCCGCTCGCACCGCCAGGACACCGCCGACGTGACCCACCGCCGCCCCACGACTCGATCCGCACCAGATGGCAGTGCACCGCCGCAGCAGGAGCTCTAGCACGCAGCTCCCGACGTGAGTGGGTAGAGGAACGCCCGCCGCCACCGGCACTGCGCGGGCTTCGCCTGGCGGTGAACGCCGGCGGCAGCGAGGGAGGGGAGGAGTAGGGAGGACGGGGAGAGGAGGTGAGTTAGGGTTTCGCCCCGGTCTCCGCAGGAGCGACGGGAGCGAAACGTTTTTTCTTGGCTAGCCTTATCGGCGCCTGCGACAAGCTCAAACACCTCTCCATACGATCTTGAAGATTGATTGGGCGCGCAGTGCTCAAGATCAACGTGCCAAACTCTGTAATTATGGAGCTCGAGTTCATCGGCTTTAGGTGCATGCGGATAGAGCTTGTCTCTGTCCCAAAGCTCACGCAACTGTCATGTCGTTCTTAGCACTCCAAGAAAACCCCGGTGCTCTTCGGCAACGTACTTGAGCTTCACATGTTGACCCTTGATTCTCATGCAAAGACGGGGCAGTCACCACTAGTAGAAAAACAGCCTTTCGGAAAGCCATTAGACCCAGTTCGGCCACAAACCGGGATTAATATAAGCATTAGTCCCGGTTCATGGCACGAACCGGGACTAAATGGTTTACGGCAGGCTTCGGCGGGCTGCGGTGAGCTGTTGAACCGGGACTAAAGGCTGGGGGACCTTTAGTCCCGGTTCGTGCCACGAACCCGGACTAAAGGTCCTTAGCTATTTTATTTTTTTCTATTTAATATGGAATAATTAATATCTTTTAATCCGTAAATCGGAATTCAACAAATAATATGTCTAAATCGATCAGAAAAATGAGAGGAATCCAAATATGACATCCAAATCATCTTGTGAAACTAAAAATGATTTTTACAAAAACTCATAAGCATTAGATAATGTAACTGTAGTTCAAATCTGACCGACTTCCTACTAATTCGGTAGGAATTTGTCTTTTTCACGAAGAGTGGACAGAAAGGTTTAAGATACCCCGGTTGGGAAATTGTCCATGTAATGTGGTCTAGTATTTTTGAAAAAGGGGGTGGTACCATTTTGAAACTTCTGTTTGGTGGTCTAGTATTTTTGAAAAAGTTATACCCAAATTGAATTTTTTTAAAAAAATTCAATTCTTTTTGAATTTGAGTCACAATCACTAAATCTGTGGTCAAAGTGTGGTCAATTTTTTTTTTTGAATTTTCGAAATTTCTGGTCAAATTATGGTCAAACTTTGGTCAAAATAGTCAAACTACTCAAATCGTAGTAAAACTAGGGTCAAATTGTTCAAACTATTTTTTTGAATTTTTCGAATTTTTAAAATATCTGGTCAAAATTTGGTCAAACTATAGTCAAACTAGTCAAATTGTGGTAAAACTAGGGTCAAACTGTTCGAACTATAGTAAAACAGTGTTCAAACTATTCAAAATAGTGAAATGTGTGATACCACATGATGCATAGGTTAATATGATTAATAGCATACTATAAACCTAAGGTTACTAGTAGATTATAGGAAGGGGGATGGGATAGAACCAAGATGTTAAGCGTGCTAGAGGTGGTGTAGTGTGAGGATGGGTGACCGACCAGGAAGTATGACCAAGATTGGAATTTGACCAAAGATTAAGTGTAAAGTGTAATTAGGGGTGGAGTAGTGTGAGGATGAGAGTCCAATAATTCAAAAGATCCAAAAAATTGAATTTTTTTATTTTTTTTGAAAATAATTCGAAAATAAAATCAACCATTAGTCCCGATTCGTGAGAAACCGGGACTAATGGGGGAGGCTTTAGTCCCGACCCATTAGTCCGGGGTCGGGAACCGGGACTAAAGGCTCTGGTGGCCCGGGCCTAAAGGGAGGTTTTCCACACCATTCCCCCTCAGCGAGTGCTTCTCAATGAATGCTAGGAACCTATCAAAACTGTATCTTGACTTTAACTGCCAAAATCAACCATTAGTCCCGATTCGTGAGAAACTGGGACTAATGGGGGAGGCTTTAGTCCCGACCCATTAGTCCGGGGTCGGGAACCGGGACTAAAGGCTCTGGTGGCCCGGGCCTAAAGGGAGGTTTTCCACACCATTCCCCCTCAGCGAGTGCTTCTCAATGAATGCTAGGAACCTGTCAAAACTGTATCTTGACTTTAACTGCCAAATGATAACTTAATTTTTGCACCCACGTGAAACCTTCACTGCATCTACATAATATGATGTGTTCTTCTTCTCTACCAATTTTAGCTGTGTATTTGTGTTCTTCTCTTGCTGTAGATTTGGATACAGCCAGAAAATCCGAAGCAGCTCACTCCTATATTCCGCAACCTGAACAATGTTGCCCTTCGCTGTATCTTTCCGGAGTGTGATCTGAGCTGGACCCTGTTTATCCTTAATGCTGCACCTGCCCTGTTGATACTTATAGTAAGTCTCTTACTTTATTTATTTTCCTGTAGTTTAATCGACATCTTAACTTAGACTAGCTACATGCCCGCGTGTTGCTGCGGATATCTATTTACACAAGCTAGCCTACGTCACATGTGGTAGGTGAGACTCCCCCGTGCTTTCTCTTGTTGTTGCCCACCTCCCTCAACCAGCAAAAAATTATAACTTTATCTATGAGGGGCACGTAGCAGTTAAGATTCAAGTTATCCATCAAACCTTGGAGTACTATTTCCATCTTCTGACATACCCAAGTACCAGTCCTTAGAATCGTTGCTCTCGTTATTTATTAAAAATGGCTAGGCGGGTCTCGGTACTCTCCAAAAATCATGTAATGCGGTTCTTCGGTGATGAAGACATTGTTCATGTACTTGGGTTAAGTATCAGGGACGAGAACTCCGAAATGTTCCCGTTTGGTGCGCTGATCTCCAAAGCATCACCTCTGATCATGACGGCTCGAACTGAAGGTGACCAAAGGCAGACGGCAACGTCGCCGCACCCCACCTTGACCGACGCTGCGTAGTAACGCTATCCACAACGTCGACCTCGCGCAGCCTTCACCGGATGTCGACGTCGTTTGTACTCTCCCTCCATGTGGCGGCGCCCCCGGGCTCTCCTAACACGTGGCGGGTACTGATTGGACCACGAAACTGCAGTGCATGTCAGCTACGACAGCAAGCCGCTCGCACGCGGTGATCCCGGCAGGAGGTCGTCGGCGCCGCACGGTGGAAGCCGCTAGCCCGCTAGCTAGGGAACTTGCGGTGGTCAAAGGATGTGCTCACTGCCGATGCGGCGCGAGTCGAGGATGTTCTACGTATCGATCTTGGCGACGGACGGGAAGACGGCAGTGTGTTGCGAGGCGCAGCGGATTGGCAACGACAACAAGGCTGCGTGAGACGAGATATGCACTACTCCAGTACATACGTAAAGTTTTTTTTTGGCATCTATCCTATAGAAGTGTTATGGTTTTTTTTTTTTTTTTGAGAAAGAAGTGTTATGATATAATAGCCGTGTCATGCACGGCTCGTTGAGCAGCCGATGTACGTACAAGTGCATAGAGAAAAGAAGGAGAAGGCTCAGGTAAGAAAACCGGGTGGAGCACTCCTTATTTTTTCGGATCGGAACAGATACCAGACCGGATCTTGCGTGCCTTTTTCTTTTATCTCTTTCCTTTCCGCTTGCGACGTGAGGGCTGGGTTGACGTACCAACGATCGATCACCTATTGCAATATTATAGTTTAGACTAGCTACATACCCGCGCATTGCTGCGGATCTCTATTTACACAAGCTAACCCTTATGGCAGGGATGGAGTCAGGGGTGGGCAGGCTAGGGCCATGGCTTCCCCCATGCTAATTTCTTTCTGAAATACCCCTACTAAATTTGTAGATTTTGTCCAAATTTAGCCAAATTCAGGTATATGGCCCTCTCCAAGAAATTTTATATGCAATTACCCCCTTATACTGTATTCCTGGCTTCGTCCTTATGCTATTCGACCTTCCGATAAATAGATGATTATTTTCTGGAGGAATATTAGATTTTTTTTACTATACTCGACGACACATGGTGGGGGAGGCTTGCCCCACTGGTTCTTTTTCTTACCAACGAATGTTGCAAATACAACGGCATAATAAGGACACGATCTGTAGTAGCAAATCCCCCCTATCATGAGCAAGCTCCACATGATGTGCTCGATAAGGATATGGCGTTGTCCTCCCTGAACATGAACTCCGACAAGGTGAAGACTACCCGCCTCCCCATATCTCTTCTTTGTTACCATAGGACATGTGCAACATATAGATGTTGTCGGCAACGATGCGAACCATGTAGCCGGATCCGTGACGTCACGTTCTTGTTGTTGTCCACCTCCCTGAACCAGCAAAAATTGATAGCTTAATCTGTAAGGCGATCGTAGCTGCTGAGACTCGAGTTATCCATCAAACCTAGTACTATTTCCATATTGTGAAATGCGGAAGTACAAGTCCTTGGAGTGGTTGCTCTCGTGATTTAGTAAACTGGCTAGATGGGTCGCTACTGGTGTATAGAAAATAAAACCACGACCACCCGCCGCCACGCTACTATGTCACCATCCGCAACGACGACCCCGGCCAGCCTTTGCCGAATGCCAAGATGACGTTGACGATGTTCGTACTTTCCCTTGACATGGCGCTGCCCCCCGGGCTCTCCTAACTCGGTACTGCTTGGACCATGGCACCGCCGTGCAGATCAGCTACAGCAGCAAGCCGTTCGCGCACTGGGTGAACCCTGACTGGGAGGCTGGAAAACTCGCGGTGGACAAAGGTTGTTGCGCGCGGGAGCAACACTGCAACATCGCAGCCGCTCCGCTTGTGATGGATGCGCGGCACGGGGCGAGGGTGTTTAACGCGTCGATGTTGACGGCATACGGGAAGACGGCGGTGTGGTGCGGGGCGCAACGGGTTGGTGATGACGGCAAAACGACGTGCGATATGCATTATACTCGTGTGGTACGTACATAGAGGTTTTTTTTTTTTGCATCGATCGTAGAGGTTGTTTGATCGTCGTGTCCTGCACGCACGCTCGTTGACTGGCCGAAGTAAGTACAAGTGCGGTAACATAACGATCATGCATGGCAATTTATTTGCTAAACAAACAACTATTAACCCAAACAAAAAGATTATATCTGGTTGACTACTCGCGACACTGCAGTCTGCAGGTTTCCATCCAGTACTTAGCGGTAATTGCCGAAGGTAGTTTGGGCCGGCAGCCGCAAAGAGAAAATAAATAGAAGACTCTCACATAACCTGTAGCTGGCCCACAATTTGTGTAAGAAAACCGGATGGCTGACTCCGTCCACAATCAGGACGGATACCAAATCGTTTTATATCGGAATTGGGCGGATTAGCAGATACGTTTTATTTTCCATCACAGGACAAGGGTACGACGTACCAACGATCAATCACCTATTGCAATATTATAGTTTAGATATATGACTCATTCTGGTATCAGCCAAGCCGCGGTGGGCATGCATGTTTGTTTATTTTAGAGCATTGACAAAATAACAGCAAGTTGAACTGATTCTCAACCACTCACCACCTCTAATCTATCACAAATATTGCAAGTAGTGCTTACAGGCTGCATTGTCATTGGGACGTAGGGACACATGCGTTGTATATGAATGATGCAATGCAAAAAGAAGTTTCAATGCTTCATATGAATTCTGCAAATAAACAATATATCCATGCAAAATAAAAACTCTTGCTTGAAGTTCGAAATTTTCTCTTATGTTTTTTCAAAAAGGAGGGATACCCTTGCATCTGCATTGAGTAATGCACACCACCCTCTTATTAAAACTCTGCATTACAAAGTATCTTGGTTGAGATAAACATGGAAACATGTGATCAGGTCAACACATAGAATGATAGAAATATGTGAGATGGTCAACATATCCAAGTAATATGGCTGTAATCTCATAGGAATCCAGGAAGCATTCTCATGTGTCTTACTGTATGTAGGATTTGGTTCATGCAAATTCCTCCAAACACTCTACGTGAATCTAAAAAACATCAATTAATACTAGTATTGAGTTCAACGCAGAATTTTACATGGCAAAGAGAAAGGCCCTGTGTCTTACCGGCTAGCAATGGCGGATCCAGAAACGGAGCAAGACCCGGACCAAAAATTGACCATGAAAAAAATGAACTAACAAAAAGCTTCAAAAGCCTATTTTTTAGTACAATTGCAAAGATTAACACATAATTTCAAATTCATTGTTTAACCGTACAATAACATACATAAAAGATGACTAAAAACTAAAAATTATAGCACGGGTGACGAGGTTAGGGCTCGGCAAATCCCTGGGTCGAGTACCCCGGGTTGATTGAAGGGGAGGAAGATGAACGTTGGTGATCACGACGGCTAACAGGGGGCGATTTACCCAGGTTTAGGCTCCCGGAGGATAACACCCTACTCCTGCTTGTATGGAATTATGATCAAGGTGGCTACAATGGCGAGATGGCAATCTCGCTAGGGTTTAAGGTGGTGTTCGCTAGTTGCTTAGTTGCCCTAGACGAGGGACCCTCCCAGCCTTTATATGATAGGCTGGGTCTCGGGTGAACGGTGCTGATGGCACGTACAGGATGATCAAGCTGATGACCTAACGGCGACTACCTTGGGCCGCACATCATCCTTCTTGGGCCTTCCTTGGCGTGACCCAGGTACCACCACCGTGGGGTACTCGAAAGGTAACCCCACAACAGTAGCCCCCGAGTGCTTAGTCGAATCGTAGAGTCGGGTAAAGGACTCCTTCCTTCCGGGCACGCCACCAGGTTCCTGAAAGGAACAAATAAAATGGTCGACTCCGGCCGTTCAGGGCTTATGGAGGATTTCTTAGCCGAAACCTCGACTGCAGGGTGAAAACTGCGAGTGTTGTTCTGATCGGTGATTTTTCGACTCCGATTGTTCTGAGTCATTCGGGAGCGCGAACAGCGCTCCCGATGGGAGTAGCCCCCGAGATTAAGCTGAATTGCTTGCAATTGAGGTTAAACTCAATTTTTCCTTCAGTCGAAAAGCCCGCTCCCGATGGGAGTGAAGAAGTGACTCGAATTGACGGAGTCGCAACTTGCTTTGCATGACTTACTTTGTACTCGGCCGGTTTGGCTTACTGCTTTAAGTTTGCTCAGCTCGTGGAGCTTACTGTATTTCTTGTGCAGTCGAATGGACTTGTCGAGTCGACTCAGCTTTTAGAGCTTACTGTATTTTTGTTGCACTCGAATGAACTGTCCGGGTGCTCCATCAGCCCATTGGCTTACCACGCCTCCGCAGATGACGTCAGTGCTGACGTTTTCGGCGTGCTCTGCGTCCGATGGGACGTGACATGGTGGTCCCAGTGCCAGCATTGACTGATCTGACCGTTGGGCGCGAACTTTTCGCGGCGTGATGAAGACGCCTCGATTCCCGCGCGTAGTGGGCGGCGTGGGTGGTGATGGTTGGCCTCTCTGCACGACGCGTGGACGGCCGGATGAGGTTGTGGAGAGCGGCTTCGCGGTGAATGGCCAGGATGAACTGTCCCCGCGGTATATATTTTTCACCGCGGTGGGGAACAGTTCACGCCATCCTCATTTCGCCGCCATCTCCTCTGCTTTCTCCTCCATTGCTGCCCTTGCGCCCAGTTCTCCAGAGCTTTCTCCACTCTCCCGAGCGAAGATGGGCTTGAAAAGAGCGAAGACCACCGAGGGCACCGCCGCCGCCGTCGATGCGGGCATGAAGAAGGTGGACGGCGACTGGGTAAAGTCGTCGGTGAAGAAGACCGATCTCGAGAGCCTCCGCGCATAGGGGCTGCTGCCGCCGGCGAACCAGGCGGCCGTGCGTGCTCCAGGAAAAGAGGTACTCCCCTCCCCTCGCGATGGGGAACGCGTCTGCTTCGTGGAGTTCCTTCCACGGGGTTTCGGGTTCCCCATCCACGATTTTGTTCGTGGTCTCATGTATGCTTATGGGATTCAGATCCACGATCTGACTCCCAATAGTGTCTTGAGCATCGCGAGCTTTATCGTGCTCTGCGAGTGCTTTTTGGGATCTCTCCCAACTGGCTTCTCTGGAAGTCGCTGTTCCTCGTCAAGAGGAACGTTGGGAAGTCGAAGCAGGTCTACCCAGTCGGCGGCTTCGGCATCCAAGTGCGTGGCGACACCACGTACTTCCAAATAAAGAAGTCCGACTCCGTCCAGAACTGGCGGAAGAAATGGTTCTACGTCAAGTGCGACCAAGAAGGCCTTCCCGACTTCGCAGCTGATCGCGCGTTGCAGAAGACGAACGCGTGGACGCACCCGCTGTCGAAGGAAGACAGGGAGGCGACCAAACCGCTGCTGGCGCTCCTCCGCGATCTTCTGAAGACCCTTGGGCGCGAGACAGGTGGGGTGCATCTGATTGCCACCTTCTTCAGGCTGCGGGTGCAACCGCTCCGTTCTCGCGTCCACCCGATGTGGGAGCACGAAACCGGCGATGAACTTGGCGACGAAGAAGTCGAGTCGAAGGTGAGGAGCATCACCAGCCTCCGAGCCGCCGATACGTGCAACGTGAAGTGCCCGGTGAAGCCGTATGGGCCGAACAACCCTGTGCCTGAGGTAAGCTTCCTTTTTGTTGTGCTTCTGTCTTGTAAGTTCTGTCGAAATTCTCTTTTGTCTGACCCGAATTTTTGACAGGGTCGGTCCAGCTTTGTCAGCCTTCCTCCGCTGATGGAGAACGGTCCTCACGAAGAGGCAGAGATCTTGAAGGAGGACGAGGATGATGACGATGAACTTCCTTCCGCTAACTCTCCGAGCGAAGAGGTGGAGGAGGATGATGAAGACGAAGAGCCGCTGCAGAAGCGGCAAAGGCGAAAGAGTGGCGAGTCTGCTTCGGCTTCGTCACCCGCAAAGCAGGTGGAGGTGGAGGACGTGGACGAGGCGAGCGAGTCGTCCTCGGGTGCCAGGTACACGAGCGACCCGACAGAGCCTTTGGTCGTGCCTCCCCTTAGCTCTGCGCCGCCGACTGGGTTCGGAAGGATGCCCTCCGTCTCCCTGGGCAGCGATGATGATCAGGACGTCACCAGGTTAGTCTTGAAACCATCACCTTGTTCTGTCGAGTGCCCTTTTTGCCTTTGCGAGTGTTTGAATTGAACTATCCTGTCACAGCAACCGCACTGGCGCTGTCGGTTCTTCGCCTCCAGAGATGGAGCACACTTCTGCTCCCGTGTTGGAGCAGACCGCGAAGGCGACCGAAGAAGAGCCGCAGGCGGGTGATGCGTCGACCTTGAAGTCTTCGACTTCCTCCGTTCCCGAGAAGACTGCTGATGCGACCTCGTTGGATGCTGGATTGCTTGAGCATGTAAGTGTCTCTTAACGCAGTCTGCAATATTTGTATCGGGTGCGCGAATAGCGCTCCCGATGGGAGTAGCCCCCGAAGATGTGCGTGACTAGAATAGTCGGGCGCAGATTGATATCTTGTTCTTTGCACAGCCGTTTTGTCGCCAGCTGCTGGAGGGAGCCACGACCTTCGTGCGAATGGAGAAGGAGGGGGGTCGACTCCGCACTGCTCTGGAGCAAGCCAACAGTGAGTACCAACCCGTGCGTTCAAGAGGTGCGTCGACTATCTTCATTTTTAACTTTGATCCGGTGATCCACAGGCGAAAGGGAGAGCCTGGCGAAGCGGGTCGCGGAGCTGGAGAAGTCACTGGGCGAAGCTCAAGAGCGTGAGCGAGTCCGGGACGAACTGGAGAAGGCCCAGGTTGAGCACTTGCTCTCACTCGCCGACTCTACTGGAAGTAAGTATCTCGGCTGTTTGCCTACTTTTTCTTGTGTCGACTTCTGGTGTCTTATCCGTGTGGTCCTTTTGGAGCAGAGACTTACGGAGGTGCTCCTCCCGAAGGAACTTCCAGTGCTAACGTCAGCTTGGCCGAGGCTGTCGGCTTCGTCGACCGCGTCTGTGCATATGCCTTGGCGGCGCTGCAGAAGTCGACAGGCGCCCTGGCGACTGTGCACCGGAGCATCTTCCCCAACCAGCCGTCGCCGGACGCTGTTGACGCGCTTGCGGCTCCGTTTGAAGGCGAAGCGACCACCATGGCGGACTACACGCGTGCTCAGACGGTACG
The DNA here is from genome assembly GCA_012064385.1 of Puccinellia tenuiflora. Taxonomy (NCBI): domain Eukaryota; kingdom Viridiplantae; phylum Streptophyta; class Magnoliopsida; order Poales; family Poaceae; genus Puccinellia; species Puccinellia tenuiflora. The sequence continues at coordinate 602,726 of QRDG01000085.1, forward strand.
CGGCTCAGAGCTCACTTTCCAGCTCCTACTTGGTCACCAAGTCGCAGGTGACTTTGAGAAGGTTGTCAGCGACTTCCCTCGGAGGCCTGATGGCAAGACCGCGTCCCTTAGCTCTGTGAAGGCGCGGGCGAGTCAGCTGGCTGCGAAGCTGGTTGCCACCTTCGAGAAGAGAATCGCCAAGGCTGCAGAGTTGGCCGCTAGGAAGGGCCGTTCTCGGTCGGAGTCTGCAATGTAGTTTCCTTTGTTTTAGGGTTCTTCTTCTTTTGAACTTGGTCTGTAATGAAACTCATGATCTGCGAAGTCTTTTGGCCGCGAACATGCTAGTGTCGAAATATAATTTTGTCTTCGAGTCTTCTGTCATATGAATTTGCTTGACAATGTCGAAAATTGGCAGCCTGAGATGGGTGAGACTCCCGAGGTTGCTGGAGCCGCTGGTGCGGGTGAGGACGAGGATACCTCTTCGGCTGCACCCACTCGCCCTCGTCGTCAAGCTGCTCCAGCCCACGCGCGAAGTGTGAATGATCAGCGAGTAATCACTTACATGAGGAACAAGATTATTGAGCTCGAGTCGAAGCTGAAGGTTGCCGAGTTGGAGCTGGAGCGCTTGAAGTCGCGGCCCGCTGCGCCGTTTTCCCAGCGTGAGGAATTCCTTCTTGGCCAGATAGACTTGATCAGTCGACAGCTGCAAGGTTGGCCTTCAAGCGATTTGTTTCGGCTTCTTTATGCTTTCATTCTTCTAAGTGTTGGGTCTTGATGCAGATGTGAATGCTGACTGGAAGGCCGAGCAGGGTCGAGTGGACGAGCGGGTGGATAGAGAAGCCACCGGTGACTCACTCGAAGCTCGTCAATTTTGGTCAGACAAACCCAAGGGCAGTGTACTGGCTAGGATGCTGGATCGCACCTGGCGGGCTGCTTTGCTCTTGGAAGGTTGCAGAAAGACCCTCCTGCAGGTCAACAAGGTGTTCTTTCCGCACAACGAGCAGCCTAGCGGACTGGCTGCGCTGCTGGAGAGGTACCGCGAGGGTAAGGTCAAGGCGTTGAAGGAAGTCGTGCACACCCAGCTTGTTGGCGGGGCGAACGTTGCGCTGGCGTACGTTCGAATGCACCGGCCTCATCTTCCCTTGGACAAGGTGCTTGATGGCTTGCCTGGAGCAGATGACTACGCCGACACCCTTGCGGCTGCGCGTCAGATGATTCAACAGGTCCAAAGCTTCAGTGAGCAACTTGTAGGGCCACTCGATGCACCAAAGGAGGAACCTGAAGAATAAGAATACCAGACTGTTGCTGTATAGCATTAGTTTGTAAGAGATATTTTTCCCAAATGGGAGCATAAGTGTATGTATGCCGAGGTCGTCGGATCCTCCGAGTGAATAAATTGTGTATTGGAGACTTCTGTAGATCTAGTATGGCGCAGCCCCCTGAGCGGATCGAGTGCGGCCAAGGCGTTTTCGAGTTAGACCTGTGTGGTGCGGCCCCCGAGTTCATCGGGTGGTGGCCAAGGTTTTGTCTTAGACCTGTACGGCGCAGCCCCCGAGTGCATCGGGTGGCGGCCGAGGGTTTTTCGAGTGGAACCTGTGTGGCGCAGCCTCCGAGTGCGTCGAGTGGCGGCCTAGGTTTTGTCTTAGACCTGTACGGCGCAGCCCCCGAGTTGTTCGGGTGGCGGCCGAGGGTTTTCGAGTGGAACCTGTGTGGCGCAGCCCCCGAGTGCGTCGAGTGGCGGCCTAGGTTTTGACTTAGACCTGTACAGCGCAGCCCCCGAGTGATTCGGGTGGCGGCCGAGGATTTTCGAGTGGAACCTGTGTGGCGCAGCCCCCGAGTGCGTCGAGTGGCGGCCTAGGTTTTGACTTAGACCTGTACAGCGCAGCCCCCGAGTGATTCGGGTGGCGGCCGAGGATTTTCGAGTGGAACCTGTGTGGCGCAGCCCCCGAGTGCGTCGAGTGGCGGCCTAGGTTTTGACTTAGACCTGTACAGCGCAGCCCCCGAGTGATTCGGGTGGCGGCCGAGGATTTTCGAGTGGAACCTGTGTGGCGCAGCCCCCGTCGAGTGGCCAGGTTCGAGGACTGTGGCCCCGAGGCGCGAGTGGGCTAGGTTTGACTTAGACCTGTACAGCGCAGCCCCCGAGTGATTCGGGTGGCGGCCGAGGATTTTCGAGTGGAACCTGTGTGGCGCAGCCCCCGAGTGCGTCGAGTGGCGGCCTAGGTTTTGACTTAGACCTGTACAGCGCAGCCCCCGAGTGATTCGGGTGGCGGCCGAGGATTTTCGAGTGGAACCTGTGTGGCGCAGCCCCCGAGTGCGTCGAGTGGCGGCCTAGGTTTTGACTTAGACCTGTACAGCGCAGCCCCCGAGTGGTTCGGGTGGCGGCCGAGGATTTTTGAGTTGCTTGCTGATAAAAGTAAAGGGGAGAGCTTGTTCTTCAAATCACTTTATTGGTTTTTGCGAGCAGGCCGCCTCATTAAAACCCTTCCAGTCCCCTCAGGTACCCTGGCGAGGGAAAGAGTGCGTCTGAAACCTGCCGCTTCTTGACATTGTACATTATTACAAGTTGGGGTTGATCAGGCGTAGAAACGGCGCAGTTGCGCAACGTTCCACGGGTTGCTGCAGACTGTCCCCGTCTTCGAGTCCTTCAGGCGGTAAGCTCCGCCGCCGATTGCTTCTGTTACGATGTATGGACCCTCCCATGGGGAGGCAAGTTTGTGCACCTTCTTCTGCTTGAGACGGAGGACAAGATCACCAGGACGAACGCTCTGGGCCGGAGTCGCCGTCCGTGATAGTTGCGCAGGTCTTGCTGATACACGGCTGTGCGGGTAAGGGCGATGTCGCGTGCTTCGTCCAGGGTGTCCATGTCATCTTCGAGTGCTTCCTCTGCATCAGACTCATCGTAGGCCACCACTCGGGGGGCGTCGAACTTGATGTCGCACGGCAGGACTGCTTCAGCGCCGTACACCATGAAGAATGGCGTGTACTGTGTAGATCTGTTTGGCGTGGTGCGCAGACTCCACAGCACAGATGGCAGTTCTTCGACCCAGGCACCTGCGGCGCGCCTCAGTGGCACTCGCAGGCGCCTCTTTACGCCTTTGCAGACTAGGCCATTGGCTTTCTCGACTTGTCCGTTGGACTGCGGGTGCGAGACAGATGCATAGTTGAGCTTGATGCCTTGGTCAGAGCAGAAGTCCTTGAATTCTTCGGCTGTGAAGTTCGTGCCGTTGTCAGTGATGATGCTGTGTGGCACACCGAACCTGAAGATGATCGACCTGATGAAGTTAACTGCTGAGGAGGCAGTCGAACTTGTGATCGGTGCTGCTTTGATCTACTTCGTGAACTTATCGACTGCCACCAGGAGATGAGTGTGTCCGCCCGGAGAAGACTTCTTGAGTGGACCCACCATGTCGAGCCCCCACTGAGCGAAGGGCCATGCGAGTGGTATGGTCTTCAGCGCTGATGCTGGTGCGTGTGGCTTGTTGGCGAACTCCTGGCAGCCGATGCACTTCCTCACGAGTTCTTCTGCGTCTTGCATTGCGGTGGGCCAGTAGAACCCTGCTCGTAGGGCTTTGGCCACCAAGGCTCGACTGCTGGCGTGGTGTCCGCAGATGCCGGCGTGGATCTCGAGTAAAATGGCTTGACCGTCGACTGGGTCGATGCACCTTTGGAGGACTCCTGAGATGCTTCGCTTGTAGAGTTCCCCGTTGATGACGGTGAAGCCCTTGGAGCGGCGAACGACGCGCTTAGCTTCGACTGGGTTCGCTGGCACCTTCTGATGCAGTATGTAGGCCAGGTATGGGCTTGTCCATGTGGGTTCGACCAGCATTACCTCCATGGGTTCCGTCTCCGTGCTTGGCGGGTTGGCCGTGCTCGTTGTCGGTGTAGAGGGTCCCGGCGCAGGCCGGAGCTTGATGGAGCGTTGCTTGATGCACTCGAGGAAGACTCCGGGTGGCACCGGTGCTTTGTCTGAGCCAAGGTTGGCGAGGGTGTCAGCTTCCTCGTTGCTTTCGCGGCCGATGTGCCGCAACTCGCAGCCGTCGAAGGTGCCTTCCAACTGGTTGTATAGGTCCCTGTAGGCTATCATGTTGTCGGCGATGGCGTCACATTGCTTCATGGTTTGTTGCACGACAAGGTAGGAGTCCCCGTAGATCATGAGGTGAGTTGCGCCGCAGTTTTTGGCCATCCGCATGCCGTGGATTAGGGCCTCGTACTCTGCCTCATTGTTAGAGGGTTTTGGGAAGTCCATCTGCAGTACATACTTCAGTTTGTCGCCTTTGGGTGAGATGAGGACGACTCCGGCCCCTGCCGATCTGAACTTCTTGGACCCGTCGAAGTACATTGTCCATGCGTTGGACAAGTCGGGTACGTCTGGCAGCTGGGCCTCTATCCACTCTGTGGTGAACTCTGGAAGGACTTGAGCCTTGATTGCCTTCGGGTGCGCATACTTCAGCCCCCAGGGTCCCAACTCGACAACCCACTTGGCGACTCGTCCTGTCGCGGCTTGGTTGGTGAGGATGTCGGAGAGCCCAGAGGAGCTTACCACCGTGATGGTGTGCTCGGAGAAGTAGTGGACGACCTTCCTTGATGTCATGAAGACTCCGTACGCTAGCTTCTGGTAATGCGGGTATCGCTGCTTGGAGAGGGTTAGCACCTCGCTAAGAAAATAGACTGGTCGCTGAACAGGGTGGCTGTGCCCTTCTTCTCCTCGTTCGACGACGAGTACTGTGCTGACCACTCTGTTTGTGGCTGACACGTAAAGGTACAGCGGCTCGTTCTCCATTGGCGCCACCAGTACTGGAGGAGTCGTGAGGGTTTTCTTGAACTTGTCGAACGCGTCTTGCGCTTCTTCTGTCCACTCGAATTTGTCTGCCTTTTTCATCAGTTGGTAGAAAGGCAGGGCCTTTTCTCCCAACTTACTAATGAACCGGCTGAGAGCTGCGACTCGGCCAGCCAGGCGTTGCACTTCATGAAGCTTGCTCGGTGCTGGCATTGCGAGTATGTTTTGCACCTTCTCAGGGTTGGCTTCGATTCCTCTTGCAGAGACGAGGTACCCGAGCAGTTCTCCGGCTGGCACGCCGAAAACACACTTGTCCGGATTTAGCTTGATCTGATATTCGTTGAGTGCGGCGAAGACTTTGCGGAGGTCAGCAATTAAACTGTCCTCCGTTCGAGTGGTGATGACTATGTCGTCGACGTAGACTTGTATGATCTTTCCTATTAGCTCCTTCAGGCAAGCTTGCATCGTGCGCTGGTATGTGGCTCCAGCGTTCTTCAACCCGAAGGGCATCATCTGGTAGCAAAACACATCGTGGGGTGTGATGAATGCAGTCTTCTCTTCATCTTCGACTTTCATCCTGATCTGCTGGTACCCGGAGTACGCGTCCAGGAAGGATAGGCGCGCGCAGCCTACAGTCGAGTCGATGATCTGATCTATCCGCGGGAGCGAAAATGGTCCTTGGGACAGCACTTGTTAATGGCGGTGAAGTCGACGCACATGCGGAGTTTCTTCGTCTTCTTCTTCTCCACCAGGACCGGGTTCGCTACCCAGTCCGAGTCCTTGATTTCCCGGATGAATCCGGCGTGGAGCAGTCGATCGATTTCCTTGCTGATGGCGTCTCGCTTGGGACCCGAAAAGCGTCGCATGGTCTGCTTGACGGGTCTGGCGTCCTTGTGGACGCGTAAGGAGTGCTCGGCGAGTTCCCTGGGTATGCCTGGCATATCAGAAGGTTACCAGGCAAAGATCTCCCAGTTCTCACGTAGAAACTCGACGAGCGCGCCTTCCTATGCGATAGGCAGGCTTGTCGACACCTTGACTGTCTTGCTGGCGTCCGTCGGGTGGACTTGATGGGTTCTCGTGTCGTCAGTCGTGTTGAAGGCAGATTCCTTGGCTGGTTTCTTGCGTGGCGGGAAAATGGTCTTGTCGTTGTCGACTGCCATCATCGCAAGGTGCTCCTCCATTCCGAAGAACTCAGAGATCTGGCTAAACTCGCGGTCGCAGCTGTTGGAGCGGTCGAAGTCGCCGTGCACCGTGATGACGCCCTTGGGTCCAGGCATCTTGAGCATCAGATAGGCGTAGTGAGGTATCGCCATGAAACTGGCAAAGGTCGGGCGCCCGAGTATCGCATGGTACTGCGACTTCTAGTCAACTACCTCGAAGTCGATCGCCTCCCTCTAGAAGTTGTCGGGTGTGCCGAAGATGACGTCGAGTGTGATTGCTCCCATGGGCGTGACTGCTTGCCCTGGTACTATGCCATGGAAGGTGGTCCCTGATGGCGCCAAGTTTGTTGTTGGCCTGTTCATTCTTCTGAGGGTGTCGGCGAAGATAATGTTGATGCCGCTGCCTCCGTCCATGAACACCTTTTTCAAGGTGAAATCCCCGACTAGAGCTTCGACTACCAGAGCAGCGTGCCCGGGTCTTGGTACCGCAGGTGGATGATCTTTTCTGGAGAACGTGATTGGTGTCTCTGACCCTCTCAGGTATTCGGGTACTGCAGGTGGACAGGTGACAGCCTGGTAGACTTGGCGGGTGATGATCTTCTGTGTCCTGTTTGAAGGGCGTCCCTTCTGTATCATGTTGAGCTGTCCGTGTGCCGCTGGATATGCGTCAGGGGCTTCTTGCTGCGGCTGCTGCTGCGGATAAAAAGCTGCCGCTGCCTGTGCTGGGTTGGCGACTGCCGGCGCGGGTGCAGGTGCTACTTGGAGAGCTAACTGTGCGACTGGCTGTGCTGCGGGTGCTGCCTGGGGAGCCAACTACGTGGCTGGTTGAGCGACTATCTTCTGCATTGCCTGGTATATCCTGCGTGCCTTCTTGCAGTCCTTCAACAGGTGACGAGATCCCCATTTGCCCGTTTCCGGGTTCCTGAACATATGGTGCTTGCAGGGTTGCTCTAGCTCTTCCTCCGGAGTCAGCGTGCGCCTCTGCCACTCTCGCTTGCGGCTCCCATCGCCACGGTAGGTGCTGCCACCGCTTCGGTTGAATTGCCCTTGGCTGTATTGGCGACTCTGTTCGTCGTTGCTTCGACTGTACTGCCTTGGACTGTACTGGCGATTGCTGTCGTATGCTTCGTTCTCGCGGGGGGTTTCGAATCCCGCCGCTACTAACTCTATTGAGTCATTGCCGTGGTAACGCGGCTTCTTCTTCTGGCGTCCTTCCCGCCAGTTGCTTGGTCCGGCCTCGTCTCGTGGAGTATCACGAACCGAGTCCTCTCCGTCTGCCCACTGGTTGGCTATCTTCATGAGGTCAATCATGCTTCTCGGCCGGAGCCTACCAAATTCCTCGCGGAGGTCGCGGCGGTAGACGCCGTGCATGAAGGCATCCATCACTCGGTCTTCCGAGGTGGGTTCCATGGTATTGCGGAGCAGGGTCCATCGCTGGATGTATGACCGGAGCGGCTCATCTCACCCTTGCTTGCATGCTTGGAGTTCGACGAAAGTTGTCGGCCTTGAATACGTCCCCAGGAAGCTCTTAACGAAGGCATCCGCAAACTCGTCCCACGTGCTGAAGGCGTCCTTGGGTTGGCTGTTGAGCCACCCGCGTGTGGATCCTGTGAGCATCAGCTGGATGTACTGCATGGCTGTAGTCGAAGTACCGCCCTGGCAACTGCAGGCTATGAGGTAGTCTTCCAGCCAGTCTCTCGGGTCCTGCTTTCCGTCGTACTTGACCGCTTCTGCTGTGAGCTTGAAGCCCTTGGGCATTTTTGTGTCGCGGATGTTGAAACTGAAGCATGCGGCGCCGCGTGGCTCGAAGTCGCCATCGTCGCGGTCGTCAGCATTGGGTGTGCCGACCGTCCGCTGGGTGCGGTTGCGGTCTACCGTCCTCTGCGTGATGACGTTGCGGAGGTCTTCGCCTGGCTGCGGCTGTCGCGGTTGTCTTGGAGCTGGGACTATGAGTGCTGCGGGTTCACGGTTTCGGCGACCCCGATTTTCTTGCGCCCTTTCTGCTGGCGCTTTGTTCGCCAGAGCTTCTTCGACTGCCTTGATGGACATGATCTGTTACTTGTGGAGGAGAGCGCGGGCGTCACCCTCAGGTGGCTGCGTCAGTCACAGGTATGTTTCGACTGCCATGAGGGCAGCTCCGGGTGTCTTGGGGACGGGTATCCCGTCCGAGTCTTCAGTCATGTATGACGACTCGAGGTTGCGGGTAATTCCGGCGCGTTCGGCCTCTGTCATCCGGGGCACGCGGGGCCTGTGGCGCCTTGCTCCTTGTGAGACCTCTGTCGAGGCAGCGGTGAATGAATACGCGGCCCTCCTGGCACTCGCCGCGTCGGCTTCCTCCTTGCGTCGGAGCAGCTCGGCCTTCTCTGCGCGGAGTCGTTCGCCTTCTTTCCGCAGCAGATACTGGACCGCCAAAAGGTCCTCTCGGGGTGCGTCTAGTGGGGGGTATGTGCCCTCCTCGACGTGCTTCAGGGCTCTGATTGCCATGTCGCGGGTGATGGTGAGCCATGTCTGATCCGGCATGACCACCTCCAGTGGATATGCGGGTTCGTCGCCGTTGGCACGCGCCGGGCCGGTCATGTAGACTTGTGCGGGGTAAACCCGGGGAGTGGGGCTGATGCTTCCACTGCTGCTTCCTTCATTTGGCGACGCGAAGGCGTGGCCGACGTAGTTGGGGTCGATGCAGATCTTGGCCTTGCCCGCGACGCGACCAAGGTAGTCGGAGTAGACTTGATCCGCGCAGGGGTCACCGCCGATGCGATCTCCTTGGCAGCCGGAGGTGCGGGTGTCGTGGTCGCGTTGGGCGCGATTTTTGCCACGGAGGCCATTGGTGCAGTCGAGGCGGGCGCGATCTTCGCGGCAGTCGAAGACGCGATCGTCGCAGTCGTGGTAGATGCGATCACGGCGGGTGATGTCGTGGTCGTTGTAGTCGTAGCAGATGCGATCTTCGCGGCAGTCAAAGACGCGATCGCTGCATTCGCAGCAGATGCGATCTCCACGGCAGGTGAAGGCGTGGTCGACGTAGTCGATGCAGACGCGGGTGTCGTCTCCGCGCGTAGCGCGGCCACCGTAGATCGGAGCGTTCCGTAGCTGTTTATGAGGTAGCGCATGGTACCGAAAGTGATCCACGTACCTTCACTCAGTTCAGCGTACGCCGAGCGATGAGCCGGCGGGTGGCTGACGTACTCGAGGGAGCTGGACCGGATTGACTCCTTGGTGCGGGCGTCGGTCTTCAAGGTCGATGGAGCCGGAGCGACCATGGTTCCAACGCTCGTTCTTTCCCACAGACGGTGCCAATTGACGAGGTTAGGGCTCGGCAAATCCCTGGGTCGAGTACCCCGGGTTGATTGAAGGGGAGGAAGATGAACGTTGGTGATCACGATGGCTAACAGGGGGCGATTTACCCAGGTTCAGGCTCCCGGAGGATAACACCCTACTCCTGCTTGTATGGAATTATGATCAAGGTGGCTACAATGGCGAGATGGCAATCTCGCTAGGGTTCGAGTTGGTGTTCGCTAGTTGCTTAGTTGCCCTAGACGAGGGACCCTCCCAGCCTTTATATGATAGGCTGGGTCTTGGGTGAACGGTGTTGATGACACGTACAGGATGATCGAGCTAATGACCTAACGGCGACTACCTTGGGCCGCACATCATCCTTCTTGGGCCTTCCTTGGGCCTTCCTTGGCGTGACCCAGGTACCACCACCGTGGGGTACTCGAAAGGTAACCCCACAACAACGGGGATACAAAAGATAGTACCAAAATGTCCACATCAATGATTAAGTTCATCTGAGCCTCCCATAACTTCATCAACACTAGAAGAAGAATCGATGCCTTCAAAAAATCAAGCATAATTCATAAGTAAATGCATATACACCAAGTCAAATAGTTAATCAATCAATCATTGATACAAATAGAAAACCTTACCAAAACGACGAGGTAATGTTCCTCTACATAATTCCGAGACAAGAGGGCTCGACGCCGAGCCGGACAGGCGGCGAACGGGAGCCTGGAGTTGGAGGATACAGGAGCGCCGGCCAGGCTCGCTTGGCGGGCGGCGCCGCGTGGACGGGGGCCGGACGGCCGGAGCAGGGGGGGGGAGCGGGACCGCGGGACGGGCCGAGCAGGTCCCCGATGACGCGTGAACGGGGTCTGGGGGACGGACCTTCGTTCGCCGGAACAGGGGCCGGACTGCGGCGGAACAGCGGGAGCCGGAGCAGGCAGCGAGCAAGCATGGCATGGCGGCGCCGACACGCTTCTGCGCTGTGAGCCTGCGAGGCAGGGGAACGACACCGAACGGGCTATTTGCGCTCAGTGTGTGTAGGAGGCCGGCATCCTGGGCCATAACTGGGCAACGCCCCGGGCCAAATATTTTTTTTCTTCAGATGGTAAGTAGGATTTTGGGCCACGACCCGGGCCATGGCCCCTGTTGCCCTGGGCCTAGATCCGCCCCTGCCGGCTAGCACATGTGTTGGTGAGCCAGCCGAGGGTTCGAGCCTCACCTCTTACTATTAAAATCTGATCTCTAGTTCCTCCTAGGATCAACTCATTTTAAATGGCAAAGATTTTCTATGTTGTCCTGCATGGCTTGCTGACAAGTATTAATATAACTTTTTTTCTATGTCCATGCATGAAGTTAACTCGGGCACGCCATTCCTCTGTCAAAACGCTCGAGAACAGTGCCGAGAAGACCAACGTGGTGTGGGAACCATCCAAGGATTTGAAGCATCTGAACTTGATGCTGCTGCTCATGATAGGGTTTGAGGAGGAAGACAAGGTCACAAACTATATAAGGCTAGAGATGGAACGAGCTCCGGGGTTGAGGAGAATCAACTTGCACAGATCCGAGGCAGACGAAGCCAGCAGACATCGGATTAAGGAGCGACTCACAAGTGGACCCTCCTCGTCTGTGGAGGTAATTATCTCTTGATGGATGCGGTCAAGGAATGACAAAGAATCCTCATAAATGAAGTGATCACTGCTACTGCTGAAGTGTTCAGATTGCTCTCCTGTTCAGAATGTGTTTTCAGAAACCTTGCCTTTAGTCAGAATGTGTCTTTGAGAAACCTTGTGGTGATAGACGTGCCTTTCTAAATATTTGTGCACCTTATTTCGATCTACTGAGAAATTCAGTACTATATGCTGATTTGTGCCCCTCGTGAAAGGTATCATTCAAACAAAATAGGAGTTCCTTTTCCGAAGGAGACTGAACCTTGTGATTTTTTTTTAAAGCGAGGCAAAAGCTTTACCTGTTATATTGACATAGGAGGAGCAAACATGTTGTGGACTAGAACAAAAGAAACAAAGACCCTTAAAAGGCACAGCTTACATAATGATATCAGCTATCTCCTGCCAAGATCCAGCTGTCATCCCGTATCTTTTGAAAAAGCACCAATGGTAGGGACGTTCCTAGGTAATCAGAGGAATTGTAGACTCCAGCCCCTTGGGGTGAGCAGTTGGCGTTCTAGCAAGAGTGTGCCAGTATTGGAGGACCGTGGTGCGACCCGAGCCCAAATCGTGCAACAGGCTGTGGCAAGAAAGCCAGGCTGCCGTGGCTTGCCAAATGCGCCTGGCGAACCGACATTTAAAGAGGATGTGCCTGGCCGTCCCCCCCGGAATCTACAAAGCTAACATAAAGGAGTGTGCGGCCATCCCCTCACGGCGATTAGATGTCCATAGCCTATTTTGAACTGCAAGCCAGGCAAAGAAGCGACATTTTGGGGGACCCAGACCTTCCAAACAAGGCTCTAGAAGGAGCACAGGGTGGAGCCAAGGAACTAGACAAGGCCGAGGTCGCGAAGTAGTAACCGTTCGCAGTAAGCGTCCACGTAATGGTGTCATCGAAGCCAGTGGTCAGAGTGACGTTCTGTAGGAGGTCCCAAAGGCTGACGAACTGGGCGAAGTTCTGCACAGAGATGTTAGGGGCCCATCGATGGCTGAAGAAGGTATCCTGAACACAACACCCCTTTTTCTTTGAGGCCTCGAAGATTTTTGGCGCAATCGATTTTGGGGCGATACCATTTAGTCAGGAGGAAGACCAGAAGGAAGCTTTCTTGCCATCCCCCGGGAAACGAACCTTGTGATGTCAGCTTCCTTGGGGGTGTTTGGTTAGGCTTTGGCTTTGGCTTTTGGCTTGCCGAAGCCAAAAGCCAAAGCCAAAGCCTAACCAAACACTATAGTCGACAGGGTGCAAACCGTTTGATATCTCAACGTTTATTTACAATGGTCCGACCTATGTTCAATAGAGTAGTACGTAGCAGATATCCTGAGCACCCCCAGGAAAGTAATATATCGAGCAAAAAATACTGAACTTTTTGAATTATTTGAATTTAAACGCAGTCATCAAGATAAATAGACAGTATCTCGAAACTTTTTTGATAGGATCTACAGCATACTGGCTGAACTGCGGATTTCCCTGCTGAATGTCCCAGGATCGAGTTTCACTTCACTCTGTTTAGGTTTTTGGATCAATATCTTGTAAGAGATCTGATATCTATGCGAATACACGTGATAATGCAAAAAATAAGCGACTGAAGTCTTTAAAACCCGCGACCTGTAAGTCCAGAGCATGGCAATAAGGTCAGACCCTGAGATAGAATCACTTCTGTGCTGGATATCAGTTAAAAAAATTATATAATGTTTTCAAGAGATTTTGAATTCAAATTTTGATTTTCAAATTTGGTCAGTAACAGCTCGGGATTTCTCGATAATCGCGGTAATCGGGAATTCCGAGCACCCTTGGGAAAAAAATCTATTTGGGAACCAAAACCTTGGTATCGAACTGTTTTGTGATATGAATTATGTTTCGTTGGCAATCTGTTTCATGTACTATAAGAATTGTTAGATAGTTGTGCATCTATATTGTACGTACATCCTTATATCTTTCGGCAATTTACATTCATGATACCACTGAACCAATTCAAACGAGCCTTGTTCCCTGGTTAATTACCCAATAGAAGTACGGTTGGCCAAGGCTTGGCCCGTTGCTCTTGATCGAAGGTGCTGCCGAACTCCTCTTCATGCATGCTTTGCTGCTCCTATCGAATCCAATTCATTTTAGGCATTGTGCATCTGTACTCATGTATGAGAAAGAGCTTTCCGTGATTGAGTTACTTCATTCATTGGGCTTTATGTTGTTCAGGAAATCCTTCAGTGTGCTGATGAAAGGAATTCTGAGACGGATAAGCAGAAGGATGTCAGGACAAAAAAGTCAACAAGTCGGTTCATATTTCTCCATTTGCATGTGTGCTGATTTGTTCTAAACAGAGAAAAATACAAAAAAACATCACAATTGCGGTTAGGATTTCAAAAAGCCACCAAGATATGTTAGGATTTCAAAAAAACAATCACTTCAATGCTAACACGTAACAAAAAGCACCGACTTTTCTCTGACGCTCGTTTAAACACGAAACTGACGGGTGGTACCATTATTAGGCTGACGTCGCAAGCGGAAAAGTTTAGCTTCCAACTCCTCGTCGGCTTATACTTCACCTGCCCATGACACCTTGCAAAGTGGTGATGAACTCTCAATCGGCTCATCATTCTCCTGGGACTTAGCAGGATTCACTTGGTTGGTTGTTTTCTCTACCCACATCTGAGAAGGCACCATCGGACGCTCCCTATTCAAAGACCGGCCCGTCCCTAAATCGCTAACCTTCTTTCTCCCCCTTATCTTGATTCCTCAACCCTTACAGCTTCCTCTTCTGTGTCTTAGTCAATCCATGGGGGCACCAATTGGGCTGAGTATACTTTGGATCTCACGGGCCGGCTCGACTTGAACTAGCTTCGCGATCATTGGCCGCGGCTTTCTGCCCGATAACTAGTATCGTCTTGCTACGCTCTGTCGGCTCGATACTAGCCGGTTCTTTGAGCTTCAAGTTATAGGCACCCCTATATAGTCGGCTTGCTGTACCAAGCCGGCTTTTCTCAAACACTGATTTCTAGGTCACCTCTTCTATTTGAGCCTGCCTCATGTGGCGACTAAGAGTATCCGCGGATGGCGACCTCAGGCGCTTCCCGTAGTTCTACCGACTCCATCTCGAGCAGGCTGATCGAACATATTTGGACATTAACATATCAAATGTTGGCCTAACGCGCTTGTACCTATATTCTGGGTTCTTGGGCTTGAGGAATTTTGGCGTCGACTTTGGCGGTTCTCGACGCTACCCCCTTTGATACGTGGTAAACGTATCTATAATTTTTTTATTGTTTCATGCTATTTTTATGTTTTTGACACTTGTTTTTATATTAAGTTTATGATTTACTTGGACTAACCTATTAATAGTTGCAAAAATGCACAATGGTCTTGCTATACACTTTAATGTGTATTAATCACTTGGAAATTGACAAAAACGTAAAAGGAGCCTCGTTGGAGGTCGACTCTGACTTTCCTGAAATCTGTCCCTTTCTAACGATTTTGGAGATCGTCAATTTGACACCCGAAAATGACGTAAAATGAAAAAAGTCTAAAGTACAAAGTTGTAAAAAATATCCATACCTTTATTTTAAGCCTAAGAACAGCCCAATCGGAGGTCAGGTGCGCCCGGAGGATCAGTTTTACTGAAATCCAAATATCTGATTACGGGAATCAGAAAGTTTGTGACGTGATTGACTCCAACTTCTACCAAACTTGGAGGATTCGGCTAAACCACGCCTTTTGAGCCTCATGAGGGCTGAGAGGGGTCCCTAGTAAGCTTGTAGAGGTGCCCAAGAGCCCTTGAATCAAGGGGTCGTCCATCGGATGGCTGAGGAGGAGTGCCACCACCTATAAAGAGAGGAAACCCTAATTTCGGGAGCAGCCATCTGTTGTCACGAATTTGCCTCCTTCTTGGCTCTCATCTACAAGGGTGAGAGATCATCTACAGTCCCAAGAAGTCATGGAGGAAGGGGGTTAGGGGCGGCACACCCCATGGCCGACCGGCGCAGGAGGAGCCCCCTGCGCCACGTTGTCGGCTGCCGCCGCCGTCCCATTTTGCCCTTTCCTCCATGGCCGCCGCCTTCATCACCATCTCCATCGCCAATTTCTCCTTGTATACAGTGGTTCATACTCCCACGCACCTCTGTACCCCTCTATGTAAATATGATATTTGATGCTATAAAGTATTATCCTATGATCTATGTCATGTTTGTGTAGTTTCCTTTTGTCCTATAGTTGAATTATTGAATACTTTTCGTTGATTCGATTTTCTGAGTTTAATGAAAAATCAAAACAAAAATTATATATGTAGATAAACTCAGAAACTCTTATAATTTAATTCCAGACTCTAGACGGAAGGCTCGAGCAGAGCCCGGCTTTGAATTAATGAAGCCATCGGCCTGCCAGGAAATACACAAGGCCACCAGTACAGACACTCACACAACACACACCGGCCGAACGATACAAGGGGCACACCGGACAGCTTACAACTCAACACCGAAGCAAGAACAAAAGGTCGCACATGAGAGCACAGCTTGCGAAGACGAAGATTGCCACACTCGGGGGGCCAAGGGCTAGGAACAGACGAGGCACGGCCAGGCACTGCCTTGAAGCAGGAAGGAGCCGTGATCGGAGCACACCACCGGAATTGAAGACACCAGAACACCATCTTGTTCTCATGCCGAAGAGGGACCCTTCCCTCTCGCCTTGGTTCGGAGGTGTCGCAACATCGGACATGAGAAATGCTCCCCCGAGAGCTAGATTGGTACTGTACTCGAGATCCCAAGCAACCCCAGAACACGAACACCTTGGGAAGGAGAGCACACCTCACGGGCCACCTTGTCAAAGAACTTGGCCAACCGAAAAGAGCTGGAAAGCCGTAGGAAGAGGCGGACGCAGGGACGGAGGGAAGGGGGAATGAGCGGGGGCGAGACCCCCGCCAACGATTCGCTCGTCCCTTGCAAACGATTAGAGATCGCTAATTTTTCCTTATCCAAGCTACTTCGCCACCCCTGTCCGTGTGTACATATCACTAGGTCAGGCCAGGCTTTCAAAACGATCAATAGCAGTACAAGTACAAGATAACTCACTTAGCCAGGCCCAGCAACTACCAGGCCCAGCAACTAGATTATTAGAAGCCCATTAAGATCCACGCCCAAATACGACCAGGGATCTGCACGATGGAAGCACCCACGATCAGAAAGAATGGGGATCGTTTCGTTATTGCACGTGTGTTCGGCGCTTCGACGCCGGCCGCCAGGGCTCCAATCCAGAATCCATTCTCCAGATCGATTGTGTATTGACAACTGAGAATGGTGCGGCAAGCCGGCAGTACACATACCGAGCACACGACCGGACGACTGGCCGGCCAGTCGACACACTGTCAGCATGAGCGACGACGGCCGAAGGAAAAAGGTTGGCCACTCCTGATTTGTTCATATTACGGTTATATTTTTACCCTATCCCTAAACACTAGATTAGTTTGTCAGTTTTTACCTTAAAAATTAATTAGGAAATTTTAGATTGTTCATCCTTAGATCCGAGAGACAATATAATTTTTCTTGTGGAATTCGTTTATCCTTTTGCTTTTTCTAGTCAAGAAAGAGATAGGTTGGATGAGAGAGGCGTTTTGGAGGCCGAGCTCCATGGAACTCGGTTTTCAAAAAAAAAAAAAAACGCATTGTTTTGTTTTAAAAAATTCTGAAATAAATTATGGTCGTACATAATATTGTTATCCACCACTGTAATTTTCAATCAGAAATTCCTTGTATTCTGTTCTAGGCAAAAAAGAGAAATTTGCAGATCTAAATCGGTGAATAGTGTGCAATCTTAAAAATTTGAAATCTGGTCAGATTTCTCTTTTTTGCACATATCAAAATATAACGAGTTTGTGGTTGAAAATTTTCATATTGATGGATCATAGTATTCTCCACCATTATGATTTTTTTCATAATTTTTTGAAACAAAAATTTGCGGATTCAAAATTTTTTTTGGCGACCCGAGCTCCATGGAGCTCGGGCTCCATTTGCACATTCCTATAGGTTGGAGTGCAAGTTGCTATCCAGAGACCAAAAACTACAAATCTGTTGCTGATTTGATGAAGAAATAGTTAAGACACGAAAATATCCCGATTATCCAATGGTTTTGAGGTTGATACGGTTAGCCCTGCCGGAGCTTAGTGCAAGTCGGGGGGGGCACCGCCCCCATGATTTGCACATATATGAAGGATTTTTTTTGGAGAGCCCAATTGGACAAGTTTTGTGTGTTTGCCCCCCCCCCCCCCCCAAAGATCATATAATACATTTTACACCCCCCCCCCCCCCATCAGTCTTCCGCAAGCTCCGCCACTGACGACTAGATAACTCTTTCGGTGTTAACTGCAGAGCGAGTTTTTTCTGCTATGAAACTAGTCATGAGACATCTATACACAAAATTAAATGATGGGTATTTTACGCAATTGTGTGATAGTCTACACTGAGAGGAAACTAACAGATAAGTTTAGTATTATTGAAGAAATGATTGCTACCTTTGATCTCCGTACTCGTAAAGCCGACTTTAAATCGATACATATGTTACTTCATTAATATTGCATAAAAATGAACATATTTTGATTATATAGACCATATACTATTTATTGTGTTGTGTGACAATTTTTTGAACGGTTTTGATGTTTCTGCATCTAGCCCCCCCCCATCCTCAATTTCTGGCCCCGTCCCTGGGCGGACGGTCGAAGAACCGGAGCCACCCAAAACTCCCACCTTCAGCTCCACTCACTCGAAACCCCCAATATCCCAAGGCTGCGCCTCCAAGGAGGAGACGACACACAGCGCGTCGACGCCCGCCCAATCTGCAAGGATTTTGGACTTTCCCCCGGGAGATGGGTCGGGGGTGGGTAGCAGGAAAAACCACAGCCACGCCTCCAAGGAGGGAGACCGGCGCCCAGGGGCATCGCCATGGCTGGGCCGTACCAGCCAACCTCGGGTTTCCCCAGGTCCCGAGCTACCCACCGGCGCCCACCAGGTTCCAGCACAAGCAACCAGACCGACCTCGGCTGGAACCAGCAGGGGAGAGAAAGGATGAAGGGCAGAGAGCACGAGCCTCAGATCTGATAAGGAGGAGGAGCTCCACGTCGCAGTCCAAGCCCGCCGCCGCCTCACCTCCCTCGAGGTCGAGGTCGATGGCCGGAGCCACCCGCGGCAACGCTGCCGAGAATTCCGCTGCCTCGCGTATAGGGCCGCCGCCCAAGATCCGAAGTCCTCCGCCGCAAAACGAGGTCGAGCGCGCGCGGAGCGACGGGATCCCCGCCACCGTCATAGGCGGCCACGCGGGCTTGCCCGGCATCCTCCTCGAGTGGCGGCGAGTGGGCGGAGGGGGAGGAAGGGGTGGCGGCGCGGGCTAGGGTTCGCCCCAGCGACACGGGAGGGGGGGGGGGGGGGGATGGGCTCATGCCAATTCCAGACTTCACAAAAAAAGACAAATTCATCCCTCAAATCTGCCTATTTTTACTCTGCATAAAATACAACTAATTTCGGATTGAAAAATTGCCCAGTAGATCATATCACTACCTCCATCTGAGATTGTTTTAGTACAAATTTAAGAACTTAAAACGTAAACTTAAAAAAAAAACAAGCCATGTGTAGCTCGATCTCCAAAACACCACTCTGCAGATTTGTCAAAGAAATACCAGCATTCCAGCCGACAGAAAAAGCAATCCAATCTGTTAGCACAAATTCAGTTCATCGATGACCCGACCAAGCGCTAAATGGAAGCACACCGGAGGAGGGCGAGCTGGCCGGGGGTTTCCTCGGCCAGGCGGCGCTGCTCGTCCCTGCGTCCAAGACCCCAGGTCGACCGGCCGCATGTGGGGGGAGGACGAGACGCGGCAACGTCGTCGGAAGCAAGTCGCCGCCGCCTGGGGCCGCATCTCGGCGATTAACTCTAGGGTTTCAACCTCCTGGACTTGCTGAAGACGAGGGTCTGGGGAAGGCGGATCCTCGCCGTGCTATGGACGCCGCCGTTGTCAGGTAAGAAGCGGTTTCTCCTGCGGCATTCCTCTCTTCTTTTTTGGGTCGTGGCGGAGAAGGATTCTTCAGAGTTTCCTAATTAATTAAATTCTAGATCTGCATCAGTCATCGCTCAGAAAATAAATTCCTCATAGATCGTCGCTCTGAAATTAAATCCACATCGATCGTCTCCCTGTACCAACGCCGGCCAACGTGTTGGATCCTCGAGATTTTTTTGACCACGAGCAATCCATCAGACGCTCAGCCGGGGCTCCAACCATGGAGACACCGCCGCCGTCCAAAATCGGCCAAGATAAAGACAGAATCAGCGCGCTCCCGGACGAGCTCCTCCTCGGAATCCTCGAACGCCTCGGCGTGGGTGAGGCGGTCCGCGCCGGCGCTGTCTCGACGCGGTGGCGGCACCTCCCCCACCAGCTCTCGCGCTTGGAGCTCAACGTCCGGGACTTCAAGGGCGCCACGCCACTGGAGGCCATGGACGCGTTCACGGGTGCGTTGTGCAGTTTCCTGCTGGCAGCGTGTCCTCCGGCAGCTGAGTGCAAGTGCGACTGCTCACTGCTATATTCTGCAACCTGACCGATGTGGAGCTTTGCTGTATCTTTCCAGAGTGTGATCTGAGCTGGACACTGTTTATCCTTGAAGCTGCACCTGCCCTGCAACTTTTTACAGTAAGTCTGTTGCTTTACCTTTTTGTAGTTTAATCGGCATCTTAACCTGGATATGACTCATTCTGGTATGGTATGCATGTTTGTTGATATTTGAGCATTTGCAAAATAAACAGCATGTTAATGTGATTCTCAACCACTCACCAACTCTAATCTACAACAAATATTACAACTAGTGATTTGTCATTGGGATGTAGGGAACGCATGAGTTGTACATGAATGATGCAATGCAAAAACTTTTAATGCTTCATTTGAATTTTGCAGCGAAACAATATATCCATGCAAGATAAAAACTCCTGCCGGAGGTTTGAATAAATCATCTCTGTTTTTATCGGAAAGGAGGAAAGCCCTGGCATCTGCATTGAGTAAATGCATATTACCCTCTTTATTGAAACTCTTTATTACAAAGTCTCTTGATCGAGATAAACATAGAAACATGTGAGCAGCTCAACACATAAAAACAGGTGAGCAGGTCAACATATAGGAGTGATATATCTGTAATCTCATAGGAATCCTGGAAGCATTCTTATGTGTCTTACTATATGTGGGATTTGGTTGATGCAAATTCCTCCAAACACTACTTGAATCTAAAAAAGTTCAATTAATACTAGTATGAAGTTCGATGCAGAATTTCAAATGGCAAAGAATTTCCTACATTGTCCTGCATGGGTTGCTGGCAAGTCTTAATATAACATATGTTTTTTTATTTTCTGTGTCCATGTGTGAAGTTAACTCGGGCTCGGCATTCCTGTGTCAAAACGTCTGAGTACAGTGCCGAGAAGACCAACGCGGTGTGGGAACCATCCAAGGATTTGAAGCACCTGAACTTGAAGTCGCTCGTGATGATAGGGTTCGAAGGCTTGTCATGGAACAAGCTGTGGGGTTGAAGAGAATCGTGCTGCAAAGTCACACCTGCGATGCGTGCGGTGCTATGGAGTTCGAGCCCCCGAAAAGATCCCAGGCAGATGAAGCCAGCAGGCGTCGGATTAAGGAGCGACTCACAAGTGGACCCTCCTCGTCTGTGGAGATAATTATCTGTTGATTGATGCTGTCAAGGAATGACAAATAATCTCATAAATGAAGTACTCACATGCTGAAGTGTTCAAATTACTCTCCTGTTAGAATGTGTTTTCGGAAACCTTGCCTACACTCTGAGCGTGTCTTTGAGAAACCTTGTGGTGATATACTTGCCTTCTAAATATTTGGCCATATAATTTTTTTATCTGAGTAAAAGCCCTTGATCTAGATTATCTCTATTTCAGATAGTGTTGAACATCCATACGACATTTTCATAACCCAGATTCTTAGCTAGAACTGACACCATTGGCGAACAAATGGTGATTCCTCCCAAGGGGTTTTTTTTCTGACTTACCGAGTGTGTTGTTTTGGAGCCACGGGATCTGATTGATAGAGATGATGTTGTGAGGCTGGTCAAAATAGACTGTCTCGGAATTATTATTTTATTATGGTTTTGTTGTAAGTGATATTTTCTGGCATTAAAGCTTCTCGTTATTTTTAATATCATTACTTGATCTTTTTATATTTCGATAAAACAATATCGTGGCTATGTGCATCGTTTGATGGTCTTCCATGTTCCCATTTCTTCCATCACGTTGAGGTTCGGAGTTCGGACAATGAGGAAATCCTTTGCTAATTCTACCTCAGCAACTGGTAGCACGCCGAGGAGGCGATGGCGGGGGGCGTCCTCGACCACGCGGCGGAGGCAGCGCTCCTCATCTTGGTTACTGATTCTAGGGTTTCAACCTCATGGACATGCTGAAGGTGAAGCATGGCGGAGGTGGATCATCGCGACGCCGGGATCCGGTGAGTCTCCTCCCCTCTCTGCGTGTCGTGCACAAACTAGCAATCCACCCGTGTCAGCCTAGGATTCTTCCTAATTTAAATCTTGTATCCACATCCCCTAAAAATTCGAAATAACTTGAATCCACATCGATAGATCGGCTTGCCTCGCCTGTCGCCTCGCCTGCTGCATCCAACAACAATGTTTCGATCATTGAAATTTTTTGGATTACTGAGATTTTTCCAAGAACAGTCTTTCCAAGACAGATACCCAATCAGGGATCCCGTCATGGAGTCACCGCCGTCCAAAATCGGCCAAGATAGAGACGGAATCAGCGCGCTCCCGGACGAGCTCCTCCTCGGAATCCTCAAACGCGTCGGCCTACGTGAGGCGGTCCGCACCGGCGCTATCTCGACGCGATGGCGGCACCTCCCCCACCAGCTCTCGCTCCTATGCCTCGACGTCGACGACTTCCAGGGCACCACGCCGCTCAAGACCATAGACGCGCTCAGGGGTGCGGTGTGCGGGTTGCTGCTGTCAACGTGTCCTCCAGAAGCTGAGTGCAAGTGCGACTGCAAGAGCAGGCGTGCTGTCAAGACCCTTCGACTCCGCCTCTACCCATCGACACCTCACCTGAGCTCCATCGGCCGCGCCGTCGAGGACACCTTGAGCCGCGGTGAGACCGACTGCTTCGACCTCAAGTTAATCCCGCCCTCCTCTGACCTTATTGCATCTCACACCGAGTTGGGGCAGCAGTTTATGTCGTTCTCTCATGCTTGCCCCTCACCTTCCGGTTGCTCACGAGCCTATCACTCGAGAGCCTCGTGTTCAGGGACTCCGACTTGTCGAGCCTCCTCGGTGCTTGCCATAAGCTCAAGCACCTATCTTTAAGGTCCTGCAGTTTGGTTGGGCAATCAGTGCTCAAAATCGACGCACCAAAGTCTGTAATTACAGAGCTCAAGTTCATCGAATTTGGGTGCACACGGATCGAGCTCGTCTCTGTCCCAAAGCTCACGCAACTGCTGTGCCTCTCTTGGCGCTTGGAAAGCCCCCCACTGCGTTTCGGCTACGTACCGGAGCTTCTCATGGTGCACCTTATTAGATTGATGCACTAGTCAAATAATCCAAAAGTCCGAATTGATGAAAAGGGCTAGGTAATATATTTAACACGCCCCCTCACGTCTAAGTTGGACAATCGGTAAGACACTGGACGTGGAGTAGATGGGGGGCTGTAACTATTTTTATATTAAATAGTGCGGAAGCTAGGGTTTGAACTTGAGACCTCCTAGCTCTGATACCATATTGAATTGATGCACTAGCCAAATAATCTAAAAGTCCGAACTGATGAAAATGGCTAGGCTATATATTTATATTTAACACTCCCCCTCACGTCTAGGCTGGACAATCGGGAAGACCATAGACGTGGAGTAGATGGGAGGACACAACTATTTTTAGTAGATTAAATAGTGCGGAAGCTCCTGGCTCTGATACCATATTAGATTGATGCACTAGCCAAATAATCTAAAAATCCGAACTGATGGAAAGGGCTAGGTAATATATTTAACACATCTCGGTTGTCATGCAGGGACGTGGCAGGCGCCACTTGCGCTGAGCGAGTGCTTCTCCATGAATACAAGGAGCCTGTCGAAACTTTCTCTCAATTTTGGCAGCCAAATGGCAAGTCAATTTCTACAAACCATGTGATTTCTACCAGTTTCAGCTTTGTATCTTTATTCTTCTTGCTGCAGATTTGGATTCAGCCAGAACATCCGAAGCGGCTCACTGCTATTTTCCCCAACCTGACGAATATGGCTCTTTGGTATATCTTTGCTGAGTGTGATCTGACCTGGACCCTGTTTATCCTTGAAGCTGCACCTGCCCTCAAAATGTTTACAGTAAGTCTGTTATGTTGCCTTCTTGTAGTTTAATCCACGTCTTAGCCTGGATACGACTCATTCTGCCATTGTATGCATGTTTGTAGATATTAGAGCATTTGCAAAATAAGAGCAAGTTGATCTGATCCTCATTTCTCAACCACTCAGCAACTCTAATCTACAACAAATGTTACAACTAGTGCTTACAGCTCGGATTTGTCATTGGGATGTATGGAACGCATGAGTTGTATATGAATGATGCAATGCAAAAAAGTTTCAATGCTTCATATGAATTTTGCAGCGAAACAATATATCCATGCAACTAATGCAAGACAAAAACTCTTGCTGGAGGTTTGAATAAATCCTCTCTGTTTTTATCGGAAAGGAGGAAAGCTCTGACATCTGCATTGAGTAATGCACATCACCCTCTTTAATGTAACTCTTTATTACAAAGTCTCTTGGTCGAGATAAACATAGAAACATGTGAGCAGCTCAACACATAAAAACAAGTGAGCAGGTCAACATATACGAGTGATATGGTTGTAATCTCATAGGAATCCTGGAAGTATTCTTATGTGTCTTAGTGTATGTGGGATTTGGTTGATGCAAATTCCTCCAAACACTACTTGAATCTAAACAACTTCAATTAATACTAGTATTAAGTACGATGCAGAATTTCAAATGGCAAAGAATTTTCTACATTAATTGTCCTGCATGGGTTGCTGGCAAGTCTTAGTATAACATATGTTTTTTTATTTTTTGTGTCATGTGTGCAGTTGAATCGAGCTCGGCATTCCTGTGTCAAAACGTGTGAGTACAGTGCCGAGAAGACCAACGTGGTGTGGGAACCATCCAAGGATTTGAAGCACCTGAACTTGAAGTCGCTCGTGATGATAGGGTTCGAGGAGGAAGACAAGGTGGCGAACTATATAAGGCTTGTCATGGAACAAGCTGCGGGGTTGAAGAGAATCGAGCTGCAAAGTCACACCTGCGATGCGTGCGGTGCTATGGAGTTCGAGCCCCCGAAAGGATCCCAGGCAGATGAAGCCAGCAGGCGTTGGATTAAGGAGCGACTCACAAGTGGACCCTCGTCGTCTGTGGAGATAATTATCTGTTGATTGATGCTGTCAAGGAATGACAAATAATCTCATAAATGAAGTATGTAAAAGAACGTAGATTGATTTGGTTGTGCCGTACCTCTCAAGGGTAGGCTTGACTGTATATTTATATGCTCAATGCATCTAGGGTTTACAACTTGGTTAGGATTTACAACAACCTAACTAACTCCGTAGCTATCTAGACAATATACAGTTAGCTCTACGAGATAGGATCGTATCCGCTCCTTTGTCAACTGACTCCGTTTAACAGCCCCCCTCGATCCGAACGGGTGCTAACTAGATTCAGTCCATACTTCAGACGATCAAAAGCCTCCTTCCCAAGTGCCTTGGTAAATATATTAGCAACCTGATCATGTGTAGAGATGAACCGTACTCTCAATGCTCTAGCTGAAACTTTCTCCCGCACAAAATGAAAGTCTATTTCGATGTGTTTTGTTCTAGCGTGAAACACCGGATTCGCTGTGAGGAACGTTGCTCCTAAGTTGTCGCACCACAAGATTGGAGCTTGTTGCTGAAGCACACCTAGCTCTCGGAGAACTGACTGCAGCCATGTCACCTCTGCTGTACCATTCGCAATGGCCTTGTATTCTGCCTCGGTACTCGACCTACTCACTGTTGGTTGTTTCCGAGAGCTCCATGATATCAGGTTAGGTCCATAGAACACCGCATAGCCGCCGGTTGACCGTCGATCGTCAGGGCAACCGGCCCAGTCTGCATCCGTATAAACACTGAGTTCAGTAGACATGGAACTCCGGATGCTGAGCCCAACCTGAAGTGTGTCCTTCACATACCGTAGTATTCGCTTGACAACAGACCAGTGCACGTCGGTTGGAGCAGAGAGGAACTGACAAGCTTTGTTCACAGCAAAGGCTATATCTGGCCGCGTCAAACACAGATATTGCAGCGCTCCCACGGTGCTTCTATACATGAAAGCTTCAGCGTTAGTTAACAGGGTGCCTGAATTTCTGCTGAGTTTGTCTGATGCAGACATCGGTGTGGTACTCCCTTTGCAGTTCTGCATATTCACCTTCCGGAGTAGGTCAGTAGCATATTTGAACTGACTAAGAGCAACTCCATCTGCCATGCGAGATACTTCTACTCCAAGAAAGTATGACAGTTCCCCCAGATCCTTGACAGCAAACGAGTCACGGAGTTTCTTCAGAAGTCTCTCAACAGCACGATGACAGGAACCGGCAATGATGATGTCGTCCACGTAAATCAGCATGTAAATGGTGACTCTGGTGTCAAGGAAAATGAACAGTGAGGTGTCTGCTTTTGAAGGAGTAAATCCCAGGGACTGCAGTTTGACACTCAGCTTCGAGTACCACGCTCGTGGTGCCTGTTTGAGTCCGTAAAGTGATTTCTGGAGCCGACAGACATGGTGAGGTCGATGTGGATCAACATAACCAGGTGGTTGAGACATGTATACCTCCTCCTGGATATCGCCGTGGAGAAAGGCGTTTTGAACATCCACCTGTCGGAGAACCCAGTTGCGAGACACGACGATGGACAAGATGAGCCGAACCGTTGTTGGTTTCACCACCGGAGAGAAGGTGTCAGTGTAGTCGATTCCAGCACGCTGTGTGAAGCCCTTGGCCACTAGACGGGCTTTATAGCGATCAATGGTGCCATCCGGCTTCTACTTCAGTTTATAAACCCATTTGCAGCCGACGATGTGATGCCCTTTAGGTGGTTCCACAAGGCGCCAAGTGTTGTTGAGACAAAGAGCTGCAAACTCAACGTCCATGGCGTCCTTCCAGGCAGGAACACCAATGGCATCATGATGTGACACTAGCTCAGCAGCAAAGGCACGCTTGGTAATATCATACCGAACTACACCATCGAATAGCTTGACTGGCTGTACCACATTGTTTCGGAGCCTGGTGCGCATCGGATGAGCAGCAGGAGCAGGTGCTGGACTTGGAGTCGGTGTCGGGGATGAAGAGGACACGGGCGACGCAGGATCGCCCTCATGGGCCGGCCCAGGCGATGGAGTGGGTGGCGTGGATGGCGAGGGCGACTCCTCGTCCGAGGACGCATCGTGGGCCGGACCCGGCGAGGCGGGCGCCCCGTGATCGACGTAAGGGGGCGCATGCACACCATGCTCGGCGTGATCGACGTGGTCAGTGGCACCTGAAACACCAGAACTAGGGACCAAATTAGTAGCACAGTCCATATCATTACCCGGTGATGAATCTCCAACTGGTTCTGGAAGAAGAAGAAGATCCTCAGTGGGTTGAGAATTACTGGATGAATTATCGGTGGAAAAGGGTACACGGTTTCATCAAACACTACGTCGCGGGAGACATAGATGCGACCAGATGAGCGATCAAGACACTTAAAACCAAGATGATCTGGACTGTAGCCAAGAAACACGCACCGAGTTGAACGAAACGAGAGTTTTCGGTTGTGATATGGCCGGAGGTTCGGCCAGCAGGCGCAGCCAAAAACGCGGAGTGCATCGTATTTAACGGGGAGTTTAAACAGTTTAGAAACTGGAGTGGCATTATGAATGGTACGACTGGGCATGCGATTAATTAGGTAACAGGCAGTAAGGATCGCATCATCCCAGAAACGAATGGGAACACAAGCTTGAGCAAGAAGTGCAAGGGCGGTTTCAACTAGATGGCGGTGTTTTCTTTCGATTGCACCATTCTGTTGGTGAGTGTGTGGACATGAGAGTCGATGAGTAATGCCTGTATCATGAAAATATTGGTGTAGCTTGTGGTACTCGCCTCCCCAGTCGGATTGAACCGAGCGAATTTTAGTGCCAAGAGATATCTCAACACGTTTTTGGAATTGATAAAAGACATGTTCAACATCAGACTTGTGTTTCAACAGATAGACCCATGTGAATTTACTAAAATCATCCAAAAAACTTACATAATAACTGAAACCACCGGAAGATTTAACAGCCGGTCCCCACACATCCGTGTGGACTAACTCAAGGGGAAAAGTAGAGACTCTACTAGACAGCTCATAAGGAAGCTGTCGAGCTTTCGCTTGTTGGCACGCATCACAGACATGCCCAGCTAACTCTTTATTTGTTGACGAAGCTAATTTATTGGCGGAGATGATGGCTTGAACGATGGTGGATGAAGGATGGCCGAGGCGCCGGTGCCACACGTCCTTGGATGGGGTGGTGAGATGAGCTTGGCGATGACATGGACGTGGTACCGGATATAGGCCCTCGTGAGCTCTACCGTGCAGAAGAGTTTGCCTCGTGTTGCAGTCCTTAACAAGAAAAGAATCAGGGTGAAGTTCAACAAAGCAATTGTTATCAAAGGCAAGTTTACTAGCGGAGACAAGATTTTTGCTAATGTGTGGAGTATGTAGGACATTTTTGAGACGTAGAGAGGAATTATTTGAACCAAGTAAAGAGGATTCACCAACGTGTAAGATAGGCATATACGTACCATTGGCCACTTGGATCTGATCGTGGCCCTTGTAGCTCTCCTGGACATGGAGTCGTTCCATGTCATTGGTCATGTGATCCGTTGCGCCGGAATCCATGTACCAGTGCGGGTCGGCGACATCGCTGGAGTTGGTGTAGTTGGCTGCCCGATGTGACATCTCCGGCTGAATGGCGTGGTCGAACCGGGAGTAGCAGCGAAGTGCGTCATGTCCGTAGACATGGCAGATCTGGCATGTGGACTTGCCGCCGCGTCCACGCCCACCTCCTCCTTGGACGTTGCCACGCCCGTAGTGGTCGCCGCGATCGCCACCATTGCGGCCTCCACCGTAGCCGCCGCCATAGCCACCTCCGTTGCCGTTGCGGCCTCCTCCATAGCCGCGGCCGCCACCGTCACCGCGTCCGCGGCCACCACCGCCACGGCCAAAGCCGCCGCGTCCTCCTCCACGCGAAGCATTGTTGGCGGAGTGCTGGAACTGGGGAGAGACACTGGACACGCGATCACCGTTGCGTGCCTCGTACGAGACCATGTGTCCGTACAGATCGCCGAGGGTGAAGTCGTCCGTGCCCCTCGAGGCAATCACGGAGATGGAGGTGGTGAAGTTGTCGTAGTCGTCGCCAAGGCCACCAAGGATGTAGGAGATGATCTCCGAGTCGCGGAGGGGATTGCCGACCGTCGCCATGGTGTCAGCAATCTTCTTCACATGATTGTAGTATTCGGACATGGACATGTCCCTTCTCTTCGGCCGCACGAGCGCCGAGCGAAGTTGCACGATCTTCGCTTGTGACCGGGATGCGAACATCCGATCAGAGTGTCCCATACCTGGGCCGCCGTCCCGAGCAGCAGCACATGGCCAACTACGGACGGCATCAGGGAGGCCAGCAAACCACTGAGGATCTGATGGTCTTGCTTGAACCAGACGGCGTACTCTGGGTTGTCCACCTGAGTGGAGCTCCCTGTCGCCGCCGCGATCTTCTTCGGTGGAGCGACCCTGGTTCCATCTACCAGGTCAGCCAGATCAAGGCTGTAGAGAGCTGGGAGGGCCTGAGCCCTCCATAGGAGATAGTTGTCGGCGTCGAGCTTGATCGTGATCGCGGTGGCAAGAGCTTGTTGGATGTTGACAGCCGGGGCAGAGGGCGAGTTGTTTGGAGCCATGGATGATCAAAGAGCGGTAGGCTCTGATACCATGTAAAAGAACGTAGATTGATTTGGTTGTGCCGTACCTCTCAAGGGTAGGCTTGACTGTATATTTATATGCTCAATGCATCTAGGGTTTACAACTTGGTTAGGATTTACAACAACCTAACTAACTCCGTAGCTATCTAGACAATATACAGTTAGCTCTACGAGATAGGATCGTATCCGCTCCTTTGTCAACTGACTCCGTTTAACAAAGTAGTCACATGCTGAAGTGTTCAAATTGCTCTCCTGTTCAGAATGTGTTTTCGGAAACCTTGCCTACACTCTGAGCGTGTCTTTGAGAAATCTTGTGGTGATATATTTGCCTTCTAAATATTGGGCCGTATAAATTTTTTATCCGAGTAAAAACCCTTTATCTAGATTGTCTCTACTTCAGATAGTGATGAACATCCATACGTCATTTTCATAACCCAAATTCTTAGCTAGAACCGACACCATTGGCGAAAAAATGGTGATTCCTCCCCGAGTGTTTTCTATGGCTTGACTTGCCGAGTGTGTTGTTTTGGAGTCACGGGATCTGATTGATAGAGATGATGTTGTGAGGCTGGTCCAAAATAGACGGTCTCGGAATTACTCCTATTATTTTATGGTTTTTTAGTGGGTGATATTTCTGACATCAAAGCTTCACGTTTATTTTTCATACTGTCACTAGATCTTTTTATATTTCGATAAAATAATATCGTGGCTACGTGCATCGTTTGATGGTCTTCCATGTTCCCGTTTCCTCACGTTGAGGTTCAGAGTTCAGCGGAGTTCAGGTTTAGAGTTCAACCTCATGGACTTGTTGAAGGTGAAGCATGACGGAGGTGAGTCTCCTCTCCTCCCCTCTTATCTGCGTGTCGTGCACAAACTTGCAATCCACCCGGTGTCAGCCTAGGATTCTTCCTAATTTAAATCTTCAATCCACATCCCGGCAAAAAAAAATCAAAATAACTTGAATCCACATCGATAGATCGGTCTGCCTCGCCTCGTCTGCTGCATCCAGCAACAATGTTTCGATCATTGAGATTTTCTGGATTATTGCGATTTTTCCAAGAGCAGTCGATCCAAGACACACAGCCAGTCGGAGCTCCCGTCATGGAGTCACCGCCTTGCAAAATCGGCGAAGACAGAGACGGAGTCAGCGTGCTCGCGGACGAGCTCCTCCTCGGAATCCTTGAACGCCTCGACCTGCGTCAGGCGGTCCGCGCCGGCGCGGTATCGACGCGGTGGAGGCACCTCCCCCACCAGCTCTCGCGCCTGTGCCTCGACGTCGACGACTTCCAGGGCACCACGCCGCTCGAGACCATGGACTCGTTCACGGGTGCGGTGTGCAGGTTGCTGCTGTCAGCGTGTCCTCCGGCAGCTGAGCACAAGTGCGACTGCAAGAGCAGGCGTGCCGTCAAGATCCTCCGCCTCCGCTTCTACTCGTCGGCCCCTCACCTGAGCTCCATCGGCCGCGCCGTCGAGGACACCGTGAGCCGCGGTCAGACTGAACGCCTCGAGTTCAGGGTAATTCCGCCTTCATCTGACCTGACGGCCGCCACGTGCACCGAGCTCGGACAACAGTTCATGTCCTTCTCTCAAGCCTGCCCCATCGCCTTCCGGTGGCTCACAGCCCTATCGCTCACGAGCCTCGAGTTCGGGGACTCCGACTTGCCCATCCTCATCGGCGCTTGCGACAAGCTCAATCACCTATCCTTAACATCCTGCGGATTGATCGGCCACTCTGCGCTCAAGATCGACGCGCCAAACTCCATAATCACCAAGCTCGACTTCATTGGCTTTAGCTGCACGCAGATCGAGCTCGTCTCTGTCCCAAAGCTCGCGTACCTGTTGTGCCATTCTTGGCAGTCCGAGAAGCCCCCATTGCGCTGGAGTTGCAGTATGGGAGTAACAAGCACGGCGATAGATCTGTCTACTTGTTTCGTTGTGATTGGTTTGACCTTGCGAGCAGGAATTCCAAGATGAAAGATGATGGATATTTTAAAAGCGTTAATACTTCCACACTTTGGTACAAGGATTCCCCCTTCATATTGGCAAGCCAAGCGGAAACATGCTTCTACTTGGATGACACAAAGTTTGACAACCCTTGGAAAGTTGTCCAGACTTTCAGTCACAGACATGTATATGATGTTCCAGAAAAAGAGAGTGGCGATGACGACGCATATGTAGGGAACGAAGACGCGTACCAGGATGAGATGGGTTCATCTGATCGTATATTTATCAATGTTGAGGGTGAAGACCAGGATGTTGAGTTGGAAGATGAGGACGCTGATCGATCTGACGATGTGGAACTTGTTGATGCTCGCATTATGCGTCGACTAGAAGAGGAAGATGAGACAGACTATGTTGACATGAGCGAGGACGAAGAAGACACTTTGGCAGAGAATAGAAGAGATGATGGGGACATAAATTCTGATAATGATAGTGATGTTTGAATATTTAGATTGTGTAATGGAACCATTTATATATTTGCAAACATTATGAGTACTTGATATAATTAATGATTTATGCAATGTAATGTGACAAGCGTACATGACACGATAAAGGGCCATGCAAAAAAAAAACTTGAACTGATAAGCATACATAATTTAGTTCCGAGGATAAAATACGACTCTTTCATAACACATAGAAATGCATGTATCTATAAGTTCAGCAAATAAAGTCTTGACAGTACATCCGTGGATCAACGACTAACATGAGTGCATTTTAAAATATTTGAACATCACCAGAAGGTAACTACTGAACAGCTACTTCAGGAATGTATGAAACAAACAGGAAAGCCCCTGCATTTGCTACGAAGAGCAGGAACAACATCTTGTCACCCATTTGCATAAAGTGTTCTTCCTCCATGAACTTCTTCCATCCAGTGACGCAGAGACGTCCATCATCAGCAGAAACAGTGTATGACCCAATCACCTTAGTGAAGGGATGACAAACAATGGTGATGTCACCATATTCATGCATTCTATCAGGGACAAGACGGCGTGGGAATTTCTGTTGCAGCAACAAATGTTATAGTCAGCTATACGATTAATATTTCACATCTATATTGTAATGACAAGATGCAACAATATATGATGACAACAAACTATAATGTGTAGAAACTAGGATATTAAGTATGTACCAGGTGCTTGCTCTGATTCATAGTGTTTGTCCAGTTCAGGGTATGCACCATTGCAACAACTGTTCCTTCTCCATAGATACCAGCCTCATGACGTGCCACAAGGAAGTCAAGATTGTCCACATGTTCTACGACTTTCTCCATCATCCTCCAATTTATCTCAGTTCCATCAATGGAGATGATGGAGTCAATAATGTCACGTTTGTCACGGGACAAATGGTAGTAAGCTGTACAATCATAGTACAAATATATAATTAATATGACATAGGTACCAAGTTGCAAGCAATTTTATAAAGATTATTCGTATGCATAAATCTTACTTGGATGAATTATTGGGTAATTTCCAGTGGTGATAAGAGTGTCAGGACCATAGTCGCCGATAGTGAAATACATCTCATGTCCAACTTTTAGCCCGTATACTCTAATAAATTCCTTCCAATTTCTTCCACTGAGATAAGTTTCATCATTGTTGTTTGTAACTTTGACACCGAATGAAAATCCTTCATTGGTTGTAAGATTTGCGTAGAAGACTGTTTTGTCTGTCTTTGCTATAGTGTATTTCATAAGGAAATATGCCCTACTGTAGCATGGGATGATCTGAAAGAAGTAAAATTCATCAAAACCATATCAAGTAGTGTGTAATTAACTGAATTCATTCATTTATTAAGTAGTGTGTAATTAACTGAATATTCATAAACATTCGTATGCATAAACCTAACTATAAGTAGTAAAATAAAGCAGGTGTTCCACGAAACTAGAGGAGACTGTACTAATTTCTATAAATAGATGAGGCAACATTGTTGCACAATGCAGCCAACTACCAAACAAAGGCATGTGTTGTACCATCACACATACCCACCTAAATACTTTCAGAATTACATGTTAGTACAAAACAAGTGAAGATAGCAAACAAACTCCTGGTTTATCAAGTCCACAGTAGCAACAAATCAACTTCTCAGTACTAAATGAATACAAGTAATTGCAAAACTTTAGTACCGTAACATCCTCAAACCCCTGTCGCAGGGTTAGCACAAAGAAGTTCTTCATCCGATTCCCCCGAGGGCACAACCCATTGGTGTCCCAACAAGTAGGACACTACAAATCGAATTGGGGAGATCAATATTTTCAGATCTAAAACAAGTAATACACCGTGGATCCAGGGTATATTTTTCTTACCGGCGGAGCCATCCTAACGGAGATGAAAATGCCGCGTCAAGTGGATAAGAAACGGCAAGGAGGGTTTTAGGCTAGCCTTGACGAAGAATAGAGAGGGACGACGACGGCGAGAGATGGGTAGGGCGAGCGATCGTCTGGCGACGGCGGCAGCCGCCCTTCGGCCTGGAGCTTATGATGGAAGGAAGAGTTAATTGCGGTTGGTATCTTGGAGAAGCACCCCACGGGTCAAAGAGAATATAATGCCCTGCACAGTTGATATGACAGCGTAAAAAAACCTTTCACGACTCAGGCGTCCACTTAGGCCCACTGTCAGCGACGATACGAATTATCTGGACGGTTCCCATTTTTTCCCTACCGCCCCTCCCCTATTCTTCTGCCTCGTTTAGTTCTCCCCTTCCCCTGTTTCTCTGCTACGGTTTCTCCACCTTGCTCATCCAATCCACCGCGCAATGGAAGACGTCGTTCTCTTCACGCAGAAGCTTACCCCAACCGCGCATGGGAGCACGGTGCTCGACGTCACGTACACGAACGACGTGCAAGTGGTCGAGCAAACCATCGGCGAGTTCCGTCGCTTGCTTGAAGAGGAGGAGTACAAATTCCTCGGCCTCGACTTCGAGTACATCGGCGAGTACGATGACTTCGAAGAAGAGGTTGCGGTGATTCAACTTGCATTGCGCCGCAAAGTTCTGGTGTTCCAACTGCCAAGGTATGTAGGAAAACCTCTTCCAAGTACAGATTTGGATTTTGCCTATGAGAAAACCCTCTTCCAAGTTCTTCCGATCTACTTACTCTATCCACTCATGAGGGATGTTTTAGAGATGAGTGAATCTACATATTAAAAGTATACTAGATGAATCTATTATTAACCTAAAACGTCTTGTATAAATAAACGAAATAATAAGATGTTTTCGTTGGGGTATTTACGTTGCATCTAGTACTACTTCTTTTATCATTCTAGTTGATGTGTTGATATATGTTTTATCCAGCCTTAGTCTATGTAGCTAAGTAATCTGCCAATTAGTTAGGATGAAGATGCTTTGCAGGACACAAATTAGAATTATCGAATCTGTATGCTTCAGCAGGATATAAGTTATGTTATATGATAGCATGAGAATGATGCTTCCAAATGTTTGCTTAAATGTATTTTGCATGAATTTTTCAAAAAATGTTTATAAGTACTACCTTACTAAGCTTCATATGACAAGTACATTATGTATTTCCTTGAAATATGTTTTCATTGTTGTACATATTGATCCGAGAACATCTAGTTATTACAATTTGATTGTTAATTACATTTACAATCAAATTTACCATTACTAATATCTTCCAACCGCAGGCGTGGCACGGTGTGTCCGGTGCTATTCGAGTTCCTGTGTTCATCAAATATCAAATTTGCTAGCGTCGACAAAAGGGGTGACAAGAGAGCGATGACGAGATCCTGGTCCATTAAAATTCCAGATGAGTTCCATATTGATTTGCAAAATTTGTTCCAGTATGAAGGCCGTTACAGGACTGGAATGAGTGTGATGGCATCCATTCTCATCGACGACTCCTACAAGGACATGAAGAACAACTTCCCAAAGGAGCAGCATGACTTTTGGGAGAAGCAGCCACTTGATGACATTAACATCCACTATGCTGCTGTTGATGGCTTTGTTTCCTATGAGTTGTACCGTAAGATCACCGATTTCATGAAGGGGCAACGACACCTGATGCCAAAAGAACCAAAGCCTCCTCAACCAAAAGCAGTGTATTGTCCTAGTTGTGTGCATGCCATAGCAGAAGCACAGCGCAACAGAAAGCGTTCAGCCTGGGCAGATCCTGATGCAGCATGGAGAGGTGGCAGCACTTTGATAGAGGGGCAGTCCAACGACTGGGGGTGGAATGAGGCAGATGGGTGGAAGCCCGACGTGTCGTCCGATACACAGTTTGGGATCGGCACGAAGTGGTGAGCCGCATCAAGCGGTCCATGTTAATATGTAGTTGCCTGAACATAACTAGTATGGTGGATGCTTTTGTGTAAATAGTTTACTACTAAGACTCATAGCAAGTGGTGACAGGCAGCAAGCGCTCCCTGTTGATGTACCAGTAGCTCTGATACTTTTGTTAGCAAAGTTTGGTGTTGATCCCCTCATGTGACACCTCACCCCTTATGACATCATAGATGGGAATTCCAGTACAAGTGAGAATGATTAAAACATATGCAAATTGGGTGTCCCATAATTTTTATATGATTTCACCACCATTGGCATGATTCATGTGATATTCGTTGATTTTTCACACATAATTTGTCCAATTTACATGCATTTACCTAAATTTATACCCTTTTTCTTAAAAAAATGGTAGGGACACCTATAGTTGGTAAAAAGTTTCACCTCCTCATTCAACTTCCTTGAACCATTTTGTCCAATTTTGATTCATTCAAATGATTTTCTAACCTTTTATTTCAAAAATAATGGTAGGGACACCTATAGTTGGTAAAAAATATTTTCAATGACCATAACAAGTTATGTAGACTATCCAAGCACACACAAAAAGTTTCACCTCCTCATTCAACTTCCTTGAACCATTTTGTCCAATTTTGATTCATTCAAATGATTTTCTAACCTTTTCTTTCAAAAATAATGGTAGGGACACCTAAAACATGGTAAAAACTATTGGGAATGACCATGACATGTTATTAGAGCTATGTAAGCACAAACACAAAGTTTCACCTCTTTTCATTCATCTTCCTTGAACCATTTAGTCCAATTTTGATTCATTCAAATGATTTTCTAGCCTTTTTCTTACAAAAAATGGTTGGGCCACCTTAACTAGGTAAATTTTTTTGTCAAATGACCATAACAAGTTATTAGGGCTATGTAAGCACAAACACAAAGTTTCACCTCTTTTCATTCAACTTCCTTGAACCATTTTGTCCAATTTTGATTCATTCAAATGATTTTCTAACCTTTTATTTCAAAAATAATGGTAGGGACACCTATAGTTGGTAAAAAATATTTTGAATGACCATAACAAGTTATCTAGACTATCCAAGCACACACAAAAAGTTTCACCTCTTCATTCATCTTCCTTGAACCATTTTGTCCAATTTTGATTCATTCAAATGATTTTCTAGCCTTTTTCTTACAAAAAATGGTTGGGCCACCTTAACTAGGTAAATTTTTTTGTCAAATGACCATAACAAGTTATTAGGGCTATGTAAGCACAAACACAAAGTTTCACCTCTTTTCATTCAACTTCCTTGAACCATTTTGTCCAATTTTGATTCATTCAAATGATTTTCTAGCCTTTTTCTTACAAAAAATGGTTGGGACACCTATAGTTGGTAAAAAATATTTTCAATGACCATAACAAGTTATCTAGACTATCCAAGCACACACAAAAAGTTTCACCTCTTCATTCATCTTCCTTGAACCATTTAGTCCAATTTTGATTCATTCAAATGATTTTCTAGCCTTTTTCTAACAAAAAATGGTTGGGCCACATTAACTAGGTAATTTTTTTTGTCAAATGACCATAACAAGTTATTAGGGCTATGTAAGCACAAACACAAAGTTTCACCTCTTTTCATTCAACTTCCTTGAACCATTTTGTCCAATTTTGATTCATTCAAATGATTTTCTAGCCTTTTTCTTACAAAAAATGGTTGGGACACCTATAGTTGGTAAAAAATATTTTGAATGACCATAACAAGTTATCTAGACTATCCAAGCACACACAAAAAGTTTCACCTCTTCATTCATCTTCCTTGAACCATTTTGTCCAATTTTGATTCATTCAAATGATTTTCTAGCCTTTTTCTTACAAAAAATGGTTGGGCCACCTTAACTAGGTAAATTTTTTTGTCAAATGACCATAACAAGTTATTAGGGCTATGTAAGCACAAACACAAAGTTTCACCTCTTTTCATTCAACTTCCTTGAACCATTTTGTCCAATTTTGATTCATTCAAATGATTTTCTAGCCTTTTTCTTACAAAAAATGGTTGGGACACCTATAGTTGGTAAAAAATATTTTCAATGACCATAACAAGTTATCTAGACTATCCAAGCACACACAAAAAGTTTCACCTCTTCATTCATCTTCCTTGAACCATTTTGTCCAATTTTGATTCATTCAAATGATTTTCTAGCCTTTTTCTTACAAAAAATGGTTGGGCCACCTTAACTAGGTAAATTTTTTTGTCAAATGACCATAACAAGTTATTAGGGCTATGTAAGCACAAACACAATGTTTCACCTCTTTTCATTCAACTTCCTTGAACCATTTTGTCCAATTTTGATTCATTCAAATGATTTTCTAGCCTTTTTCTTACAAAAAATGGTTGGGACACCTATAGTTGGTAAAAAATATTTTCAATGACCATAACAAGTTATCTAGACTATCCAAGCACACACAAAAAGTTTCACCTCTTCATTCATCTTCCTTGAACCATTTTGTCCAATTTTGATTCATTCAAATGATTTTCTAGCCTTTTTCTTACAAAAAATGGTTGGGACACCTATAGTTGGTAAAAAATATTTTCAATGACCATAACAAGTTATCTAGACTATCCAAGCACACACAAAAAGTTTCACCTCCTCATTCAACTTCCTTGAACCATTTTGTCCAATTTTGATTCATTCAAATGATTTTCTAACCTTTTATTTCAAAAATAATGGTAGGGACACCTATAGTTGGTAAAAAATATTTTCAATGACCATAACAAGTTATGTAGACTATCCAAGCACACACAAAAAGTTTCACCTCCTCATTCAACTTCCTTGAACCATTTTGTCCAATTTTGATTCATTCAAATGATTTTCTAACCTTTTCTTTCAAAAATAATGGTAGGGACACCTAAAACATGGTAAAAACTATTGGGAATGACCATGACATGTTATTAGAGCTATGTAAGCACAAACACAAAGTTTCACCTCTTTTCATTCATCTTCCTTGAACCATTTAGTCCAATTTTGATTCATTCAAATGATTTTCTAGCCTTTTTAACAATATGAACTCATAGATGAAACTTCGACACATAAATATGAATCAAACGAAACATGTGCAATTTGGTTGTCCCGGATTACTAACATGATTGTAGGAACATATATAGTTTTAAACTTTTAATGATTCAAATCATTAAAAGGGATTATATACGACATTAAATTAAATAATTAAAACATGTAACCTACGCTCAAATATTAATTTTTCCCCCCACTTCTGACCCGGTAGTCGAACTTCCCTCCTAACTTTGGGAAAATTTCGTTCCCTCCACTTTTCCCCGCCGCACGCAACTAATTTTTTTCGCCCGCGATACTATAAATACATCGTGCTACCCAACCCCCTTAATTCCGTTCCCTCTTAATTCGCACGTACAAATTCATTCCCTCCCTCATCGCTCTCTACCTCGCCAGATCCACTCTCTCCGCCGGCAGTTCGTACCCTCGCTCCGGCAGGCTATCCGGCGGCCGCCATGACCGGTCACCGAAAACCACCCAAGGCTCGCGATCCGCCCAAATCTACGCCGAAGAAGGTCAATCACAAACGCCAAGGTGATAAATCTATCCCACATTTCAGTACGTACTAGATCGATCGTTCAATAGTTAGACTAGAATTGTTAGTTTTACGTACGGTGTACTAATTTACATGATCACATCTAGGGTTCTACGAACATTTGATTTTTGTTCTTACCACGATCGCATCTAGGGTTTAAGAAAAGGAATTCTTCACGTTATATCTTCATGTACTACAGAAGAGGATCTGCCATATTTTCAATCTTACATCTGAAACATTGCATGAACTTTTAAGTTAGATGAATGAGATCATATATTTGTTATGTCCATTACTTACGGGAAATAATATACTCGCTGAGATCTGCAACATTTACGTGAAAAACAAACTTGTCATGTATACTATAAATTAGGCCACTTCATTATTTATGGAACGTACCACATAATTCTGAATTTGCGGTCACGATCGAATTCCATCACGCTAATACACACAAATATTTTCCTTCTTTTTTCAGCTGCTAAACAAAAAGAGGTACTAACTACAATAGAGTTAGAAAGGAGAAAACAAATGGAGGAAAATGCAACTCGTCTACAGCAAGCCATGGAAGCCAAATTTCTTGCTGGAGGTCTTAATCCACAAGATTTCAGAGAGGTTGCACGTACCTTCGTGTATGGTCGGCCACAAGGCGGGATTAATGACGAAGAAAAGGAGCCAGAACCTCAAGACAAGGAAGCTGACCCTGCATATGAACCAGATGATGAAGACCTTGCCAATGAAGATGATGATTTGCATACAGATGACGAGCGCAATGCATCAAAGCGGCCGTCTCAGGTCTAACATGTTTATTAATTCGCAAATTGGTTATCTGATTCATGGTAGTGGTACTGCATTCATACTTATGTCTTCATGCATTATCAAACAGGCAGTGGATGAAACGGCATCTGCCGCACATAATAAGCGTGTCAAACAGATAGTAGCACCTTCATCCACCATTTCAACAAGATCAAGAGTACCTGCTTTCACTGAACCTGCAGCCTCAGATACGCCTACGATGACAGAAGACGCCGACGTTGAAGAGCAAACCACACCTACGACGCAGATTCGTACTTCTGATGGCAGCAACTCATCACCTGATGACAATCAACTAGTTCCGTTCCAACGCAAAGGTACGACCATGGATACTTTACATGTTCTACTTGTACTTATTTGCTAATATTTGGACAAGTTTAGCCTATTTTCTGTCTGAATTTCAGATGCATTGTCAGTCTCTGTCAAGTCAAAGCAGAAAGGAGTTGGACGGAGACCTACCATGGGGCATTCACTCCATGAATGGACAAAAAAAATGGTGGCAATAAAATGCAAATTGACTTCACTGCAGGCGTGAGAAGACCCAAAAATCCTCTACATGCAGCAAAACTAAGCTCTGAGGTTGGTATACACATCCGCAGCGATAAGATGCCCCTTGCAACGCACTGGAAGCTCTACGACAAAGATAAGAGTCTACAAGATGCTGTTCCTTCTGCGATTAAAAAAGTTGCGGTGAGTCTACTCTCTTCATCTATATTATTCAGACTGTAACATGGTTAACAACCTAATTTGTGCATATGCAAACCCTCTTTTGCAGGAAAAGTTTGTGATGGACACAAATGATGATGTGGCAAAAACTGTGTGCACAGAAATGATACAAAATAGTGTTCGACAACAACGCTATAGGCTTAAGAAGGTGTATTGGCCCAAGATTCAAAAGCTTACTCCTGAGCAAGCTTATTTGATGAAGCCAAGAAATGTAGACGAGAATAGTTGGAAAGAACTTGTGAACAGATGGTTTGATGACCACTACCAGGTACATAATTCATATTTCTTTCACCTACAGCTAGCAACTTAATTCATACATATTTTATTTTTTGCATCACCTAATTAGATCCCACCTGCTTAATACAGGAAATGTGTATGAAGAATGTAAAGAACAGAGAAAATGTGAAGCAGCACCATACCACTGGATCAAGAAGCTACATTGCCCACTACGAGCATGTTGTAAGTATTTCAACTAGGTCTACGCAATTACTTAGCTACTTGTACTGCAAATATATAATTTATAGAACTGATACTCAAAATGTACTAAACCTTGTAGAAGGCTCTGAACAACGAGGAGGAAACATCACCAATTGAATTTTACAGAATTACCCACACTAGCAAGGATGGTGTGATGCCTCAGGAAGCACAAGAGGCTTATGTACGAAATATTTAACAACAACACAAATTTATTATTACTGTCTCGGCATACTAGCATTTGAAACATTTGAATCTAATTGCAGGAACAAATGCTGCTAAGAAAGATGGGACCACATCCAGAGGATCATCCTGAAGAAACAGATGTGATGATTGTTCAACAAGTCCTCAAGGAACAGAGCTCCTCCAGCTCTAGCACATTCTTGTCAAGATTGGGCGTCTCATCATGCTCCCAGAGATACACCATTTCCAAAGAGCGCATTAGAGAGCTAGAAGAGAGGCTTGCTGATCAGGAGCAACAATCAGTACTGGCAGCTGAAAGGTATAAAAATGATCTGGAGTCAAGGATGCAAGCCCAGGAACAGAAATTTGAAGAAATGAGAAGAAAGCAGGATGAAGAACATGCAGCTCTCAAGAAATCTCAGGAAGAGAAGAGTCTGGCTTATGAAAAGAGGCAACAAGAAATGGATGCGCTGCTTAGTTTGCTCTTAAGGACGTCACAGCAATCATCGCAGCACAACTGATGACCACCATCCTGATGCATCTTTTGAATAAAGAACAATGCTAGATACTACTATTTCCTCTTTTATTCACCTCAGTGTCTTACAAATGTTTGTGTCTTTCAGACTTATAGTATGTGTGCCACTATAATTCCTATAATATTGATTCGGTTCCAATTATATATTTGTTTTCAATTGTATTTCTCTGCTCAAAATTGCCAGAAAATTACATTTTTACAAAATAATTTTCCGTTCCAACAATGACGGAAAATGTGACACCGTCACCACATTCTGGGCCCACCAAACAGCAACGTATGGTCCCACAATCCTAAAATGTGGGTCCCACTTCTCGAAAAACGAAATGGTCCCACACGTCAGCATTTGTGGCTCCCACATACCAGAAAAAATTTGGTCCCACTCACCAGAAAAAATTGGTCCCACATGTCACGAATAAG
The DNA here is from genome assembly GCA_012064385.1 of Puccinellia tenuiflora. Taxonomy (NCBI): domain Eukaryota; kingdom Viridiplantae; phylum Streptophyta; class Magnoliopsida; order Poales; family Poaceae; genus Puccinellia; species Puccinellia tenuiflora. Next base: position 644,607 of record QRDG01000085.1, read on the forward strand.
TGGGTCCCACTAGCCAGAAAATATGTGTCCCACCTGTCTGGATCTAGCCCACATGACATCATCTGACGTCACAGCATCTGGACCCACTCATCAGCATCCATGTCACCATAGCTGGACCCACATGTAAGAAGCCACGTCAGCTAATGTTGACCAGTCGTACACTCAGATTCAACCAATTAGTGACAAATTTGCATACAAACGATGACAAATCAGGCTGTCACGGATTAAACATGATCATTGACAAAAATTCCCATCGTCACGGATTCATCTAAATCAGTGACAAAAATTTTCATCTCGTCATCCCCATGAATCTATGACGGTCAATCAATGACAAACCTAATGACGCACCATTTTTGTCATCCACAACTAATCAATGACAAAAATGGGCTAATAAGTGACAAAAGTACTTTGTCACTAAAGGTCATTTCGGTTGTAGTGGTTGCATGGAAATCACTACTCCTCATTCAGTGTCTACTACGGGACTTCCTCTTGTCTTGTGGTTACCTCTTCCACTGTTTAAGCCTTTCTTTTTGGCCTTCCAAACCCCCATTATTATTCTCTTTGCCATAACCTCATGGTGCCAAGCCTTCTTCTTGCTTGTATTAGTTGAGTGGACTACATAACAGTTGATAAGTTAAGTGGATGGATAAAGGACACTTGACTTGAGCTTGGCTATTTTTATTATTGACTGAATTTGATGCTTTGAAGATTGATTGACATTTTACATTGGAGACACAATTTACTATCCTTCTTTTTAAACCTTATGTATGGTTCCTTGTCTCCAACACGCTGATTCATGAAAAGTTCTAGCTTCTTTTAGCTAGCATTTGTTAATCATTGTTTGCTTAATGTCAACTATAGACAATTGTTTTGGATCACCTTATTCACATCATGTGCTTTGCATTGCTATGTTGATCTAGATTGTGAGTTAGCATGTCTCCTAAGAAATTATTTGTTATCGTTCTACCTACTCGAGGACGAGTAGAACTAAGCTTGGGGATGCTGATACGTCTCCAACGTATCTATAATTTCTTATGATCCATGCTTGTTTTCATACCATTTGCTACATGTTTTGTTTACATCTTATAGCATTTTTATGCATTTTCTGGAACTAACCTATTAACAAGATGCCACAGTGCCAGTTCCTGTTTTCTGCTGTTTTCCCGTTTCAGAAAAGTACTTAAGGAAACATTCTCGAAATTGGACGGGACAAAAAGCAGCAGTCTTATAATTCAATGGACTACACGGAGCCCGAAGGAGAGGACCTGGAGGGCCGTGGGCCGGCCACACCATAGGGTGGTGCGGGACCCATGCCTACCGCGCCACCAGGTGGTGTGGGGCCCACGGGAGCCCTCCGACGCCGCCCTTTCGCCTATATATTGCCCCCGACGCATAAAACCTAGACGAACCCCGTCATATTCCAAAGAAACATCTGTAGCGCCGCCGCCATCGCCGACAAGTTTCGGGGGACAGAAGTCTCTGTTCCGGCACCCTGCCGGGACGGGGAAGTGCCCCCGGAGCCATCTCCATCGACTCCACCACCATGTTCATCGCCGTTGCTGACTCCCATGATGAGGAGGGAGTAGTTCTCCCTCGGGGCTGAGGGCCGTACCGGTAGCCATGTGGTCTATATCTCTCTCTCCCATGATGTGATCTATATGTGATCATGAGCTTTGCAATCTAGATGTTGTTATGTTACTCAAGTGGGCTTTATTTATGTGATCTCCGGAGACTCCTTGTCCCACGTGTGTAAAGGTGACAGTGTGTGCACCGTGTGGGTCTTTAGGCTATATTTCACAAGATACTTGTTCACTGATTTATTATTTGAGTTGGATGTCTCTATGAAATTGTGGTGTGTTAGTACCTCCTATGAATGCTCATGGTCCAGTGTGGGGTATTCATTAGTACTTGGGAATATATGTTTGAGGCGTGCTTTTGCATTCCTACACAATGAATTAGTGTTCGTTATCCAGCCGGAGAATACTTCGGAGTAGTATATTGAAGTGCTTATATTTATATTCAATTATGATTGCATTGTTGAGAGTGACCACTGGTGAAAGTATGATCCCTAGGCCTTGTTTCTAAGCATTGAAACACCGTTTACAACAAGTTCTGCTACATGTTTGCTTGCTGCCATTTTTATTTCAGATTGCAATTACTACTTATAATCATCCATATTACTTGTATTTCACTATCTCTTCGCCGAACTAGTGCACCTATACATCTGACAAGTGTATTGGGTGTGTTGGGGACACAAGAGACTTTTTGTATTGTGATTGCAGGGTTGCTTGAGAGGGATACCTTTGACCTCTACCTCCCTGAGTTCGATAAACCTTGGGTGATTCACTTAAGGGAAACTTGCTGCTGTTCTACAAACCTCTGCTCTTGGAGGCCCAACACTGTCTACAAGAATAGAAGCGTGTGTAGACATCAGTCACCCAAAAGTATTAAGTTGCAAGCAACAGACAATTGCATTAAGTAAAGTGCATAAAGTAAGCAATACTAATATCAAAAGAGACATTAACACCGCTGTTTTACCCTTAGTAGCAACAGCACACCCTCGCCCTTAGACGTTTCTGTCACTCGTGCCCAGGAACAAAAGGGGGCATGAACCTACTATCTAGCATAAATACCCTCTCTTGGAGATACACACAATCACTTGGCCAAAGTAACTACGCACATCGGAGAGCATGCAAGAACATAAATTACTCATATAAGAATCATGCACAATCTGAACATAACTTCATAATCCATCGGATCCCAGCAAACACATCACATAGCATTACAATAATCGATCTTGATCATGTTAGGCAGCTCACAAGATCATAAGACATGAAGCACAAGAGAGAGAGATTACCAACTAGCTACTGCCATGGACCCATAGTCCAAGGTGAGACTACTCACAAATCATCCTAGAGGAAGGCATGTCGATGAAGAGCCCTCCGGGATCGATCTCCCCTCCAGCAGAGTGTCGGGATCAGCTTCAGATTGGACCCTGAACTAGGGTTTTCAGTGACGGCGTGTCGGGGTCGAGTTTCTGCAAAATAATGGCCGCCTCGACGTTTTAAGGGTAAAAGGCAATTTATAGGCGCCGGAGGGGGCCGAGGAGGTGCCCCACGGGCAGGGGCGGGCCCCACCCGCGGGTCCACCTAGGGCCACGGCAGGGGGGCGTGTCTGCCCTGTGGGTCGCCTCCGAGGCTCCCCTTCGGACTCCGTCTTCATCTTGGCGTAAAAATAATCCCCATAAATTTTGGTGCAATTTCGAGAATATTTCCAGAAGTAAATTTCTGAAACAAAAAGACAGCAGAAACAGGGAACTGGCACTGGGCATCTTGTCAATAGGTTAGTCTGACAAAATGCATAAAAATGATATAAATGACAGTAAAAACATGTGACAATATCACAAAACTAGCATGGATCACTCAAAAATTATAGATACGTTTGAGACTTATCACCTGCTAAACTTCTTGGGCGTGTATGGGAAGACGAAAAATACACCGGAATCACGGCAGGACCAGCAACATATGCACGAACGAGACAACCTAAATCCAGAGAAGTATCAAGGTCCTGCCAGCTACGCTCTTACCAAAGAAGAGAAGAAGATCTTTTTTGAAGTCCTTAGCAGTATCAAGGTCCCGTCTGGCTTCTCGTCGAATATAAAGGGAATAATAAACATGACAGAGCAAAAGTTCCAAAACCTAAAGTCTCATGACTGCCACGTGATTATGACACAATTACTTCCGATTGCATTGAGGGGGCTTCTGCTGGAAAATGTTCGAGTACTCGTTGTGAAGCTATGTGCATTCCTCAATGCAATTTCTCAGAAGGTCATCAATCCAGTAACTCTATCAAGTTTACAGAAGGATGTGGTCCAATGTCTTGTCAGCTTCGAGTTGGTGTTCCCACCATCCTTCTTCAATATTATGACGCACCTCATAGTTCACCTAGTCGAAGAGATTTCCGTTCTCGGTCCTGTATTTCTACACAACATGTTCCCCTTTGAGAGGTTCATGGGAGTCTTGAAGAAATACGTTCATAACCGTGCTAGACCAGAAGGAAGCATCTCCAAGGGCTATGGAACAGAGAAGGTCATTGAGTTTTGTGTTGACTTCATTCCTGACCTTAAGCCAATCGGTGTTTCTCAATCGCGCCATGAGGGGAGACTGCAGGGAAAAGGAACGCTAGGAAAGAAAGCAACAATATGTATGGACGGGCATTCTTTCAGTCAAGCACACTACACAGTTCTACATAATTCCAACTTGGTGGCTCCGTATATCGAGGAACACAAGAATATTTTACGCTTGAAATACCCAGAGCAACCTAAACATTGGATTGATGGAGAACAACTATACTTGTTGGCCAAGGCACCATCTTCGACTATATCGACTTTTCAAGGGTACGAGATAAATGGGAATACATTTTACACGACCGACCAAGATAAAAAGAGCACCAACCAAAACAATGGTGTCCGCTTTGATGCAACAAACAACAATGGGCAAAATGACACATATTATGGTTACATAGAGCAGATATAGGAACTTGACTATGGACCTTCTTTTAAGGTCCCTTTGTTCTGGTGCAAATGGTTCAACCTGACATGCGGGATACATGTAGATCCGAAGTACGGAATAACGATAGTGGATCTGAAGAATCTTGGGTACGACACTGAACCATTCGTCCTAGCCAGTGAAGTGGCTCAGGTTTTCTATGTGAAGGACATGTCTAGCAGACCAAAGAAAAGAAAATATAAGCAAGCGAATACATCATACGACGAGCCAAAACGCCACATAGTTCTTTCAGGGTAAAGAATCATCGTGGGAGTGGAACAAGACAGACATGTCAGAAGATTACAATAAGTTTGATGAAATTCCCCCCTTCACAGTGAAAACTGACCCAAGCATCGTGTTGAATGATGAAGATTGTCCATGGTTACGGCGCGATCAGAAGAAAAGGACACACACGAAGAAGTTTATACCACAACATTAGAGACGGATGTTGATGGTCATGTGTAATAATGTATGAAACACTTTTTTTATCCTGGTTCTATGTGTAATAATCAGTAAAATAGTGTTGACTAAGGAGTTTAGGGTTTTCATTGAATAAAAAACCCATTTTTCATTTTTTTTTAGTGTCACGGTTTGAAATCTATGTCAAATTTACTCAACTCATCCATTTGAAATTTGAATACATTAAAAATAGTCAAATTTGAAAATAACCAGTACCAAATGATTCTATATGTCCATAGCTTACGTTTGATATAAAGTTTGTCAAATTTGAATAATTAAATTAATAGAATAACATAAATCAGGAAAAAGGAAAATACAAAAAGTTACAAACGACCCTTTAGTCCCTGTTCGTGGCTGCAACCGGGGCTAAAGGTGGGCTTTTGTAACACCCCAAAAATTCGTCCCTAATTTTAGTGGTGTTTTCCCACTCCTGAAAAACTTTTTCTATTTTCAAAACGTTTTCTTTGAACCAGATAGTCTTTGATCTTAGAAATTTCCCTAATAATCCCTGATCTTTGTCGGCCTCCACCATATTTTCATGCCATTGTTTTGTCTGTCAAGCATTGGTTCCATTTGGAGATTCCAAAACCCCTCCCATCTATCCTACCAAAGCCACCACCATAATTGTAGCTTGAAATAAATTCCACGAAGCCACCACATGGTTCCCTCATACATATACATCACTCCCATGGAAAAGTATTCCGTAGTCCCATGCAATAATTCCAAGTTTATTCATATTTCCTATTATGTCATTTTCAATCGAAAAATTATCTGGACACCTTCCACTCATCAAAAAATTCTGCAATTTTGGTGAGGAGCATGATTTAACCTCCTGAACATTTCACTCCATTGGCCCAACCTCATTTACGCAATATTTGAGGTACTTCCTTTGTAATGCCCTTTTCCTGCCTAATAGCAATTTCCAAAGCAACCCCTAGCTACAAAATTCATTTGGCATTGGTACTTCGCCAAATTGACAACCTCACATATATAACCATATATCCACAATATCAGATCAATATCATCCATGAAAAACCTTCTTGCCATGATCATGCCAGTATACTGTCATGCGGACAATTACAAAAACCATTTTTCTATACCACCATGAGCCCATATTTTACGGAAACCCTCCCTATACCAATCCTACTCAGTGGCAATTTACTGGAATTTTTCTGAGTTGAGGAAGACCTCTGTCATTTTATCAAACACCTCGTGTGCGTTACGTTTTCAAAAACTTTTGTGTTGCGAATCGTGGTGTTTTTGTAGTGTGTCCGATGTGGATGCATTGTTCCTGTTATTACGCACCTATTGGTGGAAACGGTTTTCCATTTGGTGCTCCGAACCACCGGGAACGTGACGATGCCGCTCGTGTCGCGCTCTGTACGTCGCGTACAAAACGGTATGACTTAAATCCGTTTAACCGTAAACCCTGCCTAACCTTGCTTGTGCAGTACAGCCTCGTGCGGCACTGCTCGTCCAGCTCGGCCTCCCTATCCAGCTCCCCGTTCTTATCTCTTCCTTTTATTTTCTTTGGAGAAAAATCATTGCGTCGAAGCAACTCAAGCTGCTGCCTCCTCGTTCCCGGCTATAAGTAGGGCAGCTCGAGCCTCTCACGCGCGCAACGCTCCATTCCCTTCCCCCATATATGCTCCTCTACCTTCCCCGCTGTCCAGAGAAGCAAAGGGAGCTCGGCATGCCCGAGCCCCGCTCGAGCTCGTGCACGGCCGCCATGGCCAAGGCTTCCGGCGAGCTCGCGCCCGACACCCCCAGCCTCCCCCCACTCCCTAGACCTCCTCGCGGACGCGAACGAGCACGGCACTCACGTCCCCGCCATCGCAGCGTGCTCTCGGGCGCCCTTCGGTTGGCGTCGACGACGCCCGTCGCTCGTCCGTCCCGTGCGTGCTCGCATGGTTGAGGATGAGGACGTCGGCCGCGTCCCCGCCCGCGCCTTCCTCGGATGCGGTGGAGGTCGGCAACCTCGTCGCCGTCCTCGGCCGGCCTGCCGAGCCTCCTCCATCACCGCCGTCGTCGCCTCCCGAGGACCCGCCATGGCCGACACGCGCGAGTCGACCACGGCGGCAACCTCCGCCGTCCCCTGGCCCTGAGCCTCCCCGGCGGCCGCGGTGTGGCCCGGCGTGGCTGCCCCATCGCCGGCATCCGCCCCCGGCCCTCCATTCGTCGGCGGTCGGCCATCCCCGAGCAAGCTCCCGTACGTGAGCTCAAGCTAGGAGAAGCCCCCAATCGTTCAAAATGAGCTAGCTAAAAGCGTACTTGTTTTTTTTCTCAGTTTACGTTTCTTTACAGGGAAAGCGTATTTCCTTCAAACGCGCGACCAGCCCAGCCCGGTTCAAAAGCAGCCCGCTCTGTTTTTTCAGAGTGAGCAGCAGATAGTTAACCATCGCCTGGCCGTAACTTTTGATCCGTAGCTCCGTTTGAGGTGATCCAAATTTGTAAATTCACGGTTTGAAAAGATCTATCTAGTGGTATAGGTTTAATATTTTTTTAGGATGTTGTATGCTCAGCACCCGCGTATGCATGTATAGGTGTCCCACAGTACCGGCAGACCGAGACCCTAACCCGCGACATGTCCGTGACCCCCAAGCCAAATGGCGTCGATCATCGAAGGCAAGCTAACCACTTGCTATGAACACTCAAGTGGTGTTTGTTTGTTTGCATTTTACCCTGTCATATAGGTGCATTTTATTGCTTATCATCTGTGAACTGTGCGTCACGAGATATCGTGGCTTTGTTTACATCTTGTCAACTGTGCGTCACGAGATATCGTGGCTTTGTTATATCCTGTCAACTGTGCGTCACGAGATATCGTGACTTTGTTTCATACCTGTAATACGATAAACCCATGTCCCGTGGGTTGAGTTCCGGTACCCCGTCTAAATACACGTTGGGTCCTGCCCAAGTGGATTGAACCGGCTACTTTTCTGTAGAGTTGTGGCGTGTGTTGGACGGTACCATGCACCACTCCCCATTTCGGCGACGATGGACTGGGGGAACCGCCGCAGTCAATGGAATGGAGGAACGGGATCGCGAGGACGCCTCCACTAACTTTTGTAGTCAACCTGTGGCTGACACTGGTCGGAGGTATCTCCGCCATCGCCCGGTTGATGCTAACCACCTGTGCTGACTATTTTTAGTTATTTCTTTGCTTGATCTGTGGTGATAGTCATTCGGTCAATGCAAACTAACCATTGATTGAACTAACTATTTTTATTTATTTCTTTGCTTGATTAGTGGTGATAATCACCCGATCAATGCAAACCAACCATTGATTGAACTAACTATTTTTGTTTCTTTCTTTTGCTCGTATCTCCGCCATCGCCCGGTTGACGCTAACCACCTGTGCTGACTATTTTTATTTATTTCTTTGCTTGATCAGTGGTGATAGTCACCCGGTCAATGCAAACTAACCATTGATTGAACTAACTATTTATGTTTCTTTCTTTTGCTCGATCAGTGGTGGCCCTATAGTCACCCGGTCGATGCAAACTAACTATATATTGCTTGAACTATCGTGTGGCTTATGTTTGCTTATGGTCTTAAGTTGAAGTGATATTATACTTGTTGTGTTGGACTAATCCTTTATTGTGTTGGACTAATCCTCTGTTGTTTGGACTTGTTGTTGAATGAAACTGGACTAAATGAAACCCCCAACAGACATCGATAGGGTCATTCCATAGTGCCACTAATCTGAACATTGAACGCACTACCGCTGTCGCCCAAATGGGAGAGCCATAGCCTATGTAAGCTATCAAGCCTCCTTTGATGCTACCCACTTGGCAAGTCTGGTCGGTTACAGCATAGTTGTGGTCGGGGCTAGTCTTGCGAAGGTTCCGGAGCTAGGCGTTGCTCATGAGTTGGGGACGTGCCGGATTCACTTCGTCATAAGACTTAGCCCGAGTGGTAAGTCGGTAGCTATACAAGGAGTGTCTTGGTAGCGTGAACGGTTATGTAAGTGTATCTTGCCTTAGCTAAGTAAGGTGCATTTAGATGGGTGGTAACTGCAACCTCTCGAGAGTGTGTCGTCTAGCAGCTAGCCTTGTTCCTAGGTTATGGAACAGTTCAGTGTCGGTCACACTATTGTCCTTTGTCGAGTCCGGAGGCTAAACTTAAGTTCGGTTTGAAAGAAAGATGAACAACCTGATTTACAATAGGCTGATGCAGGGAATGTTACTTGAGTCATGGATCGTTACCCGTGTTTGGGGTGATGGTGTGATCGTTGGGAGCCTAGAGTTAGGCCCGAGCCAACGTCAGTCGTGCATGCCCCGAGCAGAGATATGAGGCCAGTGGGCCTAGCAGTTTGACAGATGTGGAGAGGCCGTTGGGCCTAGTGGTGATGACAGGTGATGTTAAAATACTTGGTACCAATGGGTACCCCCGTTATTCGTCACAGGTAAGTTCTCTTGTGTGATCACCGGTACACGATCCAACCCCACCTGGCTTGGACTCTGTACTGGTGATAACCCGTTGTTTGCTTATGCCATGTTTTGTTGTGACGACATGTGGTCATCCATTTGGATTTCCTTAAGTAGACACTTTCCTTGTTTAGATTATTTCTGTTGCTAGCTACTTGTTGCCTGATTGCTTAACTGTTCATGTCTTATGGTTGTTTTCTTGCGAGTACGTCATTGTACTCAAACTGGGTTTTCATGTGGCCAGACGTTGAGAGGATTGATCTTCTACCATAGTAAAGAGATGGAGCAAGAGCGTGCTAGGATCAGTAGCCCAGCCAGATGCCTGTGGAATGGAGTCCCTCCAAGCCGTTGCCGTATCTATGTCTTCCGCTACCAGTTAAACTCTGTCCCGTGCCATACTTGGCCATGATAATTTTTCATGCCTTGATGGCCATGTAAAATCATTTGTAGCCCTCTGGGCCTGATTGTGTAATGATATTTCCGCTATGTTGCATTGTCGTAACGTGCGTCCGGATATCCTGGGCTGGCGCACGGGGCGACCGCCTCTCTGGTGACATGTGCCAGAGGGGGGTGCCACAGCTTTGGCGCTCTAATTTGGCAACGGCCCAAAAAATGGACCTTTAGTCCCGGTTCGTGACTGCAACCGGGACTAAAGTGGCCTTTGGTCCCCGTTTGTGGCTAGAACCGGGAGGACAATTAGTGCCTTTTAGGTCCTCCCCCTTCCTCTCGTCCCCCCATTTTGCCGCCAGGCCCAAGAAGACGAAGGACGCCGCCAGGCTGCCGCGCCATGCTCCCCTGCTCCCGTGCCGCCGCCGTCACCGCCGCCTTCTCCTGCTCCGGTCACCGCGGCCACCCTCTTCCTCGCCGTCGAGTTTCACGAGCTGGGCGGCCGTGAATCGGCCGAAATCGCCGCTTTTCCGTCCCCAAGTCAGGCTCCGGCGCCCTCGTCGTCCTGCTGCTCGCGGCCGTCCCCCGAGCACCCGACGCCCACGCCGCCGTCCCCCCGCGCGGAAGGTACGGTAACCCTATCCTCGCCCCTCCTCCCTCGCTCAAAAGGCCTAAAATCGCACGGCGGTCCGGTAACCCTAGATCGGCGGCGCGGTAACCCTAGATCGGCGGCGGTGGAACCACGGTGGGCGGCGGGGGCATTTTACATTTAGGGGGCGGGGACAGTTGCATTACTAGTAATAAAAAGGCCTAAAGGCCATTACATTCATATATTAAAAGGCCATTACAATTAGGCGTCCTAGTCCTCGTCGTCAGAGAGGACGACGTAGCCCGGCGCGGTCCACAGATGGGTCGGCGACGGATGCGCCTCCGACAGAATGTGCTGCTCCTCCGGCTCCTGCTGCGCCTGGGCCGGCTGCTCCTGGTCGTGCGGCAACCAACTGCTGCCGGTGAAGACCCACGACTAGCCAAGGAGGCCTTGGGGCAGCGGAGGAACTTGGTACTGGTCCAGCTCCTCGGCCTCGTGCTCCTGGGCCAGCTGCTGCCACCAGGCCAGTGCAGGCTGGGGCGGCGGCATTTGGACCGCGGCCTACACGACCGACTCCCAACGCCTGACCTCGTCCTCGACGAGGGAGCGGCAGGACGCCTTGTAGGCGGCCTGCATCCCCGGGTCCTGCTCGTCGTCATCATCCTCCTCGAACCAGAGCTCCTGCTTGTGGCCGGGCGGCGGTGCGGGGTACGCCATGGGCTCCTGCGGCGGTGCTGGGGCCGCGCACGACGAAAGCGCGGCGGCGGTCATCGTGCTCGTCCCGGAACCACCGGTCCCAGTGGGGGGACTCCGGCGCGTAGGCGCGGTCGTTGTAGAGGTCTGGTGGGAGGAGACGGCGGCGGCGCGCGATCTCAACCACCCTGGCTCGGCCACTGGCCGGAATCGGTGGCACCGGAATCGGTGGCACCGGAATCGGTTGCGGATTCAGGTGCTAGTCGTCTGATAGGTGGACGTCCGGCCAGTCGACGGGGGTGGCATTGTTCCAATGCCACCAGCACTCCTCCACGCGGACGTAGCGCCGCATCCTCTTCTTCTTCTTGCTCTTCGGCGCCGGGTCCGCTGCACCGGCACGGCGCGTCGGCCGGAGAACCCGCATGCCGTCCGGCGTGATGCCGAACGCCGCCGGCGGTGGTGGAGGAGGAGGAAGGGGGCATGCCGGCGGCCGGAGGAGCCGCTGGACTCGTCCTGGTTCTTCAGTGTCTTCAACCAGCGCGACATGGCTCCGGCTAGGCTAGGGCTAGATAGGGGTGTGGTCGCTATCCCCACGGCCGGGGTCCATTTTTAAAGGACCAGGTGGGTCGCTGGCAAGGTGGGCCGGGGCCATTAACTACGGGCGGCGGGAGACGGGCGGTTGGGCGGCGGGGGAGACGAGGGGGGAGCATTGACCACGCGCGTGGCCAGTTGGGGCGTGCACACGCGGACATGGCCTAGTGGGGAAGACGGGGCGGTTGGGCGGCGGGTCGCTGGCAGGTGGGCCAGCATTGACCACGTGGTTGTGGCCAGGGGGTGGACGCGGCGCTTCAACCCGATGCTTGCCTACCCAAATTTGGGCTGGCAGGTGTAGGACGCGGGGCTGGAATGCTGGCCCTAATTTGGGCTGGCAGCTGGCAGGTAGGACCCAATGCTGGCCCTAATTTGGGCTGTGATTTTATGTGAAACATTGCATAATGCTGGCCCTAATTTGGGCTGTAATTTTATGTGAAACAAAATTAAAAGCATATATATAATTGATTGCAGGTACATTGAGCTATGGACGCTCCCTTCAGAGACGACAATAATGAAGACCAAATGCAACAAATAATATATGCGAGTGCCCGTGGAGAAGATGATTCCGGTGGAGAAGATGATTTCAGCTCACAATTTCTGAACGACTCCGGTGAGGGACTTGAAGAAAGAAGAGAAGACGAAGTGCCCTTAACAAACTCCGGCGAGGTATATATATATATATATATATATATATATATTAAGGTTGTGTTGATCACTAGATGCATTAATTGAATTGTATTGCACGTATTAACGAATCATTTTTTTAGCCCTCCGGATCAAGCAAATCTGCTAAAAATCAAGCTCCTCGAGGCCGGACGAGAAGGATGTCGAGCGAGGTTCCGAGGTTAACGATCGAGGAAGTTGCTGATAGTGGCGAACCGCTGGCACCCATACCGAACTGCCATAAATTTGTAAATCAAGCTGGAGTCATTGTTAGGGACATGCTCCCGATTACCATTATAGATTGGCATAAGCCGAAGGACGCGGACGATGAAGCTAGTTATGTCTGCGAACGTACAAAAGATTTGCTTTACGATACGCTCATGATACATTTCAACGTACCAGAAGGCAAGAAGGAGAAAGTGAAGGAGTGGACTCTTAAGAAGATGGCCACACAATTCCAGAGCTGGAAGAAAACATTATGGAGAAAATATGAAAATGAAGATCCAGATAATTTCACTGGAATACTCGAGAAGATAAAACATTACTGGCCCGCATTTGTGGCGTATAAGAAATCGTCTACTGTTGTGGCCCAATCGGCCATAAATAAGATAAATGCTGGGAAGAAGGAATATCACCATAGGTTGGGGACAGGTGGCTACAAGACTGCCATTCCTAAGTGGTATAGCCTTTGAAGCAGAACTGCTTGCTAAAGGGATCACTCCACAGACAGCGGACTGGCCCGAGAGGTCCAAGTTCTGGTTGTTCGCGCATGGGGCAGTGTTGGACCCACTGACAGGGCTGATTGTTGCAAAGGGAAAATGGAAGAAAAAATTGAAACAATCACTTCGTTGCTTGTAGACGCAATAAATAAAGTTCGAAAGGGAGAGTACCATCCCGAGAGAGAGAACGACGAGCTGACACTCGCCCTGGGGAATCCTGAACACTATGGACGATTACGAGGCTATCCCGGCGGTGTCACCTTGAAGGAAGGGTTTCCGGAGTGCGCTGACAGTTATAGAAGCCGTGGGAGAAAGAAGAAGAAGGAGTTAGACCGGTTATCGGAATTGGAATGCATGGTGCAGCGGCAGCAGGAGCAACTGGACTCAATCAGTCAGCAGGCATCTCATCACAGCAGCTAGAATGTCCTGAAGTCGATGTCGTCCCATCTGATCAGCGGAAAAGCAGCGTGGGTTCCACGCAACTAGAAGCATCTGCCGCATTAGAACAGCCGGCGCCTCACTACCCCGTGGATGATATCACGGAGAAGAAAGATTGTGAGCTACATATGTTAATGAAGAACATATCCTTCAAGGTGGCGGTCGGCTATGCTTTACCAAATCAATCTGGAGCAAGCTACCATCTTGGTCAGATTCCAGCTGGCTATGCTCGTGTCGGGGTGGATGAAATTCTGCGGGATTTGAGACACTGGAGCTTGACTATCTTGGAGGTGACGACGAGAAGACACTGGGAGAAGTCAAGCATGGTTTCGTTCTATGGAACAAGAAACACATCGTGTTTCCAGACTCGGCACCAAGGCCACCGACTCCTCCGAGTAGCAGTCCAACACCTCTAAGTCCACCCCTACTCCAGAGGGACCCCAGCTCGAGTCCGTCTCCATCTCCGGCGCCAGTCCAGCCGACTCCGCCCACTAAGCTGCTAAATAGGAGGAAGCCCACCGGTTCGCCTCCTAAGAGGACAAAGAGAAAGAAGGCAAAAGTCAAGACTCCTGAGAAGTTACCGGCCGAAAGGACTTACGAGGAAAACTATGCCATCTCGAAGGCCGAGGTGGAAGCCCATTTTGCACCGAAAAAGCCCCCACCAAGGCAAATACTAGATCCGGAAGCCGTTAGGCGCTGCTTGGAAAACTTATATGACCCTCCACCAAAGCCGACATCAGACTATGAGCGCCAAATAGCCAAGTCATTTAGCTCAGAGATGGAGAAGCGGAAAAGCGGGAAACAAATAGCCCAGCTCGGAGAACAGGATGTACAATCGGTCCCCCCGCTCAAGGTATTTCCCGACAAAGACGTCCACATAGCTGAGGTAGTATATGAATATGTTCACGGCCAGCCTTTGGTCAGACCTGAGCTGGTCCAGTATCTACCAACAAAGATGCGTCAGTTGAATGAATGGTACTTGAAAGCCGCAAAGAAAGATATAATCGGTGTCATGGCGAGAGTTAAGGAAGAGCATTACTTCCAAGAATACGGTGTGCAAGTTGATTTTAGCGAACTTTTTCAGTTATACAATCAACACGCCCTCGATAAAGCTATCATCAGTTGCTTTTGTCTGTAAGTGATTTATTTCTGTAATTTAAGTCTTTAGCTCAGCTCTCGTTCTATAATCTTTGGTACGCTATTTATGCAGAATGAAGATGCTCGACTACAAAAGGGCAGGACTGATCTCGGACGTTGGGTTCATTGACCCGGATAAAGTTCATGAAGTGAACATAGAAGACAAACCCGAGGAAGTAAAGGAGACATTGCTAAGGTGTTTCAAGCGACAACGTAACAAAAAAGAAATACTTCTTCCTTACAACTTCAAGTAAGTGTTACTTTCTTGTACACATTCTATTTTTGCTCACCCGATCTTAAGTGTAATTGATGAGTTATGCATGACTGCGTATATAAACGTGCAGCTTCCACTATATTCTTATGGTCATTAAAATTGACGTTGGAGAAATTGAGGTCCTAGACTCATTAAGGAGACATCCTAAAGAATACAAGAGCTGCTTTGATATGATCAAAGGGTAATTTAAATTCTTATCGCACTATATCGGCCTCTTTCGTTCATTTCGTGATATCAAGTAATTAATAAAACTCTTTTGTTCATTTTCTTTGCCGGGCAGAGTTTGGGAAACGTTCATCAAGGAAGAACCCGGTCAATGGAAACCGAATCTGATATGGTCTCTGAACAAGGTAAGTAGTACTACCTAGATCCGCGTATCTCTTTAATTCTAGTTTCAATACCATTATCAAGCTTGATTTGATTGAATTCTATTCTCGAACAGTGGTGTCTGGAACAGCCAACCGGGACCCACTTATGTGGATACTACGTTTGCGAGTTCATTCAAATGAGGACCACTGAGAGATTCAATAATCGAAGAAATAAAGAGGTACGTAAACATTATTCACAATTTTATTTTGTTACCATCAATTGTGTTGAGTTTCATTCATAATTGTTTTTCTCCTTCTTTTAAAGGTTGCAAGGAAGCGGAACGCCCTCCTACCAAATGACCGCATAAAAGCAATTGCGGAGGAATTGGCGGGATTTCTCCTTGCGGAGGTCATACCTGAAAACGGAGAGTACTACTACCGACATAAGTGATCTCCACGTACTAATGATGATCTCCATGTAATTAAGTACTTTATACGGAAACATGATCTTCATGTACTACTTAATTTGTATGTGTTATATATATATATGCATCAACGTGATCTTTATGTAGTAATATAATTTATATATATACCAAATCGCGTTTTTGGCGTATCGACGTGATCCCGTACGATGGAAACCATTCGAAACCCCTAAACCTCAAAACCTGAAAAATATTCGAAAAAAAAAGGGCCTAACGTTAGTCCCGGTTCGTGTTACGTACCGGGACTAAAGGTGTCCAGCCCCGCGGGCTCCTCCGTGGCCACGTGGGAGGGCCTCTTATCCCGGTTCGTGGACAACCGGGACTAGAGGGGGGGGGGGGGGGGCTCTAGTCCCGATTGGCTAGTCCCGGTTGCCCAACCGAACTAGAGACCCTCTGGAACCGGGACTAGTGCCCCGTTTTCCACTAGTGTTATTAGCATATCGAGAAATGGCCTACGGTTGGGAGAGGGCTGCTTTGACTCCCGAGCTCACATGCTCCCGTCCAAATAAAAAAACAAATAGTCATTTATAAAAATTCTGAAATTTATTGGTGTTGAACATATATAAGTTTTCTACATACATGATAAATATCGTGATGAGATGACATTTTTTCTACCATGTACACCAAAGACAAATAGGCGGCCAAAAGATAATTAAAAAATATCTTTTCAGAGAACTAATTTTATCTTTTTGTACACGGTAGCAAAAATGACATTTCATCACGAAATTTGGTAAGTATGCAGAACTTATATATGTTTGTCACCAAAAATAATTCAGAATTTTTAAAAATATTTTACTATTTGTTTTGATTTTTTTATTTGAGCATTAGCTTGTGAGCCTGAGATCCAAACTCCAAAGTGAATTTCTGTTGTTCATTTTCTGTGGATGTATGTGTATCATTCAGATTCCTCTATGTTCAGAATGTATCGTTGCAAACCTTGCCTAATTCGGAAATGTGCATTTTGGAAACCTCCTGTTAATAAATGGACTTGCTTTCAGTATCAACGTAGGAGTTACAACAATGGAACCAAGGTCAACCATAGCAAACACTTGACTCGTGTGGCTATTTGGTACAGGGAAGATACTTGTGGAGTGAGGCGTTTTGGAGCCTGGGCACCATGTAGCTCTTTTTTTAAAAGAAAATCAAAATTTACATTTTTACATTTCAAAAAACCTGGGACAAAATCTCAGACGTAGATAGTGTGCAAAAATTCAACTCTAAATTCGTTGTATTGTGTGCTGAAAATTCAACTCTAAATTCGTTGTATTGTGGGCTGGACAAAAATGACAAATGAATGGATCTGGATGGTGAACAATACACCGTTCAAAAAATTGAAATTTTGCCCCATTTCTCTTTTTTGTGTAGCCCAGAATACAACGAATATTGAGTTGAAATTTTGCATGCTTGTAGATCTAGACATTATCTAGATCTGGAAATTTTTTCTAAATTTTGAAAACTAAAAATGGTCGATTTTTATTTTTTATTTCTCAAAAAAAAAACGTGCCATGGACACGGTTTGGACAAGAGGATTATAGTAGTGTCTTTACTGGCAAGGGCATTCTCTTCTAGGCTTCTAGATAGGGAGAGAAAAGTACATTTGTTATGCTTGCCTAACGGGAGGTTTTTTTATTGAACCATGTGAGGTTTTCTTAGTTGTTTGGATATTATGCAAATTGAGTGAAGATTTTGCTGAATCATTGGCAACACCGAGCAGTCTATGCTGGTTTTGTGATAAACTTGTCCAGACAATTGCACAATGTGGTGGCAAGGAAAATCTTTGCGTGATACTCTCTCATAACAGACATAAGGTTATTTACAATAACAGAACTCCTTGCTAACATTGTTATGCGAGACAATGGGTGAGAGTTTTTCAAAACATAAGCACGCTGCCATCTGCGTGCAATACAAAACAGATGGTAGCCTTGAGGATAGACTTGTTCGCTTACTTAGCAAAATTATGTAGAGAATTTGTCATTGTTTCAGAAATAAAAGGTGAGAACTATGCACCAGAGGACAAGGCAGAGGGCCGCCGCTAAGTTCATGAAGTTTTAAGCCATCTGTGACTAACACCACATAGTCAAACAGAGCTGATAATCGAGTAGCGATACATGGAACTGATACTGTATGATTAACCACAGAGTGCACAAAATTTATCATACCCAAACTGCATTGTACATTTGTATCCCACGGCTTGATATTTTTCAAATTTTCTACAGCTTCACAATTGTGTCTCAAGTTCTCTGCTGCAGACTGAAGAGTACTTCAAGAAGGTCAAGAACTTGTATGGTTTACTGTACGTGGACCATCGCTTACTAGGAGCACATTGCTTTCTCTATTGTTTCCTGCAGCTCCCCACTCTTGTATGCTTCTGCAAAACATGAAGCAACGCAAACATTAAGCTCAGTTCATTCAAACACTGATATCAAACACATATATGAGTACAAGAAGCAAGACATCAACAATAATCATGACTTAATGAGTATACCAGAAAACAAGAACATATTTGTCCTCAAAACCAACACCGGCCATGAATGCTGCTCCAGGTTTGGAACCATAGCATAACAAATGAGGTCCTCCCCTTCTCCAATTTTGGCCGGTTTGATGCGGGCAACCATGAAAAGAAGGCTAACAACTTACACTATATCCGTGGCGAAGCTACATGCTATTTATGATGTCAACTGACATCATAAAAATTTGGTGAGCCCTGTGATACTAGCCATGAATACACTAACTACTTTTGCAGTACAAGTATACTAGATAATAACCTCACTGGCCCCATCTGTGACTCCTGGGCTCTTGACATCACCCGCTGGCAATCCTACCGTTGCCACTGCATTATATAATGGTCCTTTCTGATAATGTTGCCGTCACAAATAGTAAAAATGCACGCGACACCACGGAGAGAATTCTACAGCAGAAACAAAGTAACATCCCTTCTCAAGACTAGAAATTTCAGGCTCAGTTTCATCTGCTACAACTTTGGACCATGGATAGCAACACTGCGAATTATCAAAGTGGTCGCACGAGACGATTAAGATCAAATGAAGCAATACTTATTTGGATCCTGAGGAGTCAGCCGGGGTATGAAAACTACTCTCTCCGTCCCTAAGATGTTTTAGCCTTTTTCTAGATTCACATGTATCTACATGTATCTAACACACTTTAGTGTGTATGTTCACTCATTTTAGCCCACATCTAGTCAACATGTGAACTACCTAAAACATTTTATATTTAGGAACGGAGGGAGTACATGGTAAGGCAGTAGACAGGAGATGTACAAAGCGGCTGGTGGTGCGATTTGGAGCATGTCATATCACCATATTTGCTCCCTACTGTCCGATCAGACATTCTATCAAGAATTACAAAACTCCCAACAGTCCAATACATCCTCGGTTGAAATGTAAAATCCACTTACGGCTCATAGGTGCATCTACACCCACTACTCAAAAAACGAATTTTCAAATGTCAAAAAATTCCAAAAAAAAAAAATTCAGGTGTACATATGAAAAAAAATAACGGGATGAAAAGACATTTTTTGTGGCCGGTGTAAAAAGACAAATCTCCGGCGTTGCAAAATGACTTTGTACGTAATATTTATTTGTCTTTTTTACACCGGCCACAAAAAATTTCTTTTCACCCCGGTTTTTTTTGTATGATTGTAGAATGTTCATGTGTACATCCGATTTTTTTGTTTGAATTTTTCTGACATTTTAAAATTTGGTTAAAATGCATTTTCCACAACAGGTGCATCTACACCTACTACCCAAAACACCGTGTCCAGTTGACATGGACTTATTATACAAGGTTTCAGCCTAGTAAAAGCTGCATACCCATCCAAGGTGGTGCAAATACTGGGGATATAATTATTTTGGTGATGATAATGATTGTGACGAGGTGCAGAGCTCACCTTGGGTTTGAATAGGAAATAGATAAGTAAGTTTTGTTGCTCATATGGTAAAGATGGAAAGAAATTTGGAATGGTTTGTCATCAAGTTAAGTTATAGGACATAAACTTTATACACACCCTGAAAAAACAGTGGATGGTACAAAACCTTTCTTAGTTTACAACAATCAAAACTTTAGCTACTCTGAGCAGTGAGCATCATGATATTGCTCAACAGTCATCCCAGAGGCTGGCACTATATCTAATGTTGGCACTGAGTCATCTCACCTCAATTTTTTACCCACTGACTACACTCTTTAACTCCGCAATTGCCGCATCATCATATGTGATCCGTACTCTCTGATGTCCTATTTCAACAGACTTAACACTCCCATGTCCCAACAGTTTGACTAAGGTCTAGAGCCGGGGATCCCTGAGGCATTCCGGCAACACAAGCACTACATCAGGTAGACTACTGAAGGAATGATTCCATAGCCCAAGTGCGACACATATTTCATCACAAAGAAACATCACATTGCAATTCATCATCGCGAAGTAGAGTGCTCACTGTCTAATTCCGCCAGATTGTCCATAATAAGTTATTAGGACATTCTCAAATTCGTGCTGCAGTATCATGGTCGTGCAGTATAGCAATAATTCTTAAATTTCTAACTGTGAGCGTGTTTGAGGAAAGCTAGGCAGAGAGCATAAGATTGATAAGATATTACCAAGGGTGATGTCGCATCCGCCGAAGAACTCGCCGTCGATGTAGAGCTGCGGGAAGGTGGGCCAGCTGGAGTACTCCTTGAGCCCCTGGCGGAGCGCCTCGTTGGCGAGCACGTCGAGCGTCTCGAAGGGCACGTCCAGGGAGCGCAGGATCTGCACCACGGTGTGGGAGAAGCCGCACTGCGGGAAGTCCTTGGTCCCCTTCATGAACAGCACCACCTTGTGCGCCCCCACCACCTTGTCCAGCGTCTCCCGCATAGCGCCTCCACCTCCCCCCGCCTCCGCCGCGGCAAGGCACCGCACCGACCGGGCGCCGACGCCGAGGCGCAGGGCCGGAGGACGAGGGGCCGCCCGAGGGAGCGCCGCGAAACTGACGGAGTGCGGACGGGTGGGCAACGGGAGCCGGATGTTCGCGCCGGCGATCGGGGCCGCGGTCGTGGCGGAGGCGGCGGCCATCGCGGTGGCGTGTGGAGGTCGGCGGCGAGAGAGATGAGAGACGGACAAGTCGTGGCTGTGGTGGACCGGGTGGCAGAACCGTAATTTCCCGTGTGCCTTTGTGGCCGCCCGAGAAGGCCGCCTGGTAGGCCCATTAAGCCTTCATCCAAAACGTTTCGGCCCCGTATCCGGCCTGGCCCACGAGTCGTAGCGTGGCGTAGAAGTAACGGGGGCCAGCCGCTCGGCTCTCCCATTTCTCCTCCGTGGGCGCCTCCCTCTCCACCTAAAGCCCTAACTAAACCCATCTCCTCTCCTCCTCCTCCTGCCGCCGCCGCCGCAATGGCCGCCGCCGCAGTGCTCCGGGGAGGCTCCCGCCGCGTCCTCGCCTACCCGACCCTCCGCGCCGCCGTGATCTCGTGCCCCGCCGCGCTCCCGGACACGGCCTCCG
Organism: Puccinellia tenuiflora; assembly: GCA_012064385.1. Taxonomy (NCBI): domain Eukaryota; kingdom Viridiplantae; phylum Streptophyta; class Magnoliopsida; order Poales; family Poaceae; genus Puccinellia; species Puccinellia tenuiflora. The sequence continues at coordinate 665,819 of QRDG01000085.1, forward strand.
CCCCGGCACCGCCGCCGCAGACTGCCGCGGGCCTCTGGGCGAGGTCCATGGCGACCTTCACCCGCACGTGAGCACCCCCCTCCCCTCAGATCTGCACTTCTCTGTTCGGTATATCACTTGCGCGTTTCGAGTTCGTGGGCTGAGTGATCTCTCTCTCTCGGGTGAATCTGTGGCAGGAAGCCCCACGTGAACGTCGGCACCATCGGGCACGTCGACCACGGCAAGACCACCCTCACCGCCGCGATCACCAAGGTCGGATCAGACACGTGCTCTCTTCCATGGGACGCTGATTTGTGTACTGTTGGGATTATCTGATTGCGTTTTTTGTTTCTGCCGGCGGCGCAGGTGTTGTCAGAGTCGGGCAACGCCAAGTCCATCGCGTTCGAGGAGATTGACAAGGCTCCCGAGGAGAAGGCCAGAGGAATCACCATCTCAACGGTCGGCCATCTTGTTCTGTGTTCATTTCCATTTTCAGATCGAGTGGGGATCGATTAATCATGTGCAATTGTTTCGTGCAGGCTCACGTCGAGTACGAGACCGTGAAAAGGCATTACGCTCATGTGGACTGCCCAGGCCATGCCGATTATGTGAAGGTAACTGTTGTGGTCTTAGCTATAGAAATCTAGAAAAAAATGTTTTATGAAGAATTAAGGAATGCCTTGCATGTTATGTTCATAATTTTTGGTGACTGTCGAGGGAATTATCCAATTGATGAAATACTAAGCCTGTTTTGACTAGGAGGATGTTTCATGAACTTTAGCTTAATCCTTGATATCAGAGTGGCTACATAAGGCATATGAATTTTGCAATCTATAGCTTCTAGAATCCTTAATTGTCTAGTACATGCACCGTTGATGGTTGTATGCTTTTAATTTTCTGTGGATCTTTTAGAACATGATCACCGGAGCTGCTCAAATGGATGGTGGTATTCTCGTTGTATCAGCTCCTGATGGCCCGATGCCACAAACAAAGGAGCATATTCTTCTTGCCCGACAGGTTTCAAATTCTCAGAACTCTTGCATAGCAATTTCTCTGTTTAGCATGTTGTTTTGCAGTTCTGAGCAGACCGGCATTTGCCATTCGTGTTTCTTAGGTGGGTGTGCCATCGCTTGTTTGTTTCTTGAACAAAGTTGATGCTGTTGAAGATGAAGAGCTGCTAGAACTTGTGGAGATGGAGCTTCGAGGTATGTTAGCATTTTTCAGCTCTCTACATTTATTTGGTTGGTTCATTATGTTCCTGTTCTAAAGTGATTTATTGTCTCCCTTTTACTTTCAGAGCTCCTCAGTTTCTACAAGTTCCCAGGAGATGAGATTCCTATCGTCCGTGGATCTGCCTTGGCAGCCTTGAACGGAACAAATGACGAGATTGGAAAGAAAGCTATTTTGAAACTAATGGATGAGGTTGATCGGTATATCCCGGATCCTGTGAGGGTGCTTGACAAGCATTTCTTGATGCCAATCGAAGATGTTTTCTCAATTCAGGTGATTAGATGATATGTTTGTTGCAGTAACCACTGTGATATATAACTATTGATGTTAGTGTTTCAGTCTGATGTTTAATTGTTAGAAAGCCTAGCAAACTATTATTTACGTGATTTAAAACATCTCTATTGTTCGATGATAGTTGCACTCTGCAATATGGTGTTAGCCTGTTAGTTCATTGGCTACTCGACTGATTAAGTACCCCCAAAATCCATATTCTATTTGTTCTTTAATCCCAGCTGTTGCACAGCAATCTATTGCTTGTTTCTATGATGCCGTGTCTCTGTAAAGGGATTTCCAAGAAGGCTATTTTAGTTTTACTTCTTTTTTGTCTTGGTCTGTTATATTTGCTTAACACTTGACCTTGTTACATGTGGTATCTTCAGTTGACATTCTTTGTAACTTAATCAGACCCTTTAGCACTGTTCACTGAAACACTAAATCATAAGTCTTTGGAAGATTCTATAGATCCAGTTCAGGCAGCCTATTGAGCACTTTTTGGTCACTATTTCTGTGTACGGTTTCTAAACTTCAAAATGTCCGGTCCCAGTCATCATTTCTGTGTAATCTTCTGGCATAACCATGAATGTTAGTATCTAGGAGTAAATACCTGCTCCATAAATAAACCATCATCGACCAAATCAGACATTAATCTTACCCGATCTTATTCATTGACAGCTCATCCTTACATTGATTGATTGGTATCAATTTGCAGGGCCGTGGTACTGTTGTGACTGGACGTGTCGAACAGGGGACAATTAAAACTGGCGAGGATGTTGAGATCTTAGGTTTAACAGAGGTAAGTTAGAACCCTGTTTATCCTTGTAATGCCTGATAAATGTTCCTGAGCAATATAAGGGTATGTTTTTGCATGTATTGGTAAATAGAATAGTGTGGCCTTCTTTGACCAACACTCCACCGTTTGCCCTGTCTAAAGATTTTTGTAGCTTCTTGCAAATGTTATGAATTGAAGCATTAGATCATATTATCATGGTAAATCCGAGTGAAATTGCATCTGAGACTATGATGTAGATCTTATATATTATCTGCCATATCTACTATGCACACATGAGTTGATGTGTTTTAGATGCATACTTGGCAGAAACTGGTGGTATTAGTTTACTAATTGTCCTCACAAGTTTATTACCTGTTATATTGCTTCCTTGATCTATCGTGATGGAACATATTATTGGTCACAGACTGGTCCCGTGAAGACTACAGTTACTGGTGTTGAGATGTTCAAAAAGATATTGGATCATGGAGAGGTAACAATTCTGAAAGGAAACCATGCAATTTTCTTGGCTGATGCCGTGTCTTATGCTTATAATTCCTTGTGCGCAGGCTGGTGACAATGTTGGTCTTCTTCTCCGTGGTCTCAAGCGTGGTGATGTACAACGTGGGCAGGTCCGTATGCCTTACTCTAAGTTGAACCTCTAGAGGTTGGATCTTAATTTGCTTCTACTCATGACCTTTAGGCGAATGGATGTATCAGGAAATTTCCGCTGTTATCATCAAAGAATATATTGTTATACACAGGATTTTTAGTCTTTTTGTGTTGATGCAGGCCTTTGCTTCACTTTGCTCTTGCATATTTGTGACACTATGTTGTTTTCTAATATTACTTGCTGCTTCTTTTATTGATTTTCACTCTGCCATTTTCTACTATTTCAGGTTGTTTGCAAACCTGGAAGCTTGAAGACTTACAAAAAGTTTGAGGCAGAAATTTACGTCCTGACAAAGGATGAAGGTGGTCGCCACACTGCCTTCATGTCGAACTACAGCCCGCAGTTCTACTTCAGAACTGCTGACATCACTGGAAAAATTGAGCTGAAAGGGGATGTGAAGATGGTTATGCCTGGTGACAATGTAACTGCAGTTTTTGAGTTGATATCACCTATTCCCCTTGAACCAGGTACACATACATTTCATACCGCTATGAACTTCTGGCATTGGAATCATTGTAGCAAAAGAAGAACCATCATTGTTCTGTTACCTGCTATTTGCAGGGCAAAGATTCGCTCTGAGGGAAGGAGGGAGAACCGTGGGTGCCGGAGTCGTTGCCAAAGTCGTGAGCTAATAATAATAATCTGTTTCCACCTTATTTTTTCAGCGTAGCTGTTTTAGTAGACAAAACGAATGTTGATATGAAAGATTTGTCGGACCGGAAACACGAGATAACGAGAGTTGGCAAGAGCATGCATTTTGTTTGAAGTGCATCTGGGCCAGCTGCCATGGGTGTATGGTTTGCTGGCATTCCGAAGATTTCTTTTCTCTTCATGTTGGGTAGTTTGCTGTATAACACCGCGGCTTGTTACCTTGACACGCTTCTCAGGCATATATTGGCTCGGTGATTCAATAATTGACCGGTCTCTAGTTTCTTGATCTTCCTATTTTATGTGTTTGTCCATCTATATATTCTTGATCTGTTGAATTTGTGTGTGGAGTTTGTGAAGCTGTGACTGGTATGCTATGGTGAAAAGCAGACCTGATATATTCTTGGATGGCAACATGAAAATATTTTGGCCATTTATATCTTTGTGGTATGTGTGAGTGTCTGGCACCCAGTGATCAAAATGAGAAAATAGAGAACTATAGCTCTAATTCTTTATAAATGTACAGGAAATAGTAAAGGCAGGCACTCTTTATAAATGGACAGGAATTACCCTTCGTACATGTATGTTATATTCATCATTCTCCTCTAAAGAAGTTCCTCATGGTTCTCCCCAGCTGCAACGTCACAGGTAGGCACCCTCCATCAAAACCATCCGGTTCTGAGCTTGGATTTGCCACTCGGCACTTGCCCCGGCAGTCGGTGAGCCGGTCGCTCTCCATTGCTGGTGATGGGCAGAGCGGTGGGATGGCGTCGACCCTTGGCGGACTCTTGGCCTTCCCTGGCTCATCTTCCCACTCGAAGGGCACCCTCCCGGTTGCTGGGGAGTATACTCTCATAGACCTTCCTAAACCGTCGCTGCCAGGGCAACACAAAAGATCAGGGGACGGCAAGGTGGTGCTGCTGGCCTCCATGTGTATTGGTGTAGCTAGGCATGACAGCAAAAGGGAAAGGCTTATGTAGAGCAAAAAGGGAGGGTCACCGTCCCGCTAAGGTTTGCTTTTCCCAAGTCAAACGCTTTGGTTTGAGGAGATGTTCGTGTAGCTTTTCTTGTGCTGGCTTTAGTTTGAAGATGACGGCGAGGAAGATCAGTGGCATGGCCGGTGGTTGATGGGGGCATGTGTCAATAAGCCTTGGACAACACACTTTGCGCGTACACTTGTCCGCCATGGATTGGAATGTTTGAATAGATTTAGACTAGAGAGCCTCTTCCCGTCTTGTACTAGTTTGTGTACATGAAACTGATTGCCAACATGCCATAGTTCATATCCCAAAACAGTTTGATCGGGTTAGAACATAGGTTGGACCAATGTAAATAAAATTTTAGATACCAAACACCAAATGGTACACCTTGTCGACTCAGCTTTGAGGCCAAGCGTGTATATCAAGGGCAGGAGGGCCACAAATCACCAAATTCTCTGTAGATGGAAATAAGGTGAAGTCTATTACCACAAGGTTTCTAAAAGACACATTCTGAGTCTAGGCAAGGTTTCCAAAGACACTCTGAACAGAGAGGAATTGAATTTGAACAGACAGAAATTTTATGAGATTATTGTCATCCATTCACCACATCCATCAGCAGATAACTATCTCCACGGACGAGGAGGGTCCACTTGTGAGTCGCTCCTTAATCCGACGCCTGCTGGCTTCATCTGCCTGGGATCTTTTCGGGGACTCGGTGTCGACGGCATCACACGCATCACATTGGTGACATTGCAGCTTGATTGTCCACAATCTCGTTGCTCGTTCCATGACTAGCCTTATATAGTTTGCCACCTTGTCTTCCTCCTCGAACCCCTTCATCACTAGGAACTTCAAGTTCAGATGCTTCAAATCCTTGGATGGTTCCCATACCACGTTGGTCTTCTTGGCACTGTCCTCGGACGTTTTGGCACAGGAATGTCGAGCCCGATTTAACTTCACGTATGGACACAACAAATAAACAACATGTGTTATATTAAAACTTGCCACCAGCCATATATAGGATAATGTTGCAAAAGTTGCAACTAAATGTATCTTTGCCAGTTAAATTTTTGCATCAAATAAAGTTGCACCTCTATTACCCCTATGTGTTGAGCAGCAAACCTGTTTCTATGTTTATCTCGACCGAGATACTTTGTTATAAAGATTTTTAATAAAGAAGGTGATGTGCATTACTCAATGCAGATGCCATGGATTTCCTCCTTTCCAATAAGAACATAGAGCAAATTTTTAGAACTCAACATGAGGTATGATCCAGCAAGATTTTCTTGACTTGCATACCGTGTCTCCGCAAAATTCGTATGGAGCATTCTCACCATCCTTTGTATACAACTCATGTTCTCCCTACATCCCAATGACAATGTGGCCTGGAAGCACTACTAGTAAAATTTGTGATAGATTAAAGTTGGTGAGTGGTTGGGAATCAGATCAATTGCTGGTATTGTTAACAATGTTCATTATCTGGAAACCTGCCATACTAGAGTGACTCGTATCCAGGTTAAGATGTGGATTATACTGCAAGAAGGTATGGTAAGTGACTTACTATAAAGATTTCCATGGCAGGTGCAGCTTCAAGGAAAAAGAGGGTCCAGCTCAGATCACAATCAGGAAAGATACGCCAAAGCACCACACTTGTCAGGTTGCTGAATATAGAAGTGGGCTGCTTCGGATGTTCTGGCTGAATCCAAATCTGCAGCAAGAACACAAATACACAGGTGAAATTGGTAGAGAAAAAGAACATATCATATTATGTAGATGCAGTGAAAATTTCATGTGGGTGCAGAAATTAAGTTACCATTTGGCAGTCAAAGTTAAAAATAAATTCCGACAGGTTCCTGGGACTCATTGAGAAGCACTCGCTCAGGGCGAATGGTGATTGCCATGCCATGGCATGAGTAGCAAGGCTCATTTTGTGAAGCTCGGGAACATAGCCGAAACGCAGCGGGGGGCTCTCTAAGCACTCAGAACAACACACTAGTCGTGTGAGCTTTGGGACAGAGACGAGCTCGATCCGCGTGCAACTAAAGCCGATGAGTTCGAGCTCCGTAATTATGGAGTTGGGCACGTCGATCTTGAGCACAGACTGCCCAACCAAACTGCAGGATCTTAAGCATAGGTGCTTGAGCTTATCGCAAGCACCGAGGAGGCTGGGCAAGTCCGAGTCTCCGAACTCGAGGGCCGTGAGCGATAGGCCCGTGAGCCACCGGAATGCGATGGGGAAGGCGCGGGAGAACGACATGAACTGCTGCCCCAACTCGGCGTGCCAGTCGGCTTGCTGAGGGGAAACCAACTCAGAGGAGAGAGGAATCACCTCGAACTCCAAGTGGTCCGTCTTACCGCGGCTCACGGTGTCCTCAGACGGCGCGCCCGATGGATCCCAGGCCGATGGGTGGAAACAGAGCCGGAGGATCTTGACGGCGCGCCTGCTTTGGCAGTCACACTTGCACTCAGCTGCCGGAGGACACACTGACAGCAGCAACCTGCACACCGCACCCGTGAACGCGTCCATGGTCTCGAGCAGAGTGGTGCCCTGGAAATCGTCGACGTGGAGGTCCACGCACGAGAGCTGGTGGGGGAGGTGCCGCCACCGCCTAGAGACCGCGCCGGCACGGACCGCTTCAGGCAGGTCAAGGCATTCAATAATCTCGAGGAGGAGTTCGTCCGGGAGCGTGCTGATTATGTCTTTATCTTGGCCAATTTCGGACGGCGGCGGTGTCTCCATGGTTGGAGCTGGAGCCCCGGCGGCCATGGTTGAAATCTCAACGATCCAACACGGTGGCCGGCGTTGTTACACTACACGACGAGAGGCCGATGGATGTGGATTTATAATTTCTGAGCGATGTAGATTTATAACTGAATTCGGAAATTCTGTAGAATCCGTCTCCGCCACGGCCGGGTCGTTTGCTATCATGGTGTAAAAAGAAAAGAAAGCCGCGGGAGAGGGGAGGAGAAATCTCTGCTTACCGGACCCCGGCATGGCGAGGATCCGCCGCCACCATGATTCATGTTGAGCAAATCCAGGAGGTTGAAACCCTAGAGTTTAACCACCGAGATGCGGCCCCAGGCGGCGGCGCCCTGTTCCGAGGCGGCACATCCTCCTCCCCACAGCAGCGGCCCGTCGAGCTGGACGCAGGGACGAGGAGCGCCGCCTCCGCCGGGCGGCCGAGCCGAGGACGCCCCTCCTCCTGCGTGCTGCATTCTTGGATTGATTGGGTCATCGATAGACTGGACTGGAGACTAGATTGGACTGAAACTGTGTTCTTCTCTCGGCTGGAACGTGGACTGGAGACTAGAGGACATTTTGGACCTTCTGTCATTTTATTTACATTTGGTTTTGCGACATTGTTCAGATTTGCAGCTGCTAAGACATTGTCAAAGATTTATGTCAAATTTTTTTTAAATCCTGGTTTGTTCTAGTTATGATATTGTGAGGGTGGGGTGTGTGTGTGGGTGTGTGGGGGTGGGTGGGTGGGGGGGGGGGGGGGGGGGGGGGGGGGGGGGAAGACTCACAGTACCGGACCAAATAAACTAAAACTCGAAAACAAGTTTCCAATACCCGAAAACACTTGTACAGTATCGGGTCCGTTCGGAATAGATTAAGCCGTATTTTTTTTTATTTCTTCATCTTTCCCAACGAGTCTATCTTAATGTTAATGGACGTAGAGCTCCGGCTCCCATCGTCGCCTCCGCCTGCTCGGGCCTCGCCTCCTCGCATTTAGGTGCTACCATGGGTGGAGCTTGTCCATGGAGGTGCTTTCATGGGGCTGCGAGCACGACCACCCCGCCCAGCTTGGGCCCTCGCCTGGCTCTCCTAGCGCTGGCCTCCCCCGCCTCCTCCCGTGGAGGTGCTCCCATGGGTTAGCTTGGCCATGGAGGTGCTCGAACATGCCACAATTTTGCAGGAAATCGGTCAGAATGAAACCTCCTCGTCGGGAATCAAATATGGACGTCAGAATTGAGTCTCCTCGTCATGGAATCGAGCACGACAATCGCCGTCGTCGGCGCCGACGAGAGTTTTGACTTGTTTCTCATTCACCTAAAAAATGGACTCCATGGAGGTGTACAAGCCGAAACTCCTCCTCTATAAGTAGCATGGTAGGAGGGATCTCCGTCCTCAACACAACAAGTTGCACGCTTGAAGATGTTGATCTCCGAATTCCATCGGAGAAGTCGCGCGTCAGCAGAAGGAGCTCGGGGACTTTGCCGGGGAAGACCCCGACAACGTCGCCAAAAGTAGTTCCGGGCTTCCGGCTGCCGTCAACAACGACCGCGCATTCATATCAACATGAGATCTAGCTTTGAAGATATCGCCGCGACCGGTTTATTTGTAAAATGATTTTAAATCGGATTTATCATTTGAGACGTAAAGCAATTTTAATTTTAGAATAAGAAAAAAACTGTGTGATATCATCAACTTTTTGCCCCACATTACAATAGTTAGGTCTCCCTACATGGACCGTTGTAATGAAGGAGGTAGACCTACGCCGGCGACGCCTAACTTTGGCGCCGGCCGCCGCCTTGATCTCCACGGCGCGCGAATCTGGCGTGGGGTCTTCGTCCTCCGGATCTAGGTTTGCTTGCCTTGGGTCTGTGGAGGTTTGTACGAACGAGGATGATCCGCTTTGTTCCGTCGCGACGAACGCTGCCTTGAGCGTGTTGTCGGATGGCGAGGATGGATGGACCCCGGTGACGCGGCGGCGGAGGAAATCCAATGAGGAGATCCGACAAGAGTTTTGGAATGACGCTGGCTTTCCAACACCGGCGTCTCGCTACTGGGAGAGGTCTTCGTCGTCGGGTCCGCCGAGCGTAGGTATGGGTTTGGTTTCTATGTGCAGGTCTAGCGAGGATGTCGTGGCGCCGGCGCCGTCCGGGGAGCGTGCTACCTGTGCCTCCGATCCGGGAGACGCCGGGAAGCGGGGGGCGGGGGTCGATGCCGCCAGTCGGCGTTCCTCGCTCCCGACGGCCGATGCCAGGGGCGTGCGGATCAGTCGGTGGCGGGGTCCCCTTCCTCGCCCGAGGATCACACCGCCGGCGGTTCTGGGTGAGTTCATGCGAGCATGCGACCGGGAGGGGTCGCCGTTGCGGGCTATGGCGTCGACGGGAGCTCCGGATCGTGGCGGCGTGGAGCCGATCCTACCGCGATCGCCGTTGATCCCGCTGCCGGCGGCCGTTGCGAGCGGAATCAGCGGGTTTCAAAACTCGCTGGCCCTGACGGTGGGCCATCCTCTGCATGAAGATCTCGGCCGTCCGCTCCACCAGGTGTTCCTGAGTCGTCCGTCTTGGTCGTATTGCGGAAGGGGTGACTCGCAAAACCCTAGATCCTTCGCGGAAGTTCTGCGCTCGCCATGCCGCACCTCCTCCTCGCCGTCAATGGTTGGACCGCCGCCGGGCACCCCGCTCACCCGGCCGCAAGCTGCTACGTCTGGGGCGCCTCTCGCGCAGTCCTCCTCGCGGGCGGGAGCGTCGGCGGCGGAGCAGCCGAATTTCCAGTTTGGGGCCGGCGCTGGACCTTTCACTGGGCAGATGGGTGGCCGCCGGGAGTTCCCGTTCGCCCTCGGCGGGAGAGCGGGCACGGTGGCGCAGTCATTTCAGGTGGGGCAGAGAGGCCCTACCAGTTCGGCTGCTCCGAGGGCTCCTGGTCCGGCGCCGGGCGCCGAGCGCCGCATCGCAGGCAAGAAGAAGAAAACGGGGCAGAATTCTGGGTCGGTTGTCCAGCAGCCTGCGGTTCAGCCTGGTCCGATCCTGCCCTCCAATGTCGCCCAGCCGGTGGTGGAGGTGGGTGCTCCTGTGCCGCCTGCTGTTGATCCACCGAAGAAGATCAAGGTTTGGTGCTCTAAGTGCAAGAATGATCAGCATAGGACGAAGGAGTGCAAGGTCCGGCATTACTGCTACATTTGTGACAAGCATAATCATCCGATGTCGAACTGCCTGGTGCTGAAGCAACCCAAACCGGCTGCTACTTTATGTGGACCGGCCAACAATGACACTATGTTCTTTCAGCTCGCTGAGTCTCTTTTTAAAGAGGATCTGGTCATGGCCTCGTCGTCCACGGCGTTGATCTCGGTGAGTGGCGAGGGTTCAATTACGGCTGAGGAAGTTGAAAAAGAGGTTGCCAGAATCATTCCGGTGACGACCCCCATGGAAGTGGGAGGCCATCCCACACGGTGATGGAGCTTTTTTGCTTGGGATTCCGTCGGCGACGGACCTTCGTCGTGTGGAGGGGATGGAACTGATGGTGAGGGCCAACAATGTGGTGCTGTCGATTAATCAGTGGAAGGTTGAGGATAACACACCGGCGTTTCTGCTTAAGCCAGTATGGGTGCATGTCACAGGAGTTCCCTACCCATTGCGTCACTTCCTCGGACTGTGGGGAGTTGGTTCCATGATTGGCACTACTCTGGATGTGGACCTGCTGGCGCTTCGCCGCCACGGTATCATCCGCATTCAGGTGGCAATGACGAATCCTTCGGCTTTCCAAAAGATTTCCGCTGGTGATCCGCACATGGTTGGCGAGCTGGTGGTGGCCAAGAAAGGTTTTTACTTTCGCTATGTGCTCGAAAAGGATGACTATGTGCCAGAGCCGGATTTTGTCCCTCAAGTTTGGAAAAAGAAACAATGATGATGGCGATGATCGTGGCGCTGATAAAGAACAGGAAGAGGGGAGTGATCAAAATAAAAGATCTAAAACCACTTCCGAGAATGTTTCTGGTGATTCTTCCGTGCAGCCTACGGAGGTAGTCCCTATGAACACAGCAGCGATTGGGGTGGAAGATGGACTTAATGTACAGGTGCTGGTTGTGCCGGGGATGTGGACATCACCCCCACGATCACCTCAGCCAGGTATCCTTGGGCCTGCCCCGCCTTGTGTGCTGCCTGCCATGCAGGGGGTGCCGGCCTCGCTGGTTCATGAGGTGGGGGGCGCGGCGCAGGGGCCGACCGAGGTCAGCCTGCCGTGTCCGGTGGGAGGCAGCGGTGACGCTCTGTTGGTCCGGCCCCACGGCGGACAGCAGCTGCAGGTGCAGGCCGTTGCTTCCTCGTCATTACAGCCACCTGCGGCTCTGTCCGCAGAGACACCGGCACGTTCTTCGGGTGTGTCGAGGCTGGACGTCGATTGGCCAACCTTAGGAGGGGTATCTAGACCACCCACTACCTCTCCTACGGTGTTGCCAATTAGGAATGAGGTCACGCCGACGATGGAGGCTGGGGAGGCTCTCGCCTCCTCGCCGGCGCTTCGACGTAGTGGGAGACACAAGGTGGCGGCGGATGGCTCAAAGCCAACTGACGAGGACTCGATGATGAAGGCTATGCGCCTTCGGGCCTCTCGTAACCTCAGTTTCTCACAAGGTACTATCGCCTCTAAATCCTTTCTCTCTTTTTCGAATTCTAAAGTTAATTCAAATCTAGAGAGTTTAGGTGTAAGTTTGGTTAGTAATGCGAAGGAGAAATGTGTTTCCGCGTCTTTGTTAAAAAATGTTGAGGTTGATAGGTTCAAAGTTACTCCTAAAAATAAAAAGATTTCTAATGATCACCTGACCGACTCTGACTTAGATGAGGAAGAAGTGGACGATCGCTATGACGGCCAACTTCTAACTCACCTGGTTGGGGACGTGTCAGAGGTAGGGCTGGATGACACCCGGCAGGAACCATTTATGGATTTGACAGCTACGGGTAGACGGTCCAAATCTGTGAAGAAAACTAAGAAACCGTCCAAAAGGGCGAGAGTTACCACCCCAACAAATGTTTCCCGATGAAAGGAAAAATATGGAATAGCAGAGGTCTGAGAGACTTGGCTAAACATATTCATATCGCGGATTGCGTTCGGGAACATGAGTTGGATTTTGTCGCGATTACGGAATCGGGTAGACGGGATTTCCCAGTGCAAACTTTAGATCACCTTGCTGGTGGCTATGAGTTCACTTGGAAATGGATACCTCCGCGTGGCAGGTCGGGTGGCATATTAATCGGCATTAAGGATAATTCCTTAGAATTATTAGATTGTATGCATGGTGAGTTTCATATTAAACTACACCTGCGGAACAAATCTGATAATTTTATCTGGACCCTTGTTGCGGTTTATGGTGCAGCCCAAGATGAGTTCAAGGCAGCCTTTTTACGGGAACTTGTTAATCTTGCGAAAGATAACCCATACCCTATTCTTATAGGAGGGGATTTTAATATCCTACGGTTTCAGCAAGACAAGAACAATGACCGGTTTGATAATTATTGGCCTTTCTTATTCAATGCTGTCATAGATAGTTTGAATTTAAGGGAGGTCAAGTTGTCGGGAAGGCAGTTTACTTGGGCTAACAATAGAACTGTTCCTACATACGAAAAGCTTGATCGTGTGTTAATAGACACTGAGTGGGAAAACAAATACCCATTGGTGTCTGTACGTGCGCTCGAACGTATTGATTTACTTTCTGATCATGCTCCGATTCTTATTGATACCGGGGACGCAAAGCTACATGGGAGTAAACCGCAATTCAAAATTGAATTAGGCTGGTTTAACCGTGATGGTTTTGCAGATATGGTTAAGGAAAATTGGAACAAGCCAGTGCATGGACAAAACCCTATACAAAGGTGGAATAATAAAATCCGTAGGCTACGGAAACACCTACGTGGATGGGCTCGCCATATTACTGGATTATACAAAAAAGAAAAGAAAAGACTCGCTGAAATTATTGATACCATTGACCTACAAGCAGAGGTGCGACCGCTATCTGAGACTGAGCTTGATCAAAAAAATCAAGCAAATGAACAGATTGCTCATTTACTTCGCGAAGAGGAATTAAAATGGTATCAACGGTCAAAGGCACAATTCTTACTGGAAGGAGATAGTAATACAAAATATTTCCACATGTTGGCCAATGGGCGACATAGGAAAAAGTATATACATTCTCTAAAACAGGACGAGGGTGTTATTGAAGGCCACGATGAGCTAAAATCCTATATAACAAAATACTATAAAACTCTATTTGGGGCTCCAGAGGAAGGTAACTTCACTCTCGATGAGTCCCATATAGACGATATCCCACAAGTATCCAATGAGGAAAATGCCTTTCTCATCGCTCCATTCTCAGAAGAGGAGATCAAGAATGCCATTTTCCAAATGGAACATAATAAAGCTCCCGGACCTGACGGTTTTCCGGCGGAGTTTTATCAAAACTTTTGGGATTGTATCAAAAATGATCTGATGGAAATGTTCAATTCTTTCCATGCCGGACAACTTGAGTTGTTTAAGTTGAACTTTGGGGAGATTATCTTGCTACCTAAGACTAAGAATGCAGAAAGGATCCAACAATACCGGCCTATCTGTCTTCTAAATGTCAGTTTCAAGATATTTACAAAAGTGGCAATGATACGGCTGAACTCGGTGGCGGACCATGTTATTCGGCCAACTCAGACAGCCTTTATGCAAGGACGTTACATCCTTGACGGCGTTGTCACTTTGCATGAAACAATCCACGAATTACACCGCAAAAAGATGAGCGGGGTGATCCTAAAAATCGACTTTGAAAAGGCTTATGACAAAGTTAAATGGCCTTTTCTGCACCAAGTTCTAAGAATGAAAGGGTTCTCTGAAACATGGTGTGAGTGGGTTTATAATTTTGTTACTGGAGGTAGTGTCGCTATCAAAGTCAACGATGACATTGGACATTACTTTCAGACAAAAAAAGGTTTGCGACAAGGTGATCCACTATCCCCGATATTATTTAATATCGTCGTTGATATGTTGGCCATCATAATCGAGAGGGCGAAGATTTCGGGCCAAATTGCGGGAGTGGTACCACATCTTGTAGATGGTGGTCTATCAATCCTTCAATATGCCGATGACACTATTCTCTTTATGGAACATGATATTGAGAAGGCAAACAATCTGAAGTTGATACTTTCAGCGTTTGAGCAACTCTCGGGATTGAAAATAAACTTCCATAAGAGTGAGGTGTTCTGTTTCGGTGAGGCCCAAGAAAATATTGCTGAGTATTCCGATCTATTTGGTTGCCAGCTAGGCCAGTTTCCTATATCATATTTGGGGATACCGGTACATTATCGGAGACTCACAAATAATGAATGGAAACTCGTTGAGGAACGGTTGGAGAAACGGCTGAGCAGCTGGAAGGGCAAATTGCTATCAGTTGGTGGCCGGTTAGTACTGATTAATTCGGTGCTCAGCAACATGGTTCTATACATGCTATCCTTCTTCAAAGTACCGAAAGGAGTACTCACAAGGCTGGACTACTTCCGATCGAGGTTTTTTTGGCAAGGGGATAGTGAAAAAAAGAAATATAGACTGGCAAAGTGGAATGTGCTATGCCGTCCAAAAGACCAGGGGGGACTAGGTATACAAGACCTAGAGGCAAAAAACACTGCTCTCCTTAGTAAGTGGCTTTTTAAGCTCTTAACAGAGGATGGGGTGTGGCAACAACTCCTGAGGAATAAATATGTGGGTTCAAAAACGATATCCCAGATGTCTTGGAAGGCAGGGGATTCTCATTTTTGGGCAGGTCTGATGTCGGTGAAATCTTCTTTCTTCCGATATGGATCGTTCCGCATAAGGGACGGATCGGAAATTCGTTTCTGGGAGGATTCCTGGCTAGGGAATGCACCTCTACGGGAGCAGTATCCGGCATTATACAATATAGCGCGTGATAAAGGCGATACTCTCGCTAGGGTGTTGGCATCGTCTCCACCTAACGTGTCTTTTAGGCGGGTTCTCCTAGGTACAAGGTTGGAATTATGGCAAGCTCTACAAGAGCGTCTTGCCGAAATCAATCTCCAACAGGGACGGGATGAATTCTGCTGGAAACTACAAAAGAATGGTACATTCTCAGTAGGATCTATGTATAATGCTTTAGTACATTCAGGGGTCCCAGTTATAAACAATAAACATCTATGGAAAATGAAGGTACCTTTAAAGATAAAGATTTTTGGTTGGTACCTTCGCAAAGGGATCATCCTAACAAAGGACAACCTGGCAAAGCGTAACTGGCAAGGAAGTAAAAAATGTGTCTTCTGTCATCATGACGAGAATATTAAACATTTATTCTTTGAGTGCCAGTTTGCGCGGTCTATATGGTCTGCCATCCAAGTGGCTTCAAACTTGTATCCACCTAGGTCAGTTGCTAATATTTTTGGCAATTGGCTGTATGGTATAGATAGCACGTTTCGAAAACATATATGGGTGGGAGCGATCGCTTTATTATGGTCGCTTTGGCTATGTAGAAATGACAGAGTTTTTAACGCTAAAATTTCTTCTCCAATGCAGGTACTCTTCCGATGTGCTCACTATCTCCGGGAGTGGTCTACTCTTCAGAGTCCGGCTCACCGAGACCTGTTTACAGTGGTTTCCTCGCGGTTGGAGCAAGTGGCGATCGATATTTTTTCCCATCATGGGTGGCAGCATAATCTGCGTCTCGGACCACCTTCACCATAGGATAGATTTTCGTCGCATGTGACAAGCTTCTCCTATGTGTTCCTCTCTCACCCTTTTCAGCTCTCTATCTTACTTCATTTTCTTATCGGCTGTGTGCATCTTAGATATGCAGAGGCTGGGTGTGGACATTTTCCGGTTGTATCTCCTGGATGTAAACTGGTTAAAGTCTAATAAAGCGCTCTTTTTCGAAAAAAAAAAACATCTACGGAAGGACCTTACGGAATTCAGTCTACGAAATTACGTGGCCAAGGTTGGTTGGGGGTTGGAGGGCCCACATGAGAAATCGCGTAGGGGGTGGGGGGGGGGGGGGTTGGGTTAGATCGAAACTGGGGGAGATTAGTCAATTTCCGTAGCTAACCATCTGTAAGTCTACCATTTCTTGTAACTTAATATGCTCTATCACCCTTTGGTGAACCAAATAGGCCCATGAAGTTTATGCATCCACCAACCCTTTATCACATCCAAGGAAAATGATGGCTTGCGGTGCAGTTTCGAATAATTTTGGACATCAGGTTTAACTTCTTTGCCGTTCTTGTATCCCAATGAACATTATTGATCAATAAAATGCCACCAAATTAACATCCAAAGAAAGAAAGGACTAGAACCATTATAAGGTTTGCCTGTTCAAGCATGGAAGGATAAAGGCCACATAGCTGGCTAGCCGCCCATGTTAAAATAACACATACACTTTCACCAAATCCAAAACAAAACGGCCACAACAAACACGACATAGTCGATACACATGGAGTCCGATCGATTTAATGAAGCACCAACGGATCTCACTCCCCGTAGAAGACATCCTCAAAGCACTTGAGATACTCGGGCTCCAACGCGAACAACCCGGCGGTGCCAGCGTCCCTGTTGGCGCGCAGCGTCACGTACGCCGTGCCGCTGCCGAACATCTGCGCGGGTGCGACGAACTTTGGCGTGCCCCAGCCGAAGTCGGCATCGTACATGGGCATCCCCAACCAGCTGACCACCCACAGGTCGGACTCCGGCATGAGCTGCCCGCGCGCCGCCTGGCTGCCCTTCTCGGACTCCAGCCCGAGGTAGTCGATGATCGACCTCACGTATGCGTCATCGACATGATCCACTGCCTTTCTGATCGTGTCGGCGATGAACCCCAACGGTTGGTCTAGGACGTCGCCCACCTTTATGGTGACGAGATCGCGCACGATGGCGTTTCCAAAGAACTGTCGCGGTAGCTGCGGGTGTAGGCGATGGCGAACGTTGGCCGGCACGCGAAGGCGGGTGTCGGAGCCCGGCGTGAGCCCGCGCGCGACGCACATGCAACGCCAAAGGTGCGCGGTGACGGCGCCGTAGATGGACACACCAGGCGCGCACTGGGACTTGAGGTCCACGAGGAGCTTCGGGGAGACGGAGTAGACGCGGGTCACAAAGGGGCGCGGGACACCGTTGAGGTACGCAGGGGAGTATACCGGGTGCTCGAAGTCGGCGTGTGGCGGCGACCGCGCACGGAGGGGCGTGCGGTCGTGGAACGGTGGCGAAGGGCACGCCTCCGAAACACTGAGGCCACGCGCCAGGCCTGTCCACGTTTGGATGAAGTGGAACGCGCCCGTGCCGTCCATAGTGACGTGGTGGATTCCCGTGCCCAGCACCACTCCGCCGCACTTGAGGAACGTCACCTGCAGCAGCAGCGGATGCACAAACAATCCACACGTTAGGAAAATTCACATCCAACAAAACCGCCAATAATGGCGTATTAGGATTTACAAAAACCACTTGCAGGTAACTAGTACTGTAGTAGATAACTGTTGAGATTCCATGGATCAACATGCATGTCTGAATAGCGATGCTATTACATGCGGAATAAAATGCAAACATCAAGCTCAGCATGTTCTAATTAATGCCCAACAAAAACCAGTCGCGGATAACTATACTCCCATAAATGTTCGAATTATTGGGGAACTTGGGGAGAGGGAGCTGTGCACACCCATAAATACCACAGATATAATTAAACAGCGTCGCGATCAGGGAATTGTTTTTTGAGAAACACCAACTAGTCTGACATAAATCTTGTAGAAAATTACTCGCGACAACTTCATTCGGCCGGCCATCACTCGCCCATACAGAGTCCGGACAACATGGCGGAGGTGTTATCATGAATATAGATAGAGCCTGCGGGTACTGTGTAGGACAACACACATGGGCACCCAACAAGCTCATCTTGCTATCTTTTAGCTTCCGACGGTTGTATTATGTATGGTATGGACAAAGACTGAGCTTGACCGAATATTAATTTCTTTGTCATTTCATATTTTCTGTGCATATATATACAAGTTAATTATCAATACGTGTACGAGCAAGTCTAATAAGTCCTACTCAGCTGGCTCTAGACCATTCCATGTCAGCAAAAACATAGCTGGAGGAGAGAATGGAAGAAAGAGAAGGAAGTGAGCGCTAAATCTATCGCCTAGCTATAGCACAAAAAACGAGAGTTTAGAGCCTGCATACAGCTAGACCCGAGCGCTAGGCCGGCTCTTCCGCATCTTGTAAGTCTTGCATGCAAATAAATGACTGACGTGCACCTGCAAGCATTAAATATTTAAATATTTACTAGAGCCAATCTAATAGCCAAACTATTATATGGATGTCTCTTTTTGATAGCTCTAGTTGACATGGCATGGATGTGTAGCCTGCAGTCGGCTACTCTATTATCCTTCCCCTACTACCACATGGTTCTCCGTCCCTCGCCAATCAATCGCCATACAAGGGTTGTCCTCTTGTGAGGATACGACTAATTTAATTAAGGAAGCTGTCGATCCCGAGAACGTACTTAATTGTCATGAGTTTGAAAGATTTGGAGAACATACTTAATTAAGAACAGTACGTCTTGGAAAGGTACAGAGGACTAATTAAGTACATTGATCCACGTCAATTTCTAAGAAAAAACGCCGTGAGAAGCTGGAAGAAAAACTAGTTAATTAGGCGTGAGACGAGAGAGACTTGACGGAGTCATGTGGTTACCTGAAACATGGCCATGAGGCACGGCGGATCGCCGGACGGCGCGGACGGCACGAACATGCGCCTGACCTCCGCCGATGGCTCGTAGTTCCCGAAGATGTCCTCTCCGGCGCAGTCAGCCTTCGCGACGACGAAGAGCGCGCCCTCGCCGGTGCAGTCGATCTGCAGCCGGCCGCCGTCGTCCACGCCGAGCCGCCCGGCCAGCGGGTAGAACAGCACCAGCGCCTTGGCGAGCGCTGCCCTGAGCCGGTCCGGCGAGAAGAACTCGTCATCGCCGTCTTTGCCGCCCGGCGCTGGCGGCGTCGGGGCTGGGTAGTAGTAGACCAGCGCCGTGTGCGTCTTGGGCACGGCCAGGTCGAGGTTGGAGAGCCACAGCCCCAGCCGCGGCGTCTCCTCGCTCGGCGCCACCAGCGTCGACTCCACCACTTCCACCTTCGTCTCCATCGATCTCTCTCTAGGCTCTAGCTATCTCCAACTGCCTAGGCCTGTGCTGTGTGCAGTGAGCGTGTGCAGCGGGGCTTGTGGAGGAGAGACGAGGTGCAAGGACGTACACATATATAATGGGGAAGAGCTAGGGAAACGAAACTACCAAGTAAAGAGGGAGTACTTTTGTTCCAAGTTTGGTCTATAGCCTACGGAGGGAAATCTGCCACAGGGCCTGCAACCGTTGGGCCATATCGCCGCTGATTGTCGTTTTCAGGATAAAATCCCGAGATTGCACGCTCATTGTGTACCTGTTGATAGGATTTATTTATTTGATGATGTTGACAGGATTATTCAGATATCTAGAAAAACAACCTTTTCTTTTTTGGACGCTGCTATTCCGAGGTCGACCTCATTTTCGTCTAAAGTGAGGTCAGCCTAACATCTCGTGTCCTTTCCATTTTTTGAAAGCCAGGTAACCCCGCTTATTTCTAAAAATAGTAACATGTCAGCCGAAGCAGAAAAATCATGGGCGCACTGTATGTCAGCCCGGACTGTTCTTCCTCACCCGCGCAAAAGCGTCTTCCCTTCCTCTCATACTTTTCTTCCCTCCGCAAAAAGGACGGAAATCAACATCCCATCTAAGCACGAACAAGCAACATTTCGGAAAAATACGAATAAGTTCCATCCAAAAGAAGTTTCTTTCAAAAAACTGGAAAAAGAAAACTACATCTTGAGCTCCACCCAAAAAAAAGTTCCATCCAAAAAAGAATCCCATCCAATTTTTTTTACATCAAATCTACTACGAGGTACAAAACAACATACATAAGTATGAAGAGAAACTCCATCCAAAAAAGTTCCATCCCAAAAAAGTTCCATCAATTTTTTTTACAAATAACTTACTACAAGTACTAAAATACATACAGAGGTATGAGGAGAAGCTCCATCTAAAAAAGTTCCATCCAAAAAAAATCAATTGAGTTACCGACTACATCATCAGCATCTGTCTGCAATTCTCACTGCATCCTCGTGGCATGAACATCCTAGGAGCGGCAGGGTAACGGACATGATGACTTCTTCAACTAGATGCCCACAACGTGGCCCGAGTTTGGCTCCGGCAAGTCCCCATGACTCCATGAGAATTACAGGCGGTCGACAACGATGACCCTGCACACGACGAGTCCGTCCTCTGCGGCTCCCGTCTCTGTCACCACCACCAGATCAGCTCCCGGCGGCACAACTCCCGAATCGATGGCGAGTCGGCGGCATTCCCCAATCTCCCCGTGGATGGGCAGACCGACGGACGAAGACGAGGCGATGGATATAACCAGAGGAATGGATGAAGATCGAAGGAAGGGGCCCTCCGGCAAGAAATTGCACGAAGCCTACCCAAAAAATTCAGCCCAGTACCTTCGATCCAAATCAAACGTGAGTGGATGGAGCGGCGCCACGACCGAAAGGAGACGGACCTCCATCCCCTACTGTCTAGCAGCGGCGCAGCGCAAGACCCCTTCCCTCGCCGGAGCTGAACCGAGAAAATCCCCAACCAAGTGGATGGAAACGAGCTACCTGCGGCGGAGAGGAAGGCAATAAAGTCGTAGGGAGGCGTTGTGGTTCCGTTCTCTCTCTCTCACTCAGTACGACTCCCAAAATTGGAAAAAGGTTTCCCCACTAGCTGCACGTGAGAAAACGTACACGGCGCAGCCGCTGCGCGCTAGGCTCGCGACACCCATCGTCCGATTGCCATCGCGCGGTCCAGCGTGTGACCTCGCAATTTCTCAGAACGAAGTCGGTTGTATAATAGAAATTGCGTTCTTTTTTAGAGCAGTATGAGATCTATATGAGTCTACACGGCCCAGATCACTTCGGCATCAACATGTGGAGGGAAATCGGCCACACGGCCAGCAACCTTTGGGCCATATCACCGCCAATTGTCGTTTTAAGGATTGAATCCCAGATTACACGCTAATTGTGTACCTCTTGCCTATTGACAGGAATTTTTATATTTTTTGATGAATGTTGATCGGATTATTCAGATAAGAAAAAAAAAACTTTTTACAACAGTATGAGCCAAATCACGTCGGCATCAACATGTTGAGGTTCTGGATCATCCTGTCAGACCGGTCGCGTTCTTAGATCGTAGAACGGAGGAATTAACGTTGCAGCTTTGTCTTTGGTGAGTGCGACCTCTCCTTCCCAAACCATGTCACTGTAGCTCATGCGAGCACCCCGGCGATGGCAACCTTCCCATTCGATCCCACACCTTTCCTTCCTCCTAACCTTCCCATTCTGTCGGGAATGTCACTTAAGAGGGCACTAAATTTGCCGAGAAAAGGTTGTTTCTTGCAGTTCTGCTTGCCCTCTATAACCCTTCCGGCAAAACTCTTTGCCGGCAGTTTGTTTGCCCTGCTGGCTCCAGCTTTGCCGACAGTTTAAGTTTCTTTCCTGATAGTAATTGCTACCTCTCCGGCAACTCATGAAGAGTTTGCCATCTGCTCCATCATTCCTCTTTCTGAAGGTGAGGTTCCCTTCCAAAATGTCAGATAAATCCTTTATGAATTCATTCGAGATGAAAAGACGCTAGGATTTCAAAAAACCAGTGATTTTGCTATTGGTCAAACTTTTGTCAAAGTGAATAATGTGCGAGATAGAGACCAGCTGGTTTGATAGAGCCCACGCTCTTATGATAACGTGTCCATTATATATCTGAAAAGTTCAATCATGCATGGTCTAAGTTGGAGAAGATAAAACCTCAACAGAGAGGTAGGGGGCTCATGTTTGTCAATTTTCCTTTTGACACCAGAATCATTGTTGATATTTTTTTCGAGAATTACTGGGGGGGGGGGGGGGGGGGGAATCCCCACCGCTTATTATATTACTCGAACACGGACACACTCACAAGTCCAGCTGACACGCAGCTAGTAACAGAGAGATACATACAGGGGGGAGAGATACATCAGGACCGGTTATAGACAGAAAGAAAAAAAGACCGGATGCGATCATTGTTGATATTGCAAATTCAGTTAGTAGATTTGGGAAACCCTAGTCAGTAAAATTTATGTGACAGAAGAAAGGCCGCATGTTGAAATTTTAGGCGCGCCAAGATTTCAAAGCGATGAGGGGAACCAGACTTGAGGCCCCAAAAACTGAAGATTTGAGAAGATTTGTGTTTGGAATCGTCCGACATATCTGAGCGGGTCCTTTTTCGGTGGAAATATATATATATTTTTTTGGTTTGGGTCGCCTTTTAAAAGATCTGGTAGAGGTGGTCTAACCATACCCCAAGAACAATAATTTAATTGGTTCTCTCTTAAAAGAAAAAAGAACAAGAATTTGGTTTTGCTGTAAGCCGTTTGTTAAGAAGCGATTAGAATCTGTCGGTGGTAACATCCGTGCATGGATGGGGCATTGGGACCACGGATATACGGCCATACTCCGGTACACGCGCGTCACCCCAAATCAGTACGTGCACACTGGTTGTCCTAAGACCACCGAAGAGGGGGATGGGTTTTTACCATCGTCCCATCCACACTCTCCTGAAGCTTTTCTCGTTGTTCTTCCTACCTACCTCTAGATAAGCTAGCCGTTGGTTAAGAGGCGATTACAATCCGTCGATCTGTCGCGCGCGGTGGGAAACACGACCCATGTGGAGTAACATAACATCCATGCATGGGGCAATAATTAATTAATTAATGGGTCTGAAAATGAATTAATCGATCGAACTGAGCCATCACTGAATGTACAGCTAGGAGTGAGTACGTCGATCGGGCGACAGCACGAGCCAAGCTACGTACGTACAGAGGCCGGATGAATAAAAATATATCTACTCTACTGCTAGCTAGCACACGCGGAGCAATATGGACTTGAGACAGATCAGACCCGGCCAATTGTACACATACGTCGTTGTCTCGTGTACTGCGTGGCGCAATATGGACCTGATATCATGTTTGGTTCGGTTTAACTGGCTGTGCGCGAGCCTGCATGGCAGCCTAATGACGCCTTATCATTTCTCTTATTACTCATTTAACAAGTCAGCGTCTCATTTGCGGTCAGCGACCCTTCTTGATTCGGTGCCACATTCAGAGACGAAGTAGCTAGCGGAAGGATAGTTTGTGTGATACGGGTTGGCCCAATCTTCTCAGTGAGATGATGATGTAGAGGATGGATTGATGAATCGATAACTCGTGTGATACTGATGAACTCTCCCGGCTGATCCCTATTGTCAATGCAACAGATTGCAACCCCAAGGATATTCTCAACTCCACACGCTTGCACAAGTAGCCACCGACTACAAGTGGTCCTGTACCCCCTTATTCCCAATGGAACAGCAGATAACACGCAGAATTTGCAAGCAGTAACAATACTTCAAGATGAATGCTTAGCAGTTCAATCTAGAAATTTAGGGTTTTAGTTTATCGTAGTCTCTCCCTCCAATGCGCAGCAAGGGAGTATATAAAGGGGAAGGGGTGCGGCCCAAGGGCTGGGGCGCACCATGACTAGTCTGACTCGGGTTAGGGTGCAACCCAAACTGATACAAACCGACCCAATTGGGTTCGGCCTAAAAGGAACACGCAGGTCCAAGTCCTACCCCTAGTAGGACTCCTCTCTTGGCGCAGCAACAAAGTGTGGTGCGCCTCCAACTTGTCTCTCCACTTGTGCTCCTGCCTCCCTCTCCTCCCTCAAGCACTTGTTGTGTTTGTTCTGGATTTTATTCTCCATGGAATTCTGCTTGTTCTTCATGTGATCATCCATGTCCTCCACGCCTTGCTGCTCCTCTCCTCCATGAACGCTTGTGTTATCAATAATCCTGATCATACATAAATGCATAGATTTAGGTAGTATAAAATTCTCAGAATCACAAACACCATATTCTAATAGGAGTGAGTTCACCTGCTGTTCTAATAACTTGGTTCTTGATCTTGTCATTGGTCCAATCCTTAATTCATTTGGTTTGTCTTGAACAGCAACATCTTCAATTGGAGAAAGTGTATAAGAGCTAGGGATGTCCTCATCATACTCCCCCCCTTGAAAAGGCGTCGTCCTCGACGCAGCAAGGTCATCTCCAAAGTATGGTGTCAAATCAGCAACATTGAAGGAATTACTAACACCAAACTCATCACTAGGAAGATCAATTGAATAGGCATTATCATTGATCCTTGCAAGCACTTTATATGGACCAGCTCCTCGTGGCATCAACTTGGACTTGCGCAATGTGGGAAACCTATCCTTGTGAAAATGAACCCACACCATATCTCCGGGCTGGAATATTACCTCCTTGCGCGTCTTGTTAACACGATCAGCAACATATCTTCCTTTCTTCTCAATTGCTTGCTTGGTCTTCTCATGTATCTTCCTCACAAAATCTGCACGCTTCGATGCCTCCATGTTTACTCTCTCTTGTAGTGGAAGCGGCAGCAAATCAAGTGGAGTAATTGGCTTGAACCCATACACCACTTCAAACGGACATAATTGAGTAGTTGAATGCACCGCCCTGTTATAAGCAAACTCCACATGCGGTAAACAATCCTCCCACTCCCGTAAGTTCTTCTTGATCATGGCTCGCAATAGTGTTGATAGTGTGCGATTCACCACCTCCGTTTGCCCATCAGTTTGGGGGTGACATGTAGTACTAAACAACAGCTTTGTTCCCAGCTTCCCCCATAGTGTCTTCCAAAAATAGCTCATAAACTTCACGTCACGATCAGAAACAATTGTCCTTGGTACTCCATGTAAGCGTACAATGTCCCTGAAAAACAGATTAGCTATATGCGACGCATCGTCGCTCTTGTGGCATGCAATAAAATGTGACATTTTAGAGAATCTATCCACTACAACAAATATAGAATCATGTCCTCTTTTTGTTCTTGGTAAGCCTAGCACAAAATCCATACTAATATCCTCCCATGGAGTAGTAGGTGCAGGAAGAGGAGTATACAAACCATGAGGCTTTAATTTTGATTTAGCCTTGTTGCAAGTGATGCAACGCCTCACAAACCTGTCCACATCTCTCCTCATGCGTGGCTAATAGAAGTGATTAGCCAACATGAGCAATGTCTTCTCACGCCCAAAGTGTCCCATTAATCCACCACTATGTGATTCCTGCAATAATAACAAACGCACGGACGACTCGGGCACACATAATTTGTTAGCTCTAAACAAATATCCATCATGTATATGAAATTTATCCCATGCTTTCACAGCAGAACATTTAGCATATAGAACTGAAAAATCATGATCTTGAGCATACAAATCACGCAAACTCTCCAAACCAGGAACTTGCACATCTAATTGTGTCAATAACATGCTTTTCCTAGAGAGAGCATCAGCAACTAATTATGTAGGGAAAAGATTCAATGAATTCAACCCACTTAGCATGACGTTTATTAAGACTAGATTGGCTCTTCAAAAATTTCAAAGCTTCATGATCAGAATGTATGATAAATTCTTTTGGCCACAAATAATGTTTCCAAACCTCAAGAACTCTAACGAGTGCATACAATTCTTTATCATAAACAGAATAATTCAATTGGGCTCCATTCAAATTTTCAGAAAAATAAGCCACGGGTTTGTTCTCTTGCATTAACACACCTCCTATTCCAATACCACTAGCATCACACTCAATTTCGAATTGCTTATGGAAATCAGGAAGTATCAACAATGGGGCTGAAATCAAACGTTTTTTAATCTCATCAAAAGCAATATCTTGTGTCACACCCCATTCAAATAGAACACCTTTCTTAGTAAGATCATTCAAAGGTGCAGCAAGAGTACTAAAATCTTTCACAAATCTTCTATAAAAACCAGCTAACCCAAGAAAACTTCTTACTTGACTAACATTCATGGGAATAGGCCAATTTTTAATAGCTTCAATTTTAGATTCATCTACTTCAATTCCATGCTTAGAAACAACATATCCTAGAAATATGACCTTATCTTTGCAAAAAGTGCACTTAGCAAGATTACCATAGAGTTTGTTGTCACGTAACACATGCAAAACTTGTCGAATATGATCAACATGCTCAATATCATTGCGGCTGTAAATTAGTATGTCATCAAAATACACAACCACAAATTTGCCAATAAAATTTCGCAAAACATGGTTCATTAATCTCATGAAAGTACTAGGTGCATTAGTTAAACCAAAAGGCATTACTAACCACTCATATAAACCAAATTTTGTTTTGAACGCTGTTTTCCACTCATCCCCCTCTTTCATCCTAATTTGATGATAACCACTACGCAAATCAATTTTAGAGAAAACAGCAGCACCACTTAATTCATCTAACATGTCTTCCAATCGTGGAATGGGATGACGATAACGAATAGTGATGTTGTTAATTGCTCTACAATCTACGCACATGCGCCAAGTACCATCTTTCTTAGAAACTAAAATAACAGGAACAGCACAAGGGCTCAAGCTAATGCGAATATAACCTTTGTCAAGAAGCTCTTGCACTTGTTTCTGAATCTCTTTTGTCTCTTGGGGATTTGTCCTGTAGGGAGCTCGGTTGGGCAATGTTGCTCCAGGTATCAAATCAATTTGATGCTCTATCCCTCGCAATGGTGGCAAACCAGGAGGTACGTCATCCGGAAACACATCATCAAATTCCTGCAACACAGTAGAAACACCAATAGAGAGTGGGGTCATGTCATTAGAAACCAAAATTTCTCCCTTGTGCATAAGCACGATAGGAAGCAAACTAGGATCCTCACTAAATTCTTTCAAGTCCTCTTTGGTAGCTAACATGCATAATAGGCTCACTCCCTCACAATTATTTTTACCACTCGGTTTGGTGTTGCTAGTTTCACTCACAGAAATATTATTCTCTCGTCTATCTACTTTCTCACTCTCTTTTTCAAGATTTACTTCTGTTTTTTTACGAGACTCATTTACAATTTGTTGTGGTGTCATAGGCCTCAACATTATGTCCTTCCCATGCCAATTGAGCTGATATGTATTTGCTCTTCCATGATGTATAACATTCCTGTCAAATTGCCATGGTCTTCCCAACAACATGTGGCAAACAGTCATAGGCACCACATCACACTCAATGGTATCTTTGTATGGTCCAATCTGAAATTCCACTTTCACCATATGGCTCACCTTCATCTCTCCCTTGTCACTTAACCATTGGATATAATAAGGATGAGGATGTGGAATATACTTCAATTTCAGTTTTGCACATAAATCTCTACTTGCCAAATTTCTGCAACTCCCTCCATCAATAATAACCTTGCAAGCCATTTGAGGACCAACAACAGCTTTGGTTTGAAATAAATTGCATCTTTGATTTTCAGGACTGGGAGTAACACTCAAAGTTTGTGTGCAAACAATAGTAGGATAATGTGTAGCATATGCATCAATAGGACCATCATCATCATCACACACATCATCATCATTAGGATCAGCATCATCACCTGTTTCATATTCATTGTCCTCATTAATAAGCATAACTTTCTTGTTTGGACAATCTCTCTTGAAATGGCCTTTTCCTCCACAAGTATGGCAATTCATATCTCTATTTCGGGCTGTAGATGCATTAGAATTGCTGGAACTTGCTGCTGGTTGCGGTGACTTCTTTGTATTGGAAGCATTGGAATCAGCCTTGCTAGGTGGTGTACCACGCATAGAGGAGTTTTGGGCTGATGGTGTTGATGTAGAAGGGGCAGAAAACCGACTCCTAGATGTATTTCGAGCTGCAAATTTAGACTCCTCTAGCAATTGTGATTCAGCCTCTCTGGCATGATGCAACAATTCATTCATATCATGATAATTGTAATGTCTCACAACACCTCTGATTTTATATTGCAAACCTGAGAGGAAACGCAGCATAGTTTGTTCTGGCTCCTCTCTCACACGTGCACGTTGTAAGATCAACTCCATCTCTTTAAAGTACTCATCCACTGTCATCGTGCCTTGGCTCAAATTTTGCAACTTGTCATACAGTGATCTAACATAATTAGGTGGTACAAATCTGTCCCTCATGACTTGCTTCATGGTCCTCCAAGTAATGATTTCTGGAACACCATCGTGTGCTCGTTGTCTCACAATATTGTCCCACCACTGTAGTGCATAACCCTCAAACTCAGAAGAGGCAAGTTTAATTTTCTTATCCTCAGTATAGTTATGCAAGCGCCACAACTTCTCAATTTTAAGTTCCCACCTGAGATACTCTTCAACATCATTAGTATCAAAACTGAATTGTGGAATAGAAAATTTGATTCTGCCCAAACCATCATCCTCTCGATGATTTTCAGGAGCATTAGCAAGAGGTACACGCCTTGCTTGATGCATATGACCCCCACGGCCATGAATTGGTGCAAAGCCTCTCCCCGGGCCAATTTGATAATTGGCATCTTCATGCGCCTCATGACCAGCATTATGCACACTATCATCGTCCCCGGGATTGGGGAGCCTTTGATTCACCAAAGTTGTCAAATCAGCCAGTTGTTGTGTCACGGTTGTCACCGCCATTTGCAAAGTATTGAGTTGAGTTTGTTGGGCTTCGGATGATGTAACCAGACCACCAATGGAAATATCAACATGCTGTAGTTCCTCAGTAAGCTGTCCACTAAAGTCCTCAAGTTTGGTTGTCAACTCTCCATTAACCGTGTCAAGCTTCTGTGTTAAAGAATCCCGCAATGCCTCATATTCAGCCCACTTCACCACTTCATCAGCACCCTTCTTTTGCTGCACAAGAGCATCACTAGAATCATCCATGATTAATAGGTTAGTGAAAAAGTAAACAAATATATGTGGTGTTCTCTCTCAACTCACTCAAAAGCAGCAAAGACAGGTGTATCTCACCGTTCCAAAGTGAATAGAAAGACTTACTCACCAAGTAGCAGGACTAATGTGACTTGATGTGAAAGAGAGAATATCAAGGTGTACAACCAGCCCAAAGACAAACAGGGTATTTGGTGGAGCTTGGTGGGGATACCTAACAACACCAACGTACACAACCTATTTGCTGTTTGTGATGATACAAAAAAAAACACACCTAGGAAAACTCACACAAAGGATGGAGACAAATGTGGCAATGCAAATATATGGATGGAAATTTTGCAATGCACTCGAAAGACACTAGCAATTGCTCAATGTAAAGCAGGCACAAGATTGCTCAAATTAGTAGTGCAAAAGTAGTGTAAAACAGCTCCAAAAACTGCAGTAGCTATGATCAACTTACAGGCCTCTTCTTTCTCCTTTTTTTTTGATACTCTCTTTGATGTTTCCACTCTTTTGGATATAGCAATATTCCTCACGGTTACCGTGGAGCAAAATTTTTTCACAGAAACACAAAACCGGGCAACCAATCTAGTGAGCAGCCTGCGAGCAAATAAAAGAGCTAGTCTTATGGGTAAGCTCCTAATTGTATGTGTGGAAAGGCTGTGGCTAAGTCTCACAAGGATCAGATTTGAAACCCTAAAGAAAATTGCAAAGGAAAACTGAAAAAAACACTAAAAGACTTACCGGAAGATCACGGCAGAAAAAACTGCACGTTTTTGTGTCGCGGCAGGAAAAACGGATTGATTCCGAGCCGGCGCGGCAGGAAGTGATCGCGGCAGGGAAAAACCGCCGATTTTGTGCCGCGGCAGGCAGAGGAAACCGAGACCGAGTAGATGTAGGATAGCGCGGCGGAGTGTTGCGCAATTTGGTGTCGGGCACGGTAGGATTTCGAGCTCAACTCGGAGTAGGAGATCGCGGCAGGGAAAAGTGACAAAAAATGTGCCGCGGCAGGACTACTACTTCAACTCGGATTGCAACCTTGAGATCAACTCGGTACTGATTTTTTTTGTGTGGATATCTTTTGATATGGACTCGAACCAGAAACTAGACCAGGACTCAACTCGGAATTGGAAACGAGACGTAACTCGAAACTAAACACAACTCGGGTAGGAAATTTGTTTTTTGTGGGATTTTCGGTATAGACTCAACTCGAAAAAAAACAGAAACTCGAGCAACTAAGAACCCTAACCCTGAACACGAAACTAAAAACAGAAAAAAAAGGAACACAAAGACCAACACAAACAGCAACTAGGAGATGCAAATTGGGCTGATCTATGGCTATGGCAATATCTAGAACTAATATTTTTGTAGGCTTTTTCTGGATAGGAATAAAATCACTCAAACTAAAGGGATCAAACGATCTCACCGAGTAAACCTGTGAATCTGATACCAAGATGATACGGGTTGGCCCAATCTTCTCAGTGAGATGATGATGTAGAGGATGGATTGATGAATCGATAACTCGTGTGATACTGATGAACTCTCCCGGCTGATCCCTATTGCCAATGCAACAGATTGCAACCCCAAGGATATTCTCAACTCCACACGCTTGCACAAGTAGCCACCGACTACAAGTGGTCCTGTACCTCCTTATTCCCAATGGAACAGCAGATAACACGCAGAATTTGCAAGTAGTAACAATACTTCAAGATGAATGCTTAGCAGTTCAATCTAGAAATCTAGGGTTTTAGTTTATCGTAGTCTCTCCCTCCAATGCGCAGCAAGGGAGTATATAAAGGGGAAGGGGTGCGGCCCAAGGGCTGGGGCGCACCATGACTAGTCTGACTCGGGTTAGGGTGCAACCCAAACTGATACAAACCGACCCAATTGGGTTCGGCCTAAAAGGAACACGCAGGTCCAAGTCCTACCCCTAGTAGGACTCCTCTCTTGGCGCAGCAACAAAGTGTGGTGCGCCTCCAACTTGTCTCTCCACTTGTGCTCCTGCCTCCCTCTCCTCCCTCAAGCACTTGTTGTGTTTGTTCTGGATTTTATTCTCCATGGAATTCTGCTTGTTCTTCATGTGATCATCCATGTCCTCCACACCTTGCTGCTCCTCTCCTCCATGAACGCTTGTGTTATCAATAATCCTGATCATACATAAATGCATAGATTTAGGTAGTATAAAATTCTCAGAATCACAAACACCATATTCTAATAGGAGTGAGTTCACCTGCTGTTCTAATAACTTGGTTCTTGATCTTGTCATTGGTCCAATCCTCAATTCATTTGGTTTGTCTTGAACAGCAACATCTTCAATTGGAGAAAGTGTATAAGAGATAGGGATGTCCTCATCATTGTGGCAGGCTCTTCGAGCCAAGGAACTCTGTACATACGGGTGAAGCTTGATATTTGATTCGGTGGCCCCTCTTTCAAAGCTGCGCTCAACACGATTTGTATGAGTTTGCTGCTTCATACCAAGTTGGGCACCCATAACATGTTGGTTGACCAGTCCCAGGGCCGTCGATGGGCCTGGGCGAGGTACGCGACCGCTCAGCTGCTCCGTTTTTCCAGGGATTAAGTGTACTTTTCACCCTCAAATGTCACACATTGGACACAAATATCCCTAAACTAAAAATTGGGATTTTTCCAACCCTTAAATCTACAATACAGTCTAAATCACCCCTAAGGTGGTTTTGGACTGTTTGGGTGGTTTTTGCTGATGACGTGGCGCTGATATGGTGATGACGTGTCGATGCTGCCGTGGCGAAGACGATGCCGCTCGCCCAGATGGGCAGCAGCCGCACCACGCTCTTGAGCTCCTCCACCTGCGTCACCGTGCACAGCCGCAACGCCGACGAGCTCACCCTGTCCGCGAGCGTCTCCACCGCTGCTGTTTCTGCCCAGGCACGACGACTTTCGGTGGCCATGATGTCACGACGACACGCACGCAGAGGGCAGGGGCCCAACTCTTGGCACGGCGTCACTAACTAGAGGCGAAGCAGCATAAAGAGGAGGCGACAGTGAGCATAGAGGGTTGAACAAATTGAGAGATAATACTTGTAGCACTTGTATTCACCCCAAATCTTGTTGTTCCTTCCAAAAGTTGTACTCTAAACCCTATATTGCAAATAAGATCGTGACACACAACTCCACGACACTCCCGATCTGTCGCGGTAAAAAAAAGCATCCTTTTCGATCGCTAGTGCTCCCAGCGGCCACCACTAGCATAAAAAAACAGTAGGCTCCCATCGTTGTTCCCAGACCTGGCCACTAGGGCCGGGCTTTTTGCGGCCCGGCACGTGGCACGCGAAAATAGCCCGGCACCGGCCCGGCCCGTGGCGTGCCGTGCCCGTGCCGGCCCGCGAGATCCCGGTGCCGTGCCTGGGCCGGGGAACGCGGCCCGCGTGCCAGACCGGCACGGCCCGCCAAGGTGCGCGGCACGCCAGGCACGCGTGCCGGCCCGCAGGCACGCCACGGCCCGTTAGCGCCTGGACGACAGGTTTGACCATTTGAGTGGAAATCGCGTCGACCCTTTGGCGGGAGCGGGGAGCGGAACCTGGGAGCGGGCAGGAAAGCGGGCGCAGCACCGAGCGAGAGGCCAGGCCAGGCCAGCACGCAGCTTCGGCCGCAGGCTTGCATTGCATCGCATGCTGCATGCATGCGTGCATGTATGCATGCACCGGCCAGCGAGCTAGCAATGGGAGCCAGCTTTGGCCTTTGGAGGGGGCATCAGTCTGTATCCTCTCGTCCCGTCTCTCCTGCGTCTTGAGAGTCGACCTCCGCCACCCAGATCTGGCGGCGCCCCTTTCCTCCCCGCTCTCCGTCGGTGCTGCCGGCCGGCGAGTGGATGGAATAGGTGGTAGGCCTGCCTTGTATATAGGTTTAGTAGGGATAGGGTTAGGGTTAGTGGTTGCCCTTGTGGCGTCTGGCGACATGCCGTCTGGGAGCCTGACGCGGACGCTTCCGAGCGGCGTCCGGTGGTTCGGGGCGGCGCGTCCTCTGGTGGTAGCGGCGTGGTGCTGCGGGAAGCTGGAGGCGGCGGCGTCTTTGTCTCCCTTCAATAAGCTCGTCGGCTTTTGGCCTCTTCATCCGGCTTCCTCTGTTCTTCGAGGTGGGGAAGGAGGTGGTGCGGGAGAAGAGTTGGTGATTTTCGTTTGCAGGTTCCCCTTTCCTGATTTACTCGTGAGCTCCGATGTCGGCATCCATGCCGTTTCCGGCTCCATATCTTGCTCAAGCCGGGGCGCGGCCCCCGCCGATGTTCTGTCATCGACGCCAAGATCTCGCTGCCTGCGAGTGGAATATGCGGCGACTCCAACGGGATTTGGTTCCCTATCGACTTGCGCAAGTGACCCAGCGGCCGGTCTGCTTCTCCTCGTCCTCCTTCCGGTGGTGCGGCGGCGAAGCTTTGGACGGCGGCGGATCTGGATCCACAGAACCTCCCACGGCTGTGTGTGTAATTTTTCATTTTCCCAGGGTGGTTTCTGTAAAAAGGGGACAGGTGTTCACTGTCTGGATGTTTCTGGTGTATTTCGGTTGTATTTCGTTTTATATTAATCTAGGTGCAGTTTCTCAAAAAAAAAAAAAGCTTTGGCCTTTGGCCAGCATGCACAGCAGCAGCATGCAGCACAGCAGCAATGCATCAATTTTTATTTTTTTTTTTACAATTTTCTACATTTTTTTGGACTGAAATCGAAAAAAAACTGGAAAACAGAAGAAAAAAACAGGCACGCGTGCCAATTTTTCGGCCCCGCGGGCTGACGTGCCGCGGGCCGGCCCGTTTAAGGCCTGTGCCGGGCCCGTGCCTCACTTCCAGGCACATGGGCCGGCCCGGCACGGCACGCGTGCTTTGCGGGCCGGTATGTGCCGTGCCGGGCCAGGCACGCCAAAACCGTGCCGGGCCTGTGCCGGGCCGGGCCGGCCCGTTGGCCAGGTTTGGTTGTTCCGGGTGCTTCAGTCACGTGTTAGATCGATTGTTTCCCTGCCTCTTTGAATCCCAATCGATTGTGGTTTCCTAACTCCCTTGCGCACCCGGTGAGAGCCGAGAGAAAATTGTAGGGTTAAGGAGTGGCTTTAATGGTTGGAATGGGCTACATCTAGTTGGTTTTCCTTTTCTGTTTTTGTTGGCTTGGTGTGTCCCGTCGTTTTTTCTTTTGTGATGAACCAAGTTGACTTTTGTTCTTAGGAGTTTTTGTGTATGGTTTTTTTTTTGTATTTTTTTATATATCCATTTAGAGTTGGTTTTTATTTTTCTTTTGTGCGAGACCTAGTTTTTTTTCTAGTTGCAAGAGGATTGCCATTGAGATTTTTTTCCAGTTGCAAGTCAGGTTGCAATTGAGATTTTTGCTAGTGTGGTTGCAACTGAGATTTTACCAATTGCAACTACGGTTGCACCAACTTTCAGTTGCAAATGTGGTTATAACTGAGATTTTTATCAATTGCAAGTAGGGTTGAAATGAGAGTTTCTTTTTCGAGTGTGATTGCAATTGATAAATTTTAAGTTGCAAGTATAGTTGCAACTGCATTTTTTGTTTTGATGCTCAGTAGCTTCTTAGGCGTTACAAAAAAACATGAAACTAGGTTGGGCGGCCGGTGCACATATATGACCGTTTCTATATAGCAGTCGTACGCGCATGTCGATCTGGAGACCGGAGCTGATACGTATGTTCTCATGGTTGTTCCAAAATTAAATTAGGAAACCGTTTTTTTTTTCGCGATTAAAAATGGATTGACGGAAGGACGTATGAAACGTTTTGTGACTTATGGGTGGTATAGGTGGATAATTACTTGTAACTTTAGGGGCACTACAGGAAAGCCACGCTACGCCGACGGCCGGAAGCCGTCGGCGTATGGGCCAAACCCGTCGGCGTACCTATACGCCGACGGCGGCCGTCGGCGTCTGGCCGTCGGCGTATTGTGTCGTCGGCGTACAGCTTCTGCCGTCGGCGTACATACGTGGGACCCACAAGACGGCATCCGACGGCCGTTTCCGTTAGCACGTTAGCCGTCGGCGTATCGGTCGACGTGGCCTCATCCTGTGAGCCTGGAACGCATCATACGCCGACGGCATTGCCGTCGGCGTACGTGGCCGGCTCCTGTGCGTCTGGTAGGCATCCTACGCCGACGGCAATTGCCGTCGGCGTATGGGTGACCATATTTACAGAATCCAGGTTTCCTGGATCTAGGTTTACAACACAATTTAAATTCAAATAAATTTGCAAAAATATAAAAAATCACAGAAACTCACATAACATCATATATACATATACCAAAGCATCATACAAAATTCAAATCACACATGTAATCCAAAATTGCACTTATACAAAGTCAAACTCATCCAAAATGGCACAAACATTGTTCGAACTCACACCTGACGCACTACAACCTACATCTATTTGTCGCTCGAGGTACCCATCTCCGACCGCGTGAGATTAGGCGACCGACCGCGTGGGCCAGCCGTCGTCGAATCACAATGGGAACCCGGCGAGGAACGGGACGGTGTGGAATCCGGCGAGGGACGGGACGGTGTGGCATCCGGCGAGGCATCACCACCGCCATGCTGCACGAGAGCGCGAGCGGAGGCCGGCGAGCCAGAAGCACGACCAAAGGGTGCAGTCCTGGAGCATCCCGTGCCCTACATGTTTGAGTCCAAGTTAGCAACTTTGAAAGCACAGTACGGCGGTAACAACTGGTTTGGCAATAACTTACCGGAGTCCTTTGCTTGTATGTGAGGGCGACCGCTTCCCTCGATGGGCACTTGGGCGGCATCCCCACGCTAGGTGGACGCGGAGGCAGCGGCTCCCGCTCTCCAGTGGCAAAAAACTTCTCATGCGCCTACAAGATAGTTTAGATGTCAGGAGTTGTAGAAAAAGAAGGTTCAAATTAGAGAAAATGAGACTTGTCATATTGCAAATATTAAGGTTGAAACTTACAGCATCGCGCAACTCTTGCCACTCGTCATACGCCGCTCTCTTCTGCAGCCACACGTCATACTCCGCCTCATAGGCCGCGTAAGCGGCCTCGAAGGCTGCCTCGAATTCATGCTACAATTTCAAAATAGAATGAATCTCATCAACTTAGCAACTTAGCTAGGAACGAATGTCGGAAAGAGAATGAAATTTAGTAAAACTTACATCGGGGCGAGCTCGGGAAGGCTGTCGAGGAGGCATGACAGGGGGGTCATCGGCGGTGAGTGTAGCCTTGACACGCACGAGGCCCAACTCAGGAGTACGCGGGGTTACCGCAGTAAGACAGTTCAAACGGCCATGCTCCCAACCGTGCCCGGCGAGGACCAACGCTCTCTTGTCGGTGTCATGCTCAAGAGGGTCATCCACCTCCGGATTAAGACCTCTGAACGACTCGACGTAGTTGCTTATGTTCTCGTCGGCGTTGTTGTAGTAAGTGGGAAGCGAGGGCTGAGGCTCGGATAGATCTGTCTTCTTCATCTTCATCCTCTCCCATGCTTGCATGTCCGACACAGGACCTATATCGGCCTCCTGCATTGCCAAAAAAGTGGTATGCGTATCAAATTAGGAACATGAGGGGAAATGAATGAAACGTATCAAATAAGGACCCATACCAGCTTTTCCTTGAAGCGCTCATGGTTGCGGGCTCCCGCACAATGTGTCCCCCCCGTCCCGCGGTTTGCCTTGTTCCGCTCGCTCAAGGCTTTGAACGCGGCGTCCTCCCCAAGCCACCTCGACGCCAACGCCTCCCACGCGTCAGCCTTACCATAGGCCCATTCTGGCATAACCTGAAAAAACAATACTCATGTGAAGAACACATAATGCAATTGCAACTTAGCAGAAACATGTAATCTCATTGACAATTTACTTATAGATAGGTAATCCTCCATGGTCATATCAGGTGCTTCGATCACATTCTCATGCTTCGGCGCCTTCTTGGATAGCTTCTCAGAACTGAAATGATTGATGGCGGTATGCTTTACATTGTAGAATTGTTGACGTGTCAACTTCTTGCAAGCCCCCTCCAAAGTCTTGTCCGCCGTGTCACGCTGCTCAGGGAGTACCCTATAGAATCTCTTCAATCATGCAGAAAAAAGAAATTGTGAGAGCACGGTGGGGACATCAACTATGAAAGAAATTCAAAAAGTTCAACTGACCCAAAACTTGGTGATCACGGCGTCAGAACATTTCCCGAAGCCCGGGTGATCGGCGGCCTGATAGTCTAGCCAACTGGTGGCTAGCTTCCTCTCACCGTTGGGGACCGTGCTGTACAAGCCCGGCCAAAACTTCCTAACCAAAGCGCCGATCATGGTGTTAGGCGCACGGGCACCTCGAGGAAAAGTCCAATTGCTGCACAATAATTAAACATTAGTACATGTCAAATTGTACTGACCACAATGAAATTACCATGTTCAAAGTTAGGGTAGTCACTTACTCAATCCCATTAGGCGTAATGAGGATTTTCTCCTCCTCGGTAGCAGGTTCCTTTGACTCGGGAGGGACCATGGATTCCCCACGAATCTTTGGCTTCTTCTGCGACGCGGAGGACCCCGTCTCCTGGTCTCGAGACTCCGGAGCATCGTCTCGAGACGACGTCTCCTCAGCTCCCACGTCGCTAGAGGCGGAGGGTATGTCCGAAGACACGTCGCCCCCACCTCGTGCTCGGCCTGCACCTCGTGCTCGGCCTCCCGCACCGCGTGCTCGACCTCCTGCACCGCATGCTCGACCTCCACCTCGTCCCCTCGAAGGAGGTGCATCGGCACCTCCCCCCTCGTCCAGAGCCTCCTGGCTCACCACCGTCCTCTAGGTACCGCGAATTCGGGATAGGCGCCCTTCCACTTTTAGTGGCTTTCCTCGCGGTAAACACCTTCAGCAAGGAGCCCGATGACTCTTTGCCGCTGCTCATCTTGCTCAATCACCTGCATTGAGAAAGGGTAAACAATTAATAAGCATGATAAAAACATAATAAAATGTAGAACGGGCAATTAATAAGCATAATAAGCATGTACAAGGGCAATTAATAAGCATGTTGAAAAATAAATATTAAGCATAATAAAGACATAATAAAATGTAGAAGACATAATAAAGACATAAAAGACCCTCACCATCACTCTCATAGTTATGTCTTGGGTTCTCATCATCACTATCAACATCACTATCACGTGCGTAAATTGGAACCTCATCGCACGGTGGAGGCTCATCATCGTCATCACGATCAAACTTGTTGAGAACATCTATGTCCTTTACATCCACCACTAAGTCACCACCTGTCTGTGCATTGTCCTCGCGGTCCTCAAGACCTTGTATACCAAACTCCCCAAAGGTTTGTTCCTCTTGATAGAAAATCCCCTCGTATGTTTTAGGGTCAATGTTGTTGTAATCGTCTTCGGAGGGCATGGGTAGCTTACCATGTGGTGATACATGGAACACGACTTCCCACCCAATGAGTCCCTCTTTCTTGCATGGGTAGGGCAAATAATAAACTTGCCTCGCTTGGTGAGCCACAACAAAGACATCGGAACCCTCGTAGGTGGTTGAAGGCTTAACTTCAACTAACCCAATGGAAGGGATACTTCTATGTCCATTAACATGGTCGAACCAGTGCCATTTGAACACAACAAGTTTGAGTTCTATGTTCGTGTTATTGAACGTCAGCTC
Organism: Puccinellia tenuiflora; assembly: GCA_012064385.1. Taxonomy (NCBI): domain Eukaryota; kingdom Viridiplantae; phylum Streptophyta; class Magnoliopsida; order Poales; family Poaceae; genus Puccinellia; species Puccinellia tenuiflora. The sequence goes on from QRDG01000085.1 coordinate 704,581, forward strand.
GTATACGTTCTGTAACTTTCCGTAGTAATCAAATTCACCGGCTCCTTTGGTGAAGACCCCGGTATTTATAGTCTTTGCATTTGGCCGACTGTTCTGGTGAAACTCTGTATGGAAGCGGTACCCATTCACATCATACTTCTCATACATCTCGACTCTACGGTTACAACCTTGGGAGACACATCTCAACTCATCCGACATCACAATGTTGGGATCAGCTCCCTACAAGTACAAATTGTTTGTGCATTAGTAGGAGGTACAAGACACGGATTGCAAGGTAGAAGGGACAGGTTAGAAATTACCTTTTCCCTGAACCAAGCCGTGAATTTTTTCTTTCCGGGGGCACCCTCTTTCAAAAGAGTGTCCAGCTCGGCTTCATCGGGTCCCTCTGATGTTCCCGACCACATTTCATCCGTGAATTGGCTAAAAGGAGAAAATACGTATTAGACCAAAACCGAGTTAGTAATTGCAAACTAATTTGTTCACCATTTTACCTAAGGAAACTGCCGTCTTCCTCCTCCCCATCGCGGACCACTTCATTCATGTTCATAAGCACATAGAGCATTATGCACTCCAGCTCTTCATTGCTCAAGGTATACCTTTTTGCGCCACCGTCCTTGCCACCGGGAAACTGGAAGAGGGCGAGCTTGGGGTCTAGCTTGGGCTCGTCGATGTTGTACCGAGAGGCCTGGTTATGCATTGTGGGAACATCATCGGGATAGTATGTTAGCCTGGCATCTGTCATCTCCTGGAGGATAGTTGCCTCAGCTATGCATGCTTCAATCTTATTTTTGTTTCCACATTTGGTTCGAATATACTTGAACTCTCTCTCAATACAAAACTACCAACGAAACTGCACCAGTCCACCCATGAGTGCCTCGTTCGCTAGATGTACAACAAGATGTGCCATCAGAGTAAAGAAGTCTGGCGGAAATATCATCTCTAAGTTACATAGCAACTCTAGCACAAGGTCATGCAGCTTCTGAATAATCAGTGGACATATCTGCTTAGCACAGAGCGTGCGGAAGAAATGGCTTCTGAATAACCATCACCGGTAGCAGCCGCTCAATCCATATATGATAGTCGTGACTCTTGAGCCCGGTGACTTTCCCCGTTTTTATATTGACTCCCTTACTTATATTCAAACAATAGCCATCCGGGAACATCACGACGAATTTGAGCCAAGAGAATGCCTCAGACTTTTGCATACTATTAAGGCAGAAGTCGGCATGCGGCTTGAACCAGTTCTTTCGACGGCCTTCAGGTGGCTTCATGTGTAATCTCTTCCTATCACATATCTTCTTGATATCGACTCTAGCCTTAACATTATCCTTCGACTTCTCTGGAATGTTCAGGATTGTGTGAAAGAGGGACTCTGCGACATTCTTTTCGGTGTGCATCACATCGATGCTATGGGGAAGTTCGAGGTCCTTGTAATATTCGAGTTGTGTCAAGCCTGCCACGTGAGTCCAGTTGTGCGTCTCACCATATCCCACATACCGTGGGCCTTTCCCTTAGCAGGCACGAGAGCACGTAGCTCGGCATCAACAGCTGCACCATCAAAAGTTGGTATATCTTTTACTTCATGCTCAACTCTACCCTTCTTGAAGTTCTTTTTGTCTTCTCTATACCGATGCCCTCTTTTGAGGAACTTTCTATGTGTGTCAAACGCGGAAAACTTCATACCCACGCTTAGCCACATGAACTCAAGTCGGTTCCTGCACACTGGGCATGGCCACTTACCAGCTGTACACCATCCGCAGAATAGGGCATACCCGGGCATGTCGTGCATGGAATTGTGGAACCAAACCTTCATCAAGAAGTTGGTCTTCGATGCACGATCATATGTCAATGTCCCGTGGTGCCAAAAGTGGTTCAGATCATCCATAATCGGCTGCATGTACACACTTAAATTCTTCCCCGGGTATTCAGGACCTGGAATGATCAGCGACAGGAATATGGTCTTCCTTTGCATTAGGGCTCCGGGAGGGAGATTGAGCGGAATAACAAACACAGGCCAGCAGCTGTACGAGGCAGTCGACATACCATATGGATCGAATCCATCGGTGGCTATCGCGATTCTGACGTTTCGAGCCTCTGCAGCCTTATCGGGGTGCTTCATATCAAAGTTAGCCCATGCCGTACCATCAGATGGATGTCCCATCTTTACCCGTCCGTGCTCATCCTTGTACCTCTTCCCCGTCTTGTGCCACTGCATCTGTGTAGCGGTCTCTTTATTCATGTAAAGCCGCTTGATTCTGTCTATGAATGGGAGGTAACGAAGAATCTTAATGACGACTTTTGTCTGCGTTACCTGACCATCGGCTCCGTTTACCTCATGATACCTAGAGGCCCCACACAGGCTACCGTACTTGTCCTCCGCAAACTGTTTCCAAAACAAAAGGCATCCTTTTGGACAACAATCTATCTTTTCATAATCTATCTTTTCGTACATGTTTTTAGGAAGACAATGCCCATCGGGCAACATGTTACCATATGTTTCCAAATGCCCTTCAAAGCATGAACGGGTGTTGCCGTGCTCGAGCTTTCTGGCTAGTGCTTGCGAGATGGCATCGAGCTGAGAAATTTTTGCACCCTCGTACAGAGGCCTCTGAGCCGAAGCCATCATATCTATAAAGGCCTTCGCGGTTGGCTCCGGGTCCTCTGGTTCGCGAGGCTCCTCCGGTTCTGGCGGTTCCTCCTGTGAGGGTGGCGAATCTGGCACGTCGCCATCACGGAGATCTTCTAGCCAGTTTCTAATCCCATCATCTTCATTGCCATTGATCCGCTGCCGCATCACCCTACCATTCTTGCGTTCGTACTCATCAAAGTCGACTGTCGTGACCAAGTTCGGCATATACCCACTAGACCATAGGTGTTTAGTCATCTCATCCTTTCCCTGATGTTTACGCAACTTGCAACGAGCGCAAGGGCAGTTTGGACGAATGCCTGACTTTGAACCACGCGCTAACTCCTTCACTAACAAATTGGTCTTCCATACCCACTCGTCTGTTCTGTCAAGCGCACTAGTTCGGCCACTGTACATCCACCCATTATCAGTCATCCTCTGCTTTACTATGAGCCAAACCTCTGCTTTATTATGAGCCAAATAATAATAACATTAAATTAAATGTATGCAATGTCACCGTAAATTTATTCAGTATCACCAATTTTTTATGGCCAAATTTTATCTTTTAGAACATGCGACGGTTCACCTAAACTTCTAATAGGAAGGCCTATCCCACCCGAGTATGTGTAGATCGAGTCGTGTTCCATGTTCTACCCCGACCCGAGACGGAATTTCGACAGCACCTCCCCGCTGTTCTTCAGAATACACGTCTCGAGCTTGTCAAGCCGAGAGGGTGTGCATCCGAAGAACAACGGGGAGGTGATACCGAAATCCGTCTCAGGAAGGGGTAGAACATGGAACACGACTCGATCTACACATACTCGGGTTGTCCAAAACGTGGACAATCCGGAAGAGGTACGGTTATAAATATGCAAAGATGGACAATCATGCATATTTATAAATTTGTATCTCTTCCGGATGGGATCTGACTCGGGTTACGCGACTGACTTGGTGATCTAGACAAAAATAAACCTATGCAACAAGAGAGGCGAAAGATTTATACCCTCGATGCGTGATCGGTGGCCGGAGAAGGTCGAGGACGTGCTTCGGAAGCGGGGCGACGAAACAGCCCTCCTCAGCTGGAGAAGAAGCCCCGCAACGACACGAGGGACCGACGGTGCTGGCTGGCGAGAAGCTACGTCGTCTGAAAAAGCACAAACAATAAACATTAGCACACTATATATGGAAGGACCCACATATTAAAACATTTTGCATTTAAAAACCTATATATGCCGCCACACTCACCGCACGGCGGCCACTCACCTCACCACCGTCGCCACACTCACCTCACCACCGTCGCCACACTCACCTCACCGTCGGGAAGCTCCACCACCGCCGCCACACTCACCTCACCGACGGGAAGCTCCACCACCACCGCCACACTCACCTCACCACCGCCGCCACACTCACCTCACCGCCGTCGCCACACTCTCCCCGGTTTCTACTAAATGAGCTAAAATGAGCTAACAATTTAAATTGTGATCTAAATAAAAATTTAAATTGTGATCTAAAATTTTAAATTGTGACTAACAATTTAAAATGAGCTAAATAAACTAAATGAGCTAAAAATAAACTAAAATAAGTTAAAAATTAGTACCTGCCGTGGAGTGAGCTGCCGGAGAGGGAGGGCGGCCGGGGAGGGAGGGGCGGCCGAGGAGGAGGGGAGGGAGGGAGGAGGGGAGAGGTGGGGAGGGAGCGAGGGAGGGAGGAGGTGGGGCGGTCGGGGAGGGAGGGAGGAGGTGGGCGGCCGGGGAGGGAGGGAGGGAGGTGGTGGGGAGGGAGGAGGTGGGGCGGCCGGGGAGGGAGGAGGAGAGGGGCGGCCGGGGAGGGAGGGGCGGCCGGGGAGGGAGGAGGTGGGGAGGGGCCGGGGAGGGAGGAGGAGAGGGGCGGCCGGGGAGGGAGGAGGTGGGGAGGGAGGAGGAGCGGCGGCGGGCGGGCGTGCACGGGCGGCGGGCGGGCGCGGCGGCCGCAGCGACGCGTGCGGGTGGGCGGCGGCCGGACGGCGGTGCGGGGAGGAGGCGGCGGCGCGGGACAAATCGATTTTGGTTGGTTTGTCTCCCGACCAGGTGCACCCCGGCATTAACTAGGGTTGGCCTATACGCCGACGGCAATGCCGTCGGCGTATCTGTTTCCTATACGCCGACGGCAATGCCGTCGGCGTATCTGTTTTTTTAATTGCTATTTTCCCTTTTTTATTGCTATAAGTTAATTTTAGTTATACTCCACAATAATATTATTAAATATTTCAAAACCAACAAAAAAAATATTCCCAAAACTTTTGGTGGGATTCCGACGCTCCGGAGCCCCTCTCCGGCGAAACCCTAGACCCGCTGGAGAAAACCCTAGCTTTTCCGTCTACGGCCGGTACGGGCGTCGAAAGGGGGTAGCTAAGTGGTTCTTTTTGCTTGGTTGGGTTAGGTTAGTCAGTAGGTACAATAAAAACACACATATACCCCAACTCTTGCAACGATTCCCCCCGTTCGCCCCATGTGGGAGTTTCCAGCTATATGCCCAGAAACTCTCTAAAGAAACAGTGACGCTCGTGAAGCCGGTCACAACTCGGGGTAGGATCTTGGACATCTACAACCCAAAACACACTTGTACACATGTGATATGGCACCCCTTAGCTTTTGGTGGGGTTCCGACGCTCCGGAGCCCCTCTCCGGTGAAACCCTAGACCCGCTGGAGAAAACCCTAGCTTTTCCGTCTACGGCCGGTACGGGCGTCGAAAGGGGGTAGCTAAGTGGATCTTTTTGCTTGGTTGGGTTAGGTTAGTCACTAGGTACAATAAAAACACACATATAGCCCAACTCTTGCAACTCTTGAGAAAACCCTAGCTTTTCCTAGTTTATCTGATTCATTCTCTTGACTTGAGTTGTGGCAAGTGTCTTCATTTCAGCAGTGGATACCGAAATTGGGAACGTTATTTTATGTTGTTTCCTCATTTCAGCTTCTTCCTTTTATGTTGTTGCTCAGCCTTCTGGTTATAGGACAGCACACCTGGATGGTAATACTAGCTATCATGTGAAAGAACCTCACACCCCTACATTCAAGAGTAATAACACATATCAGGGAAGTTATCTGGCACGCAGTGATCGGCTCTCGAGTACAACTACATCACAAAGCTCAGTCATGGACAAGTATGGTTCGGGGTTCGGTGCAATTGGGAACGTTATTTTATGTTGTTTCCTCGTTTCAGCTTCTTCCTTTTCACGGCGCTTCTGTTCTTTTAGTGTTTCTTCTTCCTGCCTTTTATGTCGTTACTTCGCTTCATCATCTTCTTTTTCACACCTTTTCTGTTCTCTCAGTGCCTCTTCTTGCATTTTCTTCTGTTGTTTCATCAAATGTTGTTCCTCTTTCTCCTGGCGTTTTGTTTCCTACTCAAGTTGTTTTCTCCTGACGCTCGTGAAGCCGGTCACACCTCGGGGAAGGATCTTGGACATCTACAACCCAAAACACACTTGTACACATGTGATATGGCACCCCTTAGCTTTTGGTGGGGTTCCAACGCTCCGGATCCCCTCTCCGGCGAAACCCTAGACCCGCTGGAGAAAACCCTAGCTTTTCCGTCTACGGCCGGTACGGGCGTCTAAAGGGGTAGCTAAGTGGATCTTTTTGCTTGGTTGGGTTAGGTTAGTCACTAGGTACAATAAAAACACACATATACACTACAAGAAATATGTCAACTAGTGACCTTCTGTCAGTGACCCTGAAAAAATTGGTCATAGATCTATGACCATTTTGAACCACTTGGTCATAAGCTGTTTTGGAGGGTCTAAATCCGAAAACATAACGACCAATTTGGTGAGAAAGGTCACAGTCGCATTGCATGAATTGGTCATAACGTAAACAGCACTAGCCTACGACCTTTTTGCTAGCCGATTACGACCAATTTAAATGGTCATTTGTATTAATTGACAACCAACTCAGCAATCTTGTCTACGTGTCAGTGCTTATGTGTCATTGTTTGCTTACGTGGCACTACTCAGCCATTGTTTTGACTCACTAACAGGTGGGACCCATCGAGACTTGTTGACTTTTTTGAACGGTCAGACTAGAAGCCACAAATGACATGTGGGTCCCGCACACCAGCCCCTGCACCACCTGACATGCGGGTCCCTCCCGAGACCCCCACCTGGCATGTGGGTCCCACTCGCAGGAACCTGACATGCGGGGCCCTATCCCACATGACGTGCGGGTCCCACCCTAGACCCCCACTGACATGCGGGTCCCACTCGCATGAACCTGACTTGCGGGCCCCTGCCCCACCTGACGTGCGGGTCCCACCCCAGACCCTCACTTGACATGCGGGTCCCACCTAATCCCACCTCATGCGGGTCCCACTCACCGGAACCTGCCCTTGCCGCACCTGACATGCGGGTCCCACCCCAGCCGACATGCGGGTCCCACTCGCAGGAACCTGACATATGGGTCCCACCCAATCCCACCTCGTGCGGGTCCCACTCACCAGAACTGCTGCCCCTACAGCACCTGACATGCGGGTCCCATCCCAGCGCACTAAACCTGTATTGGAATATATTAGCAAAAATTCGGACGAGACGGAGACTCGAACTCGCGTCCTTCTCCTCCTCTGTGGCGTAGCTAACCATTACGCCACCGCACCATAGTTGTCCATAGAGCACATTGTACCTACTTAAAGAAGTCCTGGCGCGTGCTGGGCTTGGGCCCAGTGGGCTGTTTCAACTAGGCCGGCGCGGTCAGTTGGGCTCGGTTGGTTCACTTTTTTTTGTTCTTTTCTATTTTTTCTTTTTATAACTATTTAATTTGAACTCCAATTTCAACCAAACAAATTTCGTGAAATTTGTTAAATATGTCCTCTATCCTTATAAACTTTAAGGGACTATTTTTAGTCAACATAAAATACAAAACACCACTAATCTTGTATATTGCATTATTGCTTTATATATGTTTTTAAAGAATTTGAAATACAATTTTGGAATTATTTTTTACAATTCAAATGATAGACTAAAAAATGCAGGATTATAAAATTATGTCATGATGAAATACAAACATACACCTATAAAATTTGGGTTTTTAATTAGTTCCATGGTATTTTTTGAAATTCTAACACTGATTTGACCCGCTTCCAACTAAATAGGCAGAAATTTGTCTTTCTCACGACAGGTGGATTAAAAACTCTAGGAAGGCAACCATCTGCTTATTTGCACATAAAACATGGTCTAGTATTTTTAGAAATTGGTGTGGTTCAAATTCGCAGCATATATTTGGTAGGTACTTAACAAAACAACTCATTTTACGCACTTGAAAGATAAAAAATGATTTGTTTGTGTAATGAAAATTAAAACTTTCTTACATTGTTCTCCATTACAAGATGCACCCTTGTGTTCAATATGGGAACATCTAGAAGTTTTTCTCAAAAACTTTGTCAGAATGAGGCCATATTTGTTTATTTTTGCATAAAATGTAGTCTAATATTTTTAGAAATTGGTGTGGTTCAAATTTGCAACATAGTTTTTGTAGGTGCTTCACACTTTTTCAAGATATTTGTTGTATTCCAAATTTCTTATTTTTCCTCAAAACTAGGTCACATATAATGACACATTGCGAAGGATTTCCATTAATTTGATTTTTTTTGAATTCTTTATGCCGATTTCAAAATGCGGTCAAAATTGACCACACGACCGTTCTTAGCTAGGGGTTGAATCTTGCGAAACTATTGGTGTATCTCTGATAAAATAGATTGTTGTGCACCTAAAAATGATTTTTTCAAAAAATCACGAGTAAACTAGGAGGTAGTTGTAGTTCAAATTTGACCCGGTTCCAATCGAATCGGCAAAAATTTGTCTTTTCATGAGAGGTGTATAGATACCTTTTGAAACACAAACATTTGGTTATTTGTGCATTACATATGGTCTAATATTTTTATAAATTTCTGTGATTCAAATTTGTAACATATTTTTGGTAGTTGCGTCACAAAACAACCCATTTTCGGGACTCGGAAAATGAGAAATGATTTTTTTGTGTAACGAAAATGAAAACTTTCTTCGGCAACATTGTTCTCCATTCCAAGATGCACGCTTGTATATAATATGGATATATTTAAACAAACTATGCCATGAATGTCATCATAACATTCGTCATTTGGCCTGAAAGTCATGAATCTTCGTTCATGGTAGCTCATTTCTGAGAACACTTTTTCAATATATTTGCTGTATTCCAAGTTTCTTATTTTTCCTCAAAACTAGGTCACATATAATGACACATTGCGAAGGATTTCCATTATTTTGATTTTTTTTGAATTCTTTATGCTGATTTCAAAATGCGGTCAAAATTGACGGCACGACCTTTCTTAGATAGGGGTTGAATCTTGCGAAACTACTGGTGTATCTCTGATGAAATAGATAGTTGTGTACCTAAAAATGATTTTTTAAAAATATCACGAGCAAACTACGAGGCAGTTGTAGTTCAAATTTGACCCGGTTCCAGCCGAATCGGTAGAAATTTGTCTTTTTTTATGAGACGCGTATGGAAACATTTGGCACACAAATATTTGGTTATTTGTACATAAAATATGGTATATTATTTTATAAATTTGTTGTGATCCAATTTTATAACATATTTTTGGTAGTTGCTTTACAAAACAACCCATTTTCGGCACTCGGAAAATGAAAAATGATTTTTTTGTTCAAAGAAAATGAAAACTTTCTTCGGCAACATTGTTCTCCATTCCAAGATGCACGCTTGTGTATAATATGGATATATTTAAACAAACTATGCCATGAATGTCATCATAACATTCGTCATTTGGCCTGAAAGTCATGAATCTTCGTTCATGGTAGCTTATTTCTGAGAACACTTTTTCAAGTTATTTGTCGTATTCCAAGTTTCTTATTTTCCCTCGAAGCGAGGTCACATATAACGACACATTGCGAAGGATTTCAAATTTTTTGATTTTTTTTGAATTCTTTATGCCGATTTCAAAATGCGGTCAAAATTGATGACACGACCGTTCTTAGCTAGTGGTAAAATATTGCGAAACTATTCATGTATCTCTAATGAAATAGATAGTTGTGTACCTAAAAATGATTTTTTTAAAATATCACGAGCAAACTACGAGGCAGTTGTAGTTCAAATTTGACCCGGTTCCAACCGAATCGGCAGAAATTTGTCTTTTTTATGAGACGCGTATGGAAACATTTGGCACACAAATATTTGGTTATTTGTACATAAAATATGGTATATTATTTTATAAATTTGTTGTGATCCAGTTTTATAACATATTTTTGGTAGTTGCTTCACAAAACAACCCATTTTCGGCACTCGGAAAATGAAAAATGATTTTTTTGTTCAAAGAAAGTGAAAACTTTCTTCGGCAACATTGTTCTCCATTCCAAGATGCACGCTTGTGTATAATATGGACATATTTAAACAAACTATGCCATGAATGTCATCATAACATTCGTCATTTGGCCTGAAAGTCATGAATCTTCGTTCATGGTAGCTCATTTCTGAGAACACTTTTTCAAGTTATTTGTCGTATTCCAAGTTTCTTATTTTCCCTCGAAACTAGGTCACATATAACTACACATTGCGAAGGATTTCAATTTTTTGATTTTTTTGAATTCTTTATGCCGATTTCAAAATGCGGTCAAAATTGACGACACGACCGTTCTTAGCTAGTGGTAGAATATTGCGAAACTATTCGTGTATCTCTAATGAAATAGATAGTTTTGTACCTAAAAACTATTTTTTCAAAAAATCACGAGCAAACTACGAGGCAGTTGTAGTTCAAATTTGACCCGGTTCCAACCGAATCGGCAGAAATTTGTCTTTTTTATGAGACGTGTATGGAAACATTTGGAACACAAATATTTGGTTATTTGTACATAAAATATGGTATATTATTTTATAAATTTGTTGTGATCCAATTTTATAACATATTTTTGGTAGTTGCTTCACAAAACAACCCATTTTCGGCACTCGGAAAATGAAAAATAATTTTTTTGTTCAAAGAAAGTGAAAACTTTCTTCGGCAACATTGTTCTCCATTCCAAGATGCAAGCTTGTGTATAATATGGACATATTTAAACAAACTATGCCACGAATGTCATCATAACATTCGTCATTTGGCCTGAAAGTCATGAATCTTCGTTCATGGTAGCTCATTTATGAGAACACTTTCTCAAGATATTTGTCGTATTCCAAGTTTCTTATTTTTCCTAGAAACTAGGTCACATATAATGACACATTGCGAAGGATTTCCATTATTTTGATTTTTTTGAATTCTTTATGCCGATTTCAAAATGCGGTCAAAATTGACCACACGACCGTTCTTAGATAGGGGTCGAATCTTGCGAAACTATTGGTCTATCTCTGATGAAATAGATAGTTGTGTACCTAAAAATGATTTTTTAAAAAAATCACGAGCAAACTACGAGGCAGTTGTAGTTCAAATTTGACACAGTTCCAACCGAATCGGTAGAAATTTGTCTTTTTGATGAGACGCGTATGGAAACCTTTGACACTCAAATATTTGGTTATTTATACATCAAATATTTGGCGCTTCTTGGTGGAACGAGGTTACGATTAGGTTTAGATATAGGGTTAGTGTCTACGGTCATGATTTAGGGTTAGGGTTAGGCACAACTAATTTTAAAAATAAAAAAGGAAAATAATTGGATTTTTAACTCCAATTTAAACCAGAGCAACTTTTGTATCTTGGATGTACTACGTTGAATAAGGGGTTTAGGGTTTTAATTTAATAAAAATATTTTCTATAAAAATAATATTTAAATAAAAAGAAAAAAAAGGTTTTAGGAGGGCAGCCAGCCAGGCCCAAGGCCCAGCCGACCCCAAACCCTAGCTCCCACCTGCCCTCTATCTATCAGCACGCACACAAAACGGCGCTCGATCTGGATCGAGAACACCTCCCCTCCCTCTCCCTCACCCTCACTCTCCGAAGCGAGCGAGCGCCGCCTCTGCCCACAGCACCACCAGACCACCTCCTTGCCTCCCTAGCCCCCGGCCGCACCACCGCCTTGCCCCACCGCGCCGCTTTGCGCGCTCCCATGAGCAAGCCCTAGCTACTCTCGAACCCATCCCCTTCCCGTCTTCTTTCTCGCGACGGCGACGGCGACGAGAGATCCTCGCCAACCCAGCGACCACGACGTAGCGGCTGGCTTGCTCGCCGGCGCGCGCGCCCTTCGATGCGCGGCGCGCTCCGTCGAGCTGGCCGGACCGCGGCGCGTGCGTGAGGTGCCTAGGGTTTGCGATGGCGACAGGGCGCCGGCCACCACGACGCAACGGCACCGACGCAAGCCACAGAGGGCTGCACATCTCGTCGTCGGCCACACGCTGCCAGGAACTCCGTCGCCCACGCGTCTCCTCTGAGGAGGTGACGGATGCTTGTGCGTCGGCGTTTTTGGCTCCGGCTCCCGCTGACATGCGCGCGCCTCCACCTGCGTCGCCGTACCTGAGGTCTCCCTCCTTCGGCCGCAGGTAAGACTCCGTGTCCTCGATCTGCTGCCTTTGCTTCCTGTCAATGCCATGTTTGCATATAGATCTTGATTTCTTCAGCTATGTTAGGTTTAAGTATGGTGGGCCTCTCCTGTTTGGCATGCACACACTGGTTTCAGTATACCTACTGCTTGTTAAGTAAGGCCTTAACTTATACGCTTTATTTCTGATTAACTAAGTGAACGTTACCATCTTAAATCATGAGCTTAACGATGTAGTAGTAGTACTAGTAGTAGTAGTAGTAGTAGAAACTTCATGATGGTTGATCCTCATTGCTGAATATGGGAGATGTATATTAATTTGCATATCAATTACATAGCAGTACTATGTAATGGATTGGGTGTATTCTCACTTTGGAGATTTACCATGCAACATCTTATCCTCTACCTCTAGTAGTAGTACTAGTACTGGTTTATGTACAGCCATGTAGGTATAATACATGTAGTTCCATTTTCATTTCTAAGATCAATAAGGTATGCCAGGTCCTCAAGTACTTACTTTGATTACATCCTGAGCTTTTCTAACTATGCTATCATGAGCTTTTCTAACTATGCTAGATTATTCTGTCATTACAGAGCCCTCAAGTTTCTCATCTGTATTTCTTGACCAGATCCTCTCCGGCTAGTTCTTCCTCACAGATCTTCAACTACAGCCCTATCCCAGCATCGACATAAAGTCAGGTATCTACTACTCATCTTCTTCCTCACTGCGCTGGTTGTGTTCGTTATTGTTGCATTGTAAATTCTCAGTGTTCTTAAGTTCTCTTTTAAATTGTCTTGATTGCTTTACAGATTGTTCTCCTTTTTGAGTAGCCATTTTGGTCATACATGCTATCTTGGTTTAGCTAGGGGCAAATAGAGACATTTATGTTGGACTGTGTTATGTGATTTATGTATCAGCTTGTTTGTGTGTTGACTGGATTTTAGTGCCACCAGGAGGGATCAGGCCAGCATGGAAGCTGATGCTGCTGGTGGTCGCCAGCACGGCCAAGGAGATGGCCTCGTCCAAGGCTATAGCTCGCCGTCTACAACATGCACAATGGGACGAGCTCCTGCCACTGCCCTGCCCCTGCCCCTGCAGATAAGAATGAGGTGAAGATCCTACTGGTGCTTGCCTCCACTGGCAAGGAGAGGCCGCCGTCCGGTGCTGCACACAGTTCCTTTTCCCCCTTCTTCATTGGATCGATGAATGCATTGTTGTAGATTTGCATGGTCACTAAAGAAATAGCAGCAAGGTTGCTAGTAAACAAAAATAAGTGGCTTGTAGAAATAAACCAAGAACACTCCTAACTGAAACCATGTATGGTGCTGTACCTGGTAGCAATTTAATACATTCATAGCAATTTAACTGAAGATGACCATGCTTGACCCTTATAGGTGATGTGCCTTTCTTGGCTGCTCTATACTCTCTGTAGGAAATTGTTTCATGTATATATGTGACTTTTTACTTCCATTATGAACTGAACTACATGATTGAGTTGTGCTTCTCTGCTTAATTACATTTAGAATTGTTTCCCTTTATTCTGTCCTGCCTATATATGCTACTTGTGACGGAGCTGTGTGATTCAACTTGTTTTCTGTTTGAAGGCCTTCTTCTTGTTACTGAACCTGTTTCATGTCTGTGTCTACAAAACATCAGTTACTAGTATTTGGCTTCTACTTGATGACACGAGTTGATAGATAGATACTAGGTATATGTTTTCCAGGTTACATGCTAATTATACTCCTTCAGTTAACTCTTTTAAACATCACTTGGTTATTTAAACCAGTGTATATGCCAACTGTAGCTTCCCCTAAGATATTCATTTTGCAATTTGCAGGGAGCTTGATAAAGCTTGGACCGTAGCGAGGGCTCTGACGGTGGTGATGTCGGTTGTGGCCTCAGTGCCTGGTAGCAGGTTCGACTGCCCCCGACTCTGACAGTTGAACTACCTCCTCTGCTCCTGCGGCCACACCACAACCCTCAGGTGAGCTCCTCGGTCTCCCTTCTTCACGGTGATCATCTTCTTAGTTATGTTGCCATGACGCATTGAGTTTTAGACCTGCTTATTAGAGGTGTTTTCTGCCCTTACTTGTGGTAAGGCAATATAATTGGTTGTTCTATGCTGCTTGGCCTAATTAACCGTGATAAGTATGTATACTTTGAGATACAAATTCCACAGTGCATGTTTATGAGGTACAAATTCTACTGATGTTGCAAAGTTGGTTTGCATAATGTTTGCTGTCAGCAACCGTAAGGTGATTGGAGTAGTATTTACTGGTTGCTGGCAGTTACAACATGTATTCACTGATATCCATGCCTCATTTTGCTTGTTCTATTGTTACTTCTGCACCCAGACTGCCTACAAATTAATGTGTTGTTAGATTTGCTTTTGTTTTGGTCCTTACCATTTTGTTTTATAACTTGCAGATGCTGGCCTTCGTTCATGTTTCCTCGTGAGCTCTAGGAGGAAGATGTCGGATGAAGTATATTAGTTCTAGCTCGTTGGAGTTAGTTATACTTCAACAGCTAGTTATATTTTTCGATGTTTAGTTGTGTTACCTGATCTTAACTATGTTTGATTGTAAATCTGATGTGAATTGTAAATCTGATGTTCATCGTGTTTGATTGTAATGTGCCAAGTTTGGCTCTGTTTGATTGTTTGCACCAAGTTTTTCCTGATATTTACTTGTGCTCTGTTTAAAGCATGTACTGATTTAAATATTGGTTACTATTTACTGGAATATTGAAATCTGAAGAATATGACCCTGACAACAGGGACCCACTTACTATAACCTGACAACTGGGACCCATCTGACTAGTGGGCCTATTAATTGAAATAAATAAAAAGTGAAACTGCGGAGTAAAAAAGGCCAGGGTCCATAAAGTAAAAGGCCAAATTATTGGGTGTGGCCCACGTAGCCGACCAGAATTGACAGAAAAAACAGATAAATGGGCTGAATTATTGGGCTTGGCCCATTTAGACGGTAGAACAGGACCGGGCTGATTCTGATCTACGACCATTTCGTTTGGTCACTATTTTGCCATGTCAGCTCTGCCACGTTGGATCTGACGTGGTCTGTCCGGATTGTCAGTGTCATAAAATCTATGACCTTTTTTTTGGTCACAGACGTCTATGACCAATTCCAAAAAAAGGTCACGTAGTTTCATTAGTGACGCTCATCTTTTGACCAACTGTTTTTGGTCACAAATAAAAAAACGTGACCTTTCAGTGACCAATATGGAGGGTCACTAGATAGCATATTTCTTGTAGTGATAGCCCAACTCTTGCAACTCTCAAGAAAACCCTAGCTTTTGCTAGTTTATCTGATTCATTCTCTTGACTTGAGTTGTGGCAAGTGTCTTCATTTCAGAAGTGGATACCGAAATTGGGAACGTTATTTTATGTTGTTTCCTCATTTCAGCTTCTTCCTTTTCACGGCACTTCTGTTCTTTTAGTGTTGTATTCTCTAGGTGTTCTGCTTAAAGTCTTTCTTTTCATTTGTAGTCATTTTATTTGCCTGGTATTGAAGATGTGAATGACCAATCAGTTGAAGGGTGGAATAAATCTGCACCGCCCCTCTATTTGTGGAGCCGTCCTGATTGGACAAAGAAGCATAAGAAAGTAGCTGAAGAGCATAATCACACCCCTACATTCAAGAGTAATAACACATATCAGGGAAGTTATCTGGCACGCAGTGATCGGCTCTCGAGTACAACTACATCACAAAGCTCAGTCATGGACAAGTATGCTTCGGGGTTCGGTGCAATTGGGAACGTTATTTTATGTTGTTTCCTCGTTTCAGCTTCTTCCTTTTCACGGCGCTTCTGTTCTTTTAGTGTTTCTTCTTCCTGCCTTTTATGTCGTTTCTTCGCTTCAGCATCTTCCTTTTCACATCTTTTCTGTTCTCTCAGTGCCTCTTCTTGCATTTTGTTCTGTTGTTTCATCAGATGTTGATCCTCTTTCTCCTGGCGTTTTGTTTCCTTCTCAAGTTGTTTTTTCTAGTTCCTGAACCACCTTCTCCTATAATTCACTAGCGTGATTAGTGGACTGTTCTACAACATTTTTCTCGCTAAACAACAGATAACCTAATGTATGTAGGACCGTTATACAAAAACAATATATCTCCCGAACCATTATAGTTAGTTCAAACGTTATTTCATGCGGGTTCCGGAAGAATCAAACCGTTATTTTATGCGGGTGGGATACAGAAATAAGTAAATCTACAACCCAAAACACACTTGTACACATGTGATATGACACCCCTTAGCTTTTGGTGGGGTTCCGACGCTCCGGAGCCCCTCTCCGACGAAACCCTAGACCCACTGGAGAAAACCCTAGCTTTTCCGTCTACGGCCGGTACGGGCGTCGAATGGGGGTAGCTCAGTGGATCTTTTTGCTTGGTTCGGTTAGGTTAGTCACTAGGTACAATAAAAACACACATATAGCCCAACTCTTGCAACTCTCAAGAAAACCCTAGCTTTTCCTAGTTTATCTGATTCATTCTCTTGACTTGAGTTGTGGCAAGTGTCTTCATTTCAGATGTGGATACCGAAATTGGAAACGTTATTTTATGTTGTTTCCTCATTTCAGCTTCTTCCTTTTCACGGCGCTTCTGTTCTTTTAGTGTTGTATTCTCTAGGTGTTCTGCTTAAAGTCTTTCTTTTCATTTGTAGTCATTTTATTTGCCTGGTATTGAAGATGTGAATGACCAATTAGTTGAAGGGTGGAATAAATCTGCACCACCCCTCTATTTGTGGAGCTGTCCTGATTGGACAAAGAAGCTTAAGAAAGTAGCTGAAGAGCATAATCACACCCCTACATTCAAGAGTAATAACACATATCAGGGAAGTTATCTGGCACGCAGTGATCGGCTCTCGAGTACAACTACATCACAAAGCTCAGTCATGGACAAGTATGCTTCGGGGTTCGGTGCAATTGGGAACGTTATTTTATGTTGTTTCCTCGTTTCAGCTTCTTCCTTTTCACGGCGCTTCTGTTCTTTTAGTGTTTCTTCTTCCTGCCTTTTATGTCGTTTCTTCGCTTCAGCATCTTCCTTTTCACATCTTTTCTGTTCTCTCAGTGCCTCTTCTTGCATTTTGTTCTGTTGTTTCATCAGATGTTGTTCCTCTTTCTCCTGGCGTTTTGTTTCCTTCTCAAGTTGTTTTTTCTAGTTCCTGAACCACCTTCTCCTATAATTCACTAGCGTGATTAGTGGACTGTTCTACAACATTTTTCTCGCTAAACAACAGATAACCTAATTTATGTAGGACTGTTATACAAAAACAATATATCTTCCGAACCATTATAGTTAGTTCAAACGTTATTTCATGCGGGTTCCGGAAGAATCAAACCGTTATTTTATGCGGGTGGGATACAGAAATAAATAAATCTACAACCCAAAACACACTTGTACACATGTGATATGACACCCCCTAGCTTTTGGTGGGGTTCCGACGCTCCGGAGCCCCTCTCCGGCGAAACCCTAGACCCGCTGGAGAAAACCCTAGCTTTTCCGTATACGGCCGGTACGGGCGTCGAAAGGGGGTAGCTCAGTGGATCTTTTTGCTTGGTTCGGTTAGGTTAGTCACTAGGTACAATAAAAACACACATATAGCCCAACTCTTGCAACTCTCGAGAAAACCCTAGCTTTTCCTAGTTTATCTGATTCATTCTCTTGACTTGAGTTGTGGCAAGTGTCTTCATTTCAGAAGTGGATACCGAAATTGGGAACAGTATATATAGGTGGGCTATATATAGTGTTGATCCAACAGCTCACCCCTCAAAAGAAACACACACCGCTGATCCAACGGCTCACAAGGGCTCCAAAGAAACACACTGCTGATTCAACGGCTCACAAGCGCTCGAAGGAAACACACGATCCGTGTGCTTGCTGCTGACTGGACATACTACATGCCCGCTGATCGATCGGCTCACAAGCGCCAGAAAGAAACACACCGCTGATCCAACGGCTCACAAACGCTCGAAGGAAACACACGATCCGTGTGCTTGTTCCTAATTGGGCATAAATACCCACGACCTCGTCCCCGGTTCGAGCCAACCCGTCGCCCTCCTCCACGCGCCGCCGTCTCTCCTCCACGCGCTGCTTCTCCTCCGCGCCGGCCTTTCCGATGCCCCTTTTGATCAACCCGGATGGCGATGTCCGGGACTGGCATCCGCCGGGCTGGCACTGGGAGAGGCTACCTTCCGGGGCGGGGACCTTGGTGAGGGATCCAGGTCGCATCGTTGATCCGGATCTTCTTTGGTGGTATTGGCCACGGAATGTGTTCAGAGCGCCGGCCCCCGAGGAGGTGGTACGTCGCCGTATTAGGGAGGAGGACGAGCACGTCCTTCGCTACATGTATTTGTTCAATAATCCAAGTAGCAGGCGTTGGTCGCTACTTCAGAATCCTTATGACGCGAGCGAGTCTCTCATGGTTCCGGCTCTTTGGAAGCAGAGCGTCCGTGGCTCAGCACCGCGCGGCTTAGGACCTGGTCGTAGTTAGTTTGAGTACCTATGTTGAGTAATGTGTGTCTTCTCATCTATGTTGAGTACTAAGTGTTGTGTGTGTGTCCCCACCTATGTTTTCTTCATATGTTGTTCCTCTTTCTCTAGGCGTTTTGTTTCGTTCCGAAGTTATTTTTGTATGATATGTGTGGAAGTGTGTTGAAATGTGTGATTCACCAAATGGTGCAAGACATAGATCACCGGTGTGACCTTCCTCACGTTCGGGTCATAACACGTGCCAGAATTCCACGAACACAGCTAGCTCCGAAACCCTAATATGTTGGGGGGGGGGGGGGGGTTGAAGACGTAGAGTACTTGTCATAATGCAAAAGTATGGGTATACACACATTGTCTTAAGATTTGTTTCCTCTTTCTCCTGGCGTTTTGTTTCCTTCTCAAGTTGTTTTTTCTAGTTCCTGAACCACCTTCTCCTATGATTCACTAGTGTGATTAGTGGACTGTTCTACAACATTTTTCTCGCTAAACAACAGATAACCTAATCTATGTAGGACTGTTATACAAAAACAATATATCTTCCGAACCATTATAGTTTGTTCAAACGTTATTTCATGCGGGTTCCGGAAGAATCAAACCGTTATTTTATGCGGGTGGGATACAGAAATAGGGACGAGAATTATAGACCCAATTTATACATAAATTACAGACCCAATTTATACATAAATATTATATACAGAAATAAATAAAAGTAAATACAGAAATAAGTAAAACTTTATTAATAAAAAAAAACCACTACGCCGACGGCATAACCGTCCGCGTCTATATTAACAATACGCCGACGGCATTGTCGTCAGCGTCTATATTAACAAGACGGCCGTTTCGTCGCCGTCGGGGCGTCCGTTAGCGGTGGGTTCTACGCCGACGGGATTGTATAGGCCGACGGCCGCCGTCGGCGTATTAAAGTCTACGCCGACGGGGTTTATTACGCGGACGGGCCGTTCATCGGCTTTCTCAGCTCGCCTTGTACGCCGACGGCCCCGACATTTGGCCGTCGGCGTATAGGACGGCCGTCGGCGACTTGTCTGTTTCCCGTAGTGGGGTAAGTCTAACGACGTATCAAACCGCGGAAGCCTTAAACTTTTTTATTATTCGGTAAAGATGAGTGTCGCTGCCTGTACAGTACACAACACCACCACCGAAAGCATTGAGTTGCTAAATTATACATAGATGAAGTGATAATTGTTGGATATATTAGCAATTTAGCATATGATTTAATCCGAAATATTATCATGTAAATCAAGGCGGTAGCAAGTAGACTAAACATGCAAACAAATAATCTAACAGATGAACCGATCCAATCTATTGCAACCGCTAGACAAACGAATTGAATAAACTTATCATATAGAATGGACAGGAACACGTACTGAACAGCGGGAGCAGAACCGCTGGAGTTGGTGTTGACGTTGTCGCCCATGTTGAGGTTGCTGAAGAAGTCGCTGAGATCCGGGAAGAAGTTGTCGGTGTGGAGAAACTCGTCGTCCGATGACGACGTCGTGATGCCAGTAGTCGCGCCGGAGCGCTCCCCAAAAACCTGATTGCCCCTCACCCGTACAGGTTGACGAGAGACAGGGTTCCGGAGGCCTACTGTCCCGACAGTCGGTGTACGCCGACGGACGGGATGAGGAAGACGATGGCGGCGGCGCAATGAACTGGAAGGAGGTAGTCGCGTATGCGTCTAGTTGTGGCGGCTAGGGTTGTGCAGGCGCTTATGTAGTGCGGCTGGAAAGATCGTGGGACGTAGCCCATGTCCGAGTCGGGCCCGCCACGATCCAGAGAGACCGGAAGCAAAACGGGCTGAGTAACGCGTCCGTTAATGACTCATAATTTTCCAAACGGCAAAACAAAAGATAGGCTCTCGGCTCGGCTCAATCCCACAACCCACGGCGCGTCGTGACGAACGAACGAACGAACGAACGAACGAGCGAGGAGGAGGAGGAGGAGTGCGCGAGGGCTCTCTCTTGTTCTCACTCACATACAAGCACTAGAACAACCCTCCTTATAAACCACTCCAACTCTCTCCCAACTAGCAGTGTGGGACTAAACTTTAGTCCCCCACTAGTGCTGCCACTGATTTTTGGGATGGGCCATGTGAGTTTCAGAATTTGATAATGGGCCATGGGCCAAAAGCCAAAGCGGTCCAAATTCCAGCAATCCCCCACAAACTCTCATTGGCACATCTCCTCAATAAGTTTCCAGAACATTGTTTTATATACCGGTATGTCGTGGAGACTGTTAAGTTGAACTTCCACTTAAAGCTTCATATTACACTAGATTGCAACTTGGATAGTGGACTATGCCTTGAACTACAAGTTTTCTGCGCACTAGCTTCATACAAAGCCTAGACCGATACTAGGCTGCCGCGAGGCTTCCTCGCGGTTTGGAGCTTATGCGTCATACTCCTGGGCCTTTCATGAGTTTACTAGAGAGCACCCAACTCTCATAGATTGCGACGTTTAACAACCAGACTCATATAGGTGTGTTCTTCAAAGGATGTTCTGTAGGACAACATCTCAGCTAAAATAAGCTACTTAGAACACATTAAGATAAATATCAACCTGCCATACAGAATAGGAGAGTATTGCATCTTACGGAGTGGTAAAATTGCTATAGGGATATATACTCTCCTCCAAGCTGACCAACAGCTTGTCTCCCAGCTCTAATTCACGGGATCTCCGATCACATAGAGTAGGTTACCACTGTGGACAACTCATACCGTGGGTCTCAAACCCATCTCCCTCGATGCATTATCTATCACATTACGTGATAAACCCTTTGTGAAGGGATCTGCCAAGTTCATGGTTGTTTGGATATAATCCAACGTAATAACTCCGGAGTTTTTCAATTTCCTGACAGATTTCAATCTCCTCTTCACATGCCTTGATGACTTCATATTATCCTTAGAACTGTTCACCTTGACGATCACAGTTTGATTATCACAGTTCATTAGGATTGCGGGTATTGGTTTTTCAACCACAGGCAAGTCCATCAAAAGCTCACGAAGCCACTCTGCTTCAACAGTGGCTGTGTCTAATGCTGCGAGTTCTGCTTCCATAGTTGACCTCGTTAAGATGGTCTGCTTGCAAGACTTCCAAGAAACAGCGCCACCACCAAGTGTAAAAATATAACCACTAGTGGCCTTAATCTCATCAGCATCAGAAATCCAATTAGAATCACTATAACCTTCCAGAACTCTCGGGTTTCCGGTGTAGTGAATTCCATAGCTCGCAGTGCCTTTTAAATAGCGCATAACTCTCTCAAGCGCATGCCAATGATCATCTCCCGGATTAGAAACAAACCGGCTCAACTTGCTCACAGCAAAAGAGATGTCAGGCCTCGTGGCACTCGCCAAATACATAAGCGAGCCTATAATCTGAGAATATCTCAGTTGATCTCTAGCAATCCGTCGATTCTTTCGAAGCAACACACTAGGATCATATGGAGTAGAAGAAGGCTTGCAGTCACTATACCCGAAGCGACTCAAGACCTTTTCCACATAGTGAGACTGAAGCAGTGTAATCCCACCATTATCATCTCTCAACAGCTTGATGTTCAAGATAACATCAGCTACTCCTAGATCCTTCATCTCAAAACAACGAGATAAGAAATCCTTCACCTCCTTGATTAAATCAAGATTTGTTCCAAATATCAGTATGTCGTCGACATATAGACAAAGAATAACTCCCTCGCCCCCACCATGGCGATAGTACACACATTTGTCAGCTTCGTTTACAACAAAGCCTTCAGCAGTCAAAGTCCTTTCAAACTTCTCATGCCATTGCTTAGGAGCTTGCTTGAGGCCATATAGCGACTTCAATAACTTACACACTTTGCCTTCCTGACCGGGCACTACGAAACCATCTGGCTGCTCCATGTAAATTTCCTCGTCCAACTCTCCATTAAGGAAAGCTGTCTTAACGTCCATTTGATGAACGAGAAGACCGTGCGAGGCAGCCAATGAAAGTAGCACTCGTATAGTGGTCAATCTAGCCACAGGTGAGTAAGTATCAAAGAAGTCTTCACCTTCTTTCTGGGTATAACCCTTGGCCACAAGCCTTGCCTTGTACTTTTCAATTGTACCATCAGGCCTAAGCTTTTTCTTGAACACCCACTTACATCCTACAGGTTTGCACCCATAAGGACGATCAGTGATCTCCCAGGTTCCGTTAGCCATGATGGAATCCATCTCGCAACGAACAGCTTCCTTCCAGTAGTCAGCATCAAGTGATGCATAAGCTTCTGAAATAGTTCTGGGTGTGTCATCCACGAGGTACACAATGAAATCATCACCAAAGGACTTTGCAGTCCTCTGTCTCTTGCTCCTTACAGGAATTTCAATGTCATCCTCTACTGGATTCTCTACGTGTTCTATCGGAATGGTGGGTACAGGAATCTCAGCCAAATCCTGACTAGACGAAGTAGGAATCTCCTGATTTGATGGGCTAGCCATATCCTTCATAGGAAATATGTTCTCAAAGAAAGTCGCATCATTCGACTCCATAATCGTACCAACATGCATGTCGGATACCTCAGATTTTACTATCAAAAATCTATAACCAATGCTATTAAAAGCATAGCCCAGAAGAACACAATCTACGGTTTTGGGTCCAAGCTTGCGCTTCTTGGGAATTGGTATATTGACTTTCGCCAAACAACCCCAAGTACGTAGGTAAGAGAGTTTCAGCCTTTTCCTTTCCCATTCCTCAAATGGAGTAATGGTTTTATTCTTTGTGGGAACTCGGTTTAGGACATGACACGCAGTCATTAGCGCCTCCCCCCACCATGCCTTGGAGAGACCCGAAGTGTCTAACATGGCATTAACCAAATCAGATAGAGTTCGGTTCTTTCTTTCAGCCACCCCATTTGACTGAGGTGAATAGGGAGGCGTCCTCTCATGGATAATACCATGTTCCGCACAAAAGGAATTAAATTCATTGGAAAAATACTCTCCACCACGATCAGACCTTAACCGTTTAATTTTACGATCAAGTTGGTTCTCTGCCTCGGCCTTATAGTTTTTGAAGTAAGTTAAAGCCTCATCTTTTGATTTCAGAAGATACACATAACAATATCTAGTGGAGTCATCAATAAGTGTCATGAAATATTTCTTTCCACCTTTTGTCAACACACCATTCATCTCACAAAGATCAGAATGTATAAGCTCGAGTGGTGTCAAGTTTCTCGGCTCCGCAGTCTTATGGGACTTGCGAGGTTGCTTAGCTTGAACACACACTTGACACTTGGAACCTTTGACAGTAGTAAATTTCGGAATTAAACTCATATTTGCTAATCGCGTCATGCAACCAAAGTTAATATGACAAAGTCGTGAATGCCATACATCAGAATCATTATCGTGGCAAACATGATTAATAACTTTAGTGCAAATATCTGACAAAGATAAGCGGAACAAGCCTCCGCACTCATAGCCTTTACCAACAAATTGTCCATACTTGGAAATTACAACTTTATTGGACTCGAAAACCAACTTAAAACCATCTCGACATAAACGCGAACCGCTGACGAGATTCTTATTGATGGAGGGCACATGATGAACGTTCTTCAGTCGCACGATCTTCCCCGAAGTAACCTTCAGATCGACCGTACCAACACCACGAACAGACCCAATTTATACATAAATATTATATACAGAAATAAATAAAAGTAAATACAGAAATAAGTAAAACTTTATTAATAAAAAAAAACCACTACGCCGACGGCATAACCGTCGGCGTCTATATTAACAATACGCCGACGGCATTGTCGTCAGCGTCTATATTAACAAGACGGCCGTTTTGTCGCCGTCGGGGCGTCCGTTAGCGGTGGGTTCTACGCCGACGGGATTGTATAGGCCGACGGCCGCCGTCGGCGTATTAAAGTCTACGCCGACGGGGTTTATTACGCGGACGGGCCGTTCATCGGCTTTCTCAGCTCGCCTTGTACGCCGACGGCCCCGACATTTGGCCGTCGGCGTATAGGACGGCCGTCGGCGACTTGTCTGTTTCCCGTAGTGGGGTAAGTCTAACGACGTATCAAACCGCGGAAGCCTTAAAGGTTTTTATTATTAGGTAAAAGATGAGTGTCGCTGCCTGTACAGTACACAACACCACCACCGAAAGCATTGAGTTGCTAAATTATACATAGATGAAGTGATAATGCGGACGGCATTATTACTGGACAGCCGTCTCCGGCACGGCAGATGCATAGTTACAGTGACAAGAGATGAAATGAAAGTAGAAGTAGTTGTCCTGACTCCGTGGAAGTAGGAGCTACTGCTTGCTTGCTTGCTTAAGAGGTTACTTTGAAGGGTTGAAGTAGGGATAGACTGTGAAGAAGGTCTGCAGGACGGTCATGGTGAGCAAGAGCACGGCAGCCAGCACCGACATGGTCACCCAAGGGTTGCTGAAGTGGTTGCGCACAAGCGTGGCGCGCCACTTGTGCAGCTTGACGCGCCTGTAATCATTCACCTTCTTCATCAGAATTTTCAGATAGTTGTTGTAACCCGACGAGCGCACCACCTGCGCGCAGTTGGTGTTGAAGAAGCGGCTGGCGTCCTGCTCGACGTTTATCTGGTTGACAAGAATGTGACGCAGGTGCAGGATCAGCATGTCCTCAGGCGTGTTGACGAGGCAGTCCATGAAGATGGCATATGTGGTGATGACACCCCGGGTGTCTGGATAGGTCTGCTCGAAGGCGATCAGGTTCCGGAACAGCTTGTCGCTGAAATCATAGAGCCTCAGCGGCGGGATCTTCAGGATGCCATTGTGGCTGTTGAACTCGATGTCCAGGAAGCTGTCGGCGTTCTTTCTCTTCCTCAGCTTTACCCCGGCTACCCTCAGCTCCTTGGCGCACGGTATCCACTGCGGTAAAACATCAGTTGCTTGCACGGTAAGCACGACTGTTGCCGTGTCCGAGTCCGTGTTGACTCTGAGATCTTCATCCACTCCCCGTCCCCGAGCTGCATTGGGAAGATCGGGTTTGCTGCCACCACTCTTACATGGCCGCAACGTCCGGCCGGCGACAGAGAGGTAGAAGAGGTGTAGGAGGTGGTGCACATGCACGCCGCGGAAATCAGTTTCTGAATTAGCTGAACTTCGCAGCATGTGGGGACAGAGAGAGCGAAAAAGCCGAAGGCTGCCCTCCACGAGGGCGTCCTTGGGCTCCTCGTTAGTCCTGGAAAGCAGCTCATAGAGCTCCCTCAGCACGAAGAAAGGGATCTGATTCTCGAGTAGCAGTAGGTCGGTTGCCACTAATTGCCATACCCTGACCCTACCGAAAACCTGCGTCCAGTCGTCGTCTTCTTCTTCTTGGGCAATGTCCTCCTGAGATGCATCCCTTTCCGCTTGGCGTGCGGACTTGAGCAAGCGGTGGAGGATGAAACAGCCGTCTAGTAGCATGTTGAGTGCCAGGCCATCGCTGTCGCCCTCAATGTCTTGAGAGTAGGACGCCCGAATTTCTGGCTCCAGACGCTTCATACTCTCCAAGCAAATGTTTAGCAGCGCCGCGGTGTCAGTTTGGTTTTGGTGCGAGCTCATAAGCTGCCGCATGCAGCACCACTTGTAGTTCTCCAGCTGCGCTGTGCATGTGCTGTTCTTCTTCTTTGTAAAGGGGCCTATGCGAACGGCGACCGGCTCATAGCCTTCGTCCTCATCACCCCTTTTAAGTTCCTTGGGAACCTTGTATATGGTGGGCCTCGCCTTTCTGTAGTCGCATCTTGTAGGAACTGCGGATGCCATGCTCGCCAACGTTTTCGCCAAAAATCCTTTGGATACATCCACTTCGACGTTTTCTGATCAAGGACCAGTGCAAAAAACATTGTTAAAATTCTTTTAGTTTTAGTGGATAGAGTTAGTAGTATTTGAATCTGAATAAGTTGTAACCCGAGTCTCAATATATCAAGGGCGCCGTTGCTTCTAACCTGTGAGTCGATTCGAACCATATACGTATGGATGGGCATGGGCCAGTCGGAACGGCTCCTCTCGAGGAAGCCGACGTACGGCGGGTCTCGTGTTGCTTAATGCAAGGGGCGGAGCGCCTCGCCGAAGGGCTCCCAGGGACGTCGGCTTCGTCATATAAACTTCGTAGACAAACGTGGTGTCGAGGATAATTATATATATCGATGCCTCATAATAGCATGCTATTTGTACGTGGTTTGTTCTAGACAACGATTTACCCAGATTCGGGCCCCAAAGAAACAGGTAATAGCCCTACTCCTCTTTTGTGGCAGAGGCATATGACTGCTTCCTTCTTACCACCTACTTTCCAGACAAGTTGTGGCAGAGGCATATGGGACACTTCTTTTAAGTTTTTGGAGCAGTTTCTGGGTTCCAAACCAGAAAAACTTAAAAGAAGTCTACAGATTCTGGGAATTTCTCCCCACCGCAGAAGCAAGTTTTGTACATGGGAGGAGAAATTACTCCCGAGCAGTTTCCCGAGTTTCTGCCCAAACCAGCAAAGCGTTTTTTTCTCGACATGTTCGGCCCCGTGTGTGCCCGTCTCGTCCCGTTCGTCCCGGCGCCGCTGCCGCACTATCCCCGCCGCCGCCCCGTCACGCCTTGCCCCATCCGCGCCGCCCCGCCCCGCCGCCGCCCCGTCCCACGCCTCCCCGTCCACGCTGACCCGCTGCCGCCCCGTCTCTGTCGCCCCGCCGCCACCCCGTCCCGCCGCCGGACCTTCCCGCGCCGCCTCGCCGCAACCCCGTCCCGCGCCTCCCCGTGCGCGCCGCCATGCCGCCGCCCTGTCCCGCGCCGGCGGCGGCCTGCCGTTGCACCTCGTGCCCAATCCCGCGCCGACCGTGCGTGTGTGCGAGGTGGAGGATTGTGGACTTCATTGCATTTTTAAAAATCTGGAGGACTTGTGCGTAAAACTCTGAATCCATTTGTAATTTTAATTCCTAGAACAAAGTGGGACCGGGTTGTCAGCATTTTGTTTTTTTTCCAGAAATTATAACCTGCTTATGCAAAAGAAGTCTACCACACAGTTTCTCCCCACAGCAGTTTCTACCCACCGGAATCCAGAAACTTGCTTTTGCATAAGCGGAAGTTTAAAAGAAGTCACCCTATGACCATTGTCCGGGATTGAGAAAAGAGCCTCTTGTGTTCCGAACGGCTAGTTTGACCCGTTGCCACACGGTGAGGTTGCGTGTTAAGACAAAGGAATCGGTGAAATTTACGGACGGTGATGATAGGAACCCTGCGTTGTATCTGCCTGATTTGACAACACAGCACCTGCGCCCTTCTGGACATAGCCATGGTCGCACAGATATATTCATCGTGGCCAGAATTAACGACGAAGGCGAAAGTTGTGGCGGCTATGGAGCTCTGCGACCACGGTTACTCATCACACACATGCAAGAGGACTTCTACTTGGAAGCCGAGGCGACCACGGTGGCGGCCGTAGGGATGGCCATGGCCCTGGTCAAGGACCATATCGCGGACTCTGCGGTGATGGGCATGGCCCTGGAAATGATTTTTGCTATCGCTCCCAAGCACCACGTTAGGACTCGCTTGCCCGTTGGGTGAGGAACTCGCCCCAAACACCATGTTAGGACTTGCTGGCTAATGTGGGTGAGGAACTTGAACCACTATAGCACTTGAAAGACTTTTTTCACAAAAAAAAAAAGAAAAAAAGAAAGACTCGATAAGGTTTCGCCACCTTTTCTTTTCACGAGCTAATCTTTGTACCCTTCCTCTTTGCTATGAGTTAACGCGATAAACTAACATGCCTGCCATATAAGCCCCCGGCTGTTTGTGCGAGTTGAGAAACTTGGATGGACAGTTTGCGGGCAAAGAACATTTTTCCCGAAACTACTAAGGCCCCGCTTGGATGGTCGTTTATTAGTCAAAACCCGGGTGTAGAATTACGGACCTCCACAGCTCCGTAATTTTTTCTCCTCAACTTTAGCAACGAGCCGGAAAATACGGGGGGTAAGGAATTACGGGGGTAAAACTAAATGACTTTCCAAGCGGGGCCTAAATTAGGAATTGAAATGCATAACACCTAACTAGGACGCACGGTGAAGTCTACACGCCGGCGGAACCCTGGAGCTTGGCCATCGGAAACGAAGAGAAGGAGCGAGGTCGCGGCGTAAGAACAGGGGAAAAGAGATCGCCTCTCGCGTGCGTCCTGTAGAGAGTTGGAGAGATGAGAGGAGAGATTTCTACTAGCTGCGTCACCGGGAACGTTTCTTTCGCCCTGACTTCAACACTGTCTCGGTAGGGCAAATGTACATGCATGCACACCTCCACCAGCCTTCACAATCAACCGTTCCCGACCTCAACTCTCAGCTACTCCCTATCTTCTTCCACGCCGGTGGCCGCCGACGCCCTCCTTCTCATACACCGCCCGAGTGCGAGGCAGACGACGGCCAGCGAGATCCCCTGGATCCACCCTCGAGGAGTTGCCGTGTCCTCCTCCATCACCGATGCGCTCGGATCTGGCCATGGTGGCCTCGGATCCGTGCTCCTATGCCACATCCACGTTCTAGATCGACATTAAGTTCTATCCAATCCCCTCCTGATCGATCTGGATCCACCGCCTCCTCCCTTTTTTCTTTTTCCTCAATTTTTGGTTCCACAAATATTCATTTTTAGGGGATGGTTCATGTTAGGCCCATGTTTTTTTCCCGTAAAAAAAACACCTTTTTTTTTTGCGGGAAGCAACTAACACCTTTGGACGTGTTAAAAATGGATATACAATGATACGAACCTGAACGTGTTGGGCTTGAGTCGACCTCGATGGCAACTGCAATATCATCAAGCTGAATACAATGCTCCACGGGGTAGGACATCCCTACGAGGGATACAAGCGGAACCCATGAAAGCCCGCATATTAATGTCAAGGAAGGAATTATATTAAGTTGACATTGTATATACTACTTACTATCGATGGGTATCTGGTTCTAGAAGGACTTGATGATTCCGATCTGCAAAATTATTAAATACCGCGTGTGCATCATTACAATTGAAAACAAGATAGTTCTGGAACTAGAAAAGGATAGCCGTCTACGAAGTCATCATGCTTCTGGTATGCAAAATTATTAAGCACCACATAGTTATTATAATTGAAATAAAGATAGTTTTGCAACTGCAAATAAAAGGACCACACATTGACAAATGGATTTCTCATTTTTAGAGGCAACTTATTACAAGCGAGTCGTTGTTTGTTAAAATATACCACGAGTGTGCTTCTTAACATATGATGTTCTTTTGTACGACGAATTGAAAAAACAGTATTGGACCGACACCAGTTTGAGATCACAAGTCCGACATGTTACGCATGATTAGGTTGTGCAATAACCACAATCACTCGCACTCGGAAGAAATAATGGATGTTGGACAATTTCAGATGAAAGCAAATATCCCCTATCTAAGATTCAAAGTTTGGCTCAACTTCTGCGCCCACCGCTACCGCAGAATGACCCTTTCATGGACCCCCTCCACCGACGGACAAAGTTTGGCACGTCGGTGGTGTGAGTGCCACAGACAGTCGGCCGGGGTGCCCATCAGTAGAGCTTTTAACCTACGTCTAGTTTCAGGTATTTTTTTAACCATTGACGGGCCGAAAATTGTGCTCATCAGTAGTGATATTGCTGTCATGACCTGCCCAGTACCTGGCCCGTCAGTTTTGCTATCTACATCGAAGACAGACCTAAAATAATTGCTGGCTAGTTGCAAATGCAGCCTTCAGGCTGGCCGAACCGAGCAGTCCGAAAAGGCCACTCGACGATCGCTCTGGACCGGCCCACCAGATCACGTCCCGTTAGCTAATCTGGCCGAGCCGAACTGTGTTATTGGACCCAAAGCCCAACCGGTCTGTTCCGATTTTTCAGCAGTCCAGCTCGTTAGACCGACGCGGCCCAATCTAGCAGTGTCTCATCTAGGGTAGACGAGACGCAGGCATGGTGAATCCTATTCTACGCCCGTTGTGTAGGTTAGCGGCAAAACGCGTATCTGGAGAGCGCATGGGCCTGGCCCGTTAGCGAGGGAGGAGGAACGATGGCAACTAGAGCTGACGATGACGACCGCGGCGGCCAACAGAAAGGACATAGAAACAAGGGCGAACGACCTCGCCGCTGACGGGGACGGCGCGGCTGGCCGTGACATCGCCGGCCAGGCAAGGAATGGACCTCATCGTAGCCCGCGACGACGCGGCTCGCCGCGACGGCGCAGGTGGAGGTGAGGCAGTTACTTATCATAGGGGGTTGGAGTCAGTTGCGGGGGCTCGCCAGCGGTGGAAGTCCGTTTTTTGACCAGTCCAGCTCATTAGACCGAGGCGGCCCAGCCCTACGGTCTCATCTAGGGCAGACGAGACGCAGACACATAGCACAGTCACCCTAGTCCCATTCCGTGGGGAGCTCCTATATGCCGCTCTTAGCGGCACCGCAGCCCCGCGCAGCCTGAAGGTAAATAGTTTGCGCCGCATAACAGGTACGATTTTCCTTTCTTTTTTTTGTTGTTTTCTGTTTTTATTTTAATATATATTTTAAAATTTGAAGATTTTCTAAATCTCAGTATTTTCATAACCAAACATTTTTTATATATATGTGAACATATTTTACAAGCTGAATACTTTTCTCAAATCCAAACATTTTCCGTTCTAAACATTTTAAAAATCTGAACATTTTTAAATCCGAAAACATTTTCAAAATTTAATCATTTTCAAAATATAAACATTTTTTAATTTTAAATATTTTCAAAATACGAACATTTTTAAAAAATGAAATTTTCAAAATTTAAACATTTTCAAAATCTAAACTTTTCTTAAATTTAATAAATTTTCAAATTTGAACATTTTTAAAATCTGAACATTTATTAAAAATGAATATTTTTCAAAATCCTATACAAATGAAGAAAAAAGAAACGGAACAGTAAAATGAAAGAAACAAAAAAGAAAAGACAAATAGAAATACAACAGAAAATAAAATAAAAGAAAAAGAAAGAAACATAAAAAAGGGAAACTGCGAATGGGCCGGCCCGTTGCGGCGACGGGGGTGTGCGGCGTGAGGCTCCCGCGCCGCAACAGGCGGCAAATAGGATATTCCCGTCCTCTGTCCCACTCCTGCCCCGCCTCGACAACGCCATCCAGTGCGTCGGAGGATGCCGAGAACGTGCAGAAGATCCTCCACCTCGCCATCTAGAGCGGCCTCGACGCCGAGGAGACCATCTCGTCCGCCATCCACACGGGCCCTAGTCCGCTCCTTCCCCGTCACGGAGGCGTCTTCCTCCACGTCGACATGAAGCCGGTGGGGGCGTGTTCTCATTGATTTGGTCGTATAGATCTCATGGATATTTGTATTCCTGCCGCCATCTGCAATTACGTCCGCCAAGTTCGGGGTGCGTCACTGACCGACGAGTTTCTAATGCAGAGTGTTATTCCTATTAGAGGCTATTCAGGCTTGTGCAATTTTCGTGGGCAAAGATGTTGGTCGCTAGGAACTCAATTTTTATCTATTTGTATCTGCTTGTCATGTACTCGGAGTACTACATATCTGATTGTCATGAGGGAACCATCACTTTCAACTACCGCTGCGTCGCAATGCAAACGTGGGTCTTTAATTACAGTCTGCCCAGTAAAAACCCAGCAAAATATAATGTACTATGTGAAAACTACTAGAATTTGCAAATCATGGCATACCTGCTGACTGAGAACTCCCGCAGTTTCGTATGTAGCACCCAGCTTGCATGCGTCAAATTAAATTTAATGTGCTTTGCTCATATATGTGTGTCTGCCTATCATACGAGTACCGATTATTATAGACGTAGTGCTTTCCTCATATATATATGGATGTGCTCAGATAGTATACGAGATATGGTGATACTAAGTAATGTGGTCAGAAGCGGTTCTCGCAAACCATTTTCAGTGTGGCCATAGAGCTGACCATTGATGATATGGTGATAAAAGAGTGGGCTGGAAAGAGGCAAAGAAGGCACCTACGAGCTCATTTTTTAATCTTCATCCCAGGTCATTGGTCTCATTTCCATTCTCCCCACCAAAAATGAACATTTAATTTATGCAGGTCGAGAAAAAGTAATTTATTTATCTTGCTATCTGGTTTTATCTTTGAGGAGGCTATAGATATGTTAATATTCTGAGGAGGCTAGATTTTCGTTTCATATTCTGCTTGATGAAATTATCAAATGATCATTTTGTAGGTCTATGTGATTGAAAGTGTATTGGTTTAGGCAGATTGCTGTCGGTTATCGTTGCCTCCTTCTCTTTGGAAGGTGTTCATGGATTTCAATAGTGTATTATGGAAATTGTTAATGTGCTCTCCCCTTGTGTTATGGTGAATTGAAAATGCCATACAAATAAAGCCTTTTGCCAATTCTAATTTTTCTGTAAGGTAATTTCACTTACCTGCTTGATTTCTGTTGAAAGAGTGAACCCAGTCATGTAGTTGCGCTCATTATATTGATTGTTATTTCTTCTTCATGATATTATTGTGCTTTCGAGGGATAAACCTTCAACTTATGATATCACTATTTCCATATTTAATTTTTATCGGCTATGTAGATGTATCAAATCCCAGTATTACAGTTCATTGTAATATTCAGTTTGATAATTGGTAACTTTTTATATTGTTAGTGATTCCAAAGTGATTTTAGGAGCGGAGTGGGACATGCAAGCTATGACGTGTAATTATGTTAGATGTTTTTTCAGCTTGGGCTATGAGAATTGACTTTTATGGTTAATCCTTGCATTATAATTTTCCATTTATCATTTCCAACTCGCTGTCCAAGAGCTTACTGTACAGTTTAATTATTACTTACATTCTTGAGTCGTGTTTCACAGCAGATTTTAAATTATACGTGATGTTTTCTTAGCCATGTTTGCATATATGAAAATGAAGGACTGAAATATCATGCTATCAATTTTCGTGGAGATTATTTTGCATATTAGAAATACTTCCCACTATTTTGAGATTTGTAAAAATTGGTAAGCAAACATCTTACAAAACATGAACACTGAGACATATGTATCTATTGGGTTCACTACTTTGGTTTGGTAATATCCGAGGCTAAAGTTGGATCGGTAGGTATATATAGTGGTACATAGTATCATTTTCAGTTATGTTCCATTTGCACTGTAGTCAAAGTAAACCTGAACCATATTGCATTTTTTTTCTATATAATATGGACATTATCTTTGATTGCTCAGCTACCCCACCGCTCACTACGGGAAAAAAAGGCGTTGCCGTGCGACACGTCTTTGCCGTGCGGCTGCGCACGGCAAAGCTGTCTTTACCGTGTATCACTAGAGAGGGGCGCACGGCAAAGAATCATTGCACGGTAAAGCGACTAACGCGCACGGCAAAGAAACGTGTCACGGCAAAGCCTCAATAAGGCGCACGGCAAAGAAAAGAGGCACGGCAAAGGCCAGAAAAAACACACGGCAACAAGAACACACGGCAAAGGCCAGAAAAGGCACACGGCAAAGAGAGCACAGGACAAAGGCCAAAAAAGGCACAAGGCAAATACCAAAACACACGGCAAAGATTAAAACAAATACGGACCATTGGATCGCGTTAGTGCTGAATGGCTGAGATTGACCGTCTCCTGGATAGCTGACATGGCAATCTGGCCAGACCACCTCCTACCTACGCACGGAATAAATATCCTCTCTCTCATTTATTTTGAACTCACGATGCACAACCTTCTGGACACATCTCTCTCCACGCACTCTCTAATTTATCTTCTCTATCTCATTATCTTTATCTCTTCGGTCCCTTCCCTGGTACTCGCGCAGCGCCGGTGAGCGTCGGCGAGCCTCCCGGGCGTGACCGATGCCAGCACGCGGCCGCCCCCTTCCCCTACCTCGCCAGCACCCCTGGCAGCAGCCGCCACGGCCCCCAGGCTCGCCGGCGGAGGACGATGAGCGCCCCGAGGCTCGCGGGCGCGGGCGTGGGCGAGCTCGCGGCGGCGGGCACGGGCGAGGACGGGCGCGCGGCGACGAGCGGGCGTGGGCGAGCTAGCGTGGACGCAGCGGCGAGCGGGCGTAGGCAAGCACGCGACGAGCTGCTCTGCGAGCGCGGTGGACGCCGGCGAGCTTCAAACCAGCGAGCGCCGGCGAGCCTCTGAGCATGACGACGCCGTGCGTGGCCGGCCCCTTCCCTCCCTCGCCAGCTCCCCTGCCCGCAGCCGCGAGCGCCGCCGCCCGTGGCCGAGGCTGCGTGCGCCGCTGCCCCCTGGCGCGTCTCGCCTGACCGCGGCGGCGACGTCGGTGGTGGCGTCCGACGCGTTTTTTTTTTTTTAATTTTAGCATCATTTCTTTGCCGTGCGGG
This sequence comes from Puccinellia tenuiflora, assembly GCA_012064385.1. Classification (NCBI taxonomy): domain Eukaryota; kingdom Viridiplantae; phylum Streptophyta; class Magnoliopsida; order Poales; family Poaceae; genus Puccinellia; species Puccinellia tenuiflora. The sequence goes on from QRDG01000085.1 coordinate 739,487, forward strand.
GGAGAGGGACGGCGCACGGCAAAGAGGGGCGGCGCACGGCAACGACGCCTTGCACGGCAGAGAGGTGTGGCTCACGGCAAAGGACACGCTGCACGGCAACGGCTTTACCGTGCAGTTTGGGCGAGGCGCACGGCAACATCCGCGTTGCCGTTCAAGACGCTGCCGTGCCTTCTTTGCCGAGCGAGTTTGCACGGCAATGGCTTTCCCGAGCAAAAAGTGTCCTTTGCCGTGCGATTTGGCTGCACGGCAACGTAGTGCTTTCCCGTAGTGGCTTTATGGTACCACCTATTGATTATTGTTTATCTCTTCATATTTTGATCAGGCACGAGCTGCTCGCCAAAGCAGACGAAGTGGTGTAGGAAGATGTAAGAGGAGGCTGACGGTGGCCTGGCCGAAGCTAACAGGGCGGCCAAGGCGCAAAATCAGGAGTCGACGGCCCCAGGCCCCGTGATAGGTTTGCTCTCTTCCTTTTCATCATCGACTAAGCATAGTTTGTATGTGTGTTTATTTACCAATCTCCTTGCTTGATTTGCATTTTTATGTACTGGTTTTCGCTTTCCTTTTTTTTAGTCTTCTTAAATCTCCCGTTAAATACACACTTCTGTGTGTGACTAGCTCAACATTACTGTAATTTTAGATTAAAATTGAATGATTGTGTACTTTCTTATTATCACTGTCATGGGATCCTTCTTATTATCACTACAGTTGCTTCTTGAAGGGAGTTGGCACAGAGGACATGCAGACCAACGTGGAAAGCAGCTTAGCCCAGTCGTGGCCATGATGCGCCTCTGTTCCCAAAAATGAGCATATGCTCATCTTGCTACATGCATAGGTAAATAAAATAGACTTCCAATTGATAGCTACTTTTGTTTTATATACATATAGATATAGTAAAAGTGTTGTTGCTCAGTACCAATCCGAGAATAATTTCCGCATCCATCTAAGCCGTTCATTTTTTCACTCTGTGAGACAAAACCCCCGTAGGAAACCCTAGCCGCCGCATCATTCGCGCTCAGCCCATCCGCTTCATTTCTCCGCCCCCGCCTCCTCCTTCCCCTTGCTGCATCGCTTCTCCCCTAAGCACAATAATCTTAGTTTTTGTTGTTTGCGTTATTTTTCAGTTTCTTGAAATATTGCAGGATATCTTTTGTCAGAAGCAAAAGTATATTTTCTACCATTGTATACTACAACTCCCTTTTTTTTTTTGCTTTACATAGTATCTAAATGTCCTTTTTCAATTAGTCTGTGTTGTATCTGAATGGCAAAATGGTATATTTTCTCGCATTATATAGTAGAACTACCATGTTTTGTTCTTTGCATTACTTCGTTGTTCTCTAGCTAGGCTCTACGAAGATATGACTAGGCAATCTATTTTTAATATATATTACCTTTTAGAGATAGTTACATACATTTCATATTCCATTTTAAGTTATCATTGGATTCATGTTACAGGTGAAAGGACGATGGTTTAGCACTTAAAGTGATTAGGATGTATAGAATTTCTGTTCTTCTGGATGCCCAGTGCACTTGCACTTGTGCCATGGTGATACCATGATATTTCTTTTTGTTTGCTTATTAAAATCTCTCTCCAGATTGATTACCACTACGTATTTTATTATGTACCTCTACATCAACTAATGGTGTCACATCTCATGCGTGTCCTATTGAAGTGTTCCTGGCAATTGTCTTGATGTGAACAAGTATTCCTGCACTCAGTAATTGTGGGAGGTTAATATGATTGTTCCTGGTCCTTATGAAACAAAGTTGAGGTTTGTTTCTATGAGATAAGGACCATCTCAAGGCTGGGTTGAAGGGCCAGCATCCAATCATTAATGTACATAGCAGCAACCATAAATCAATTTGTCATGTCCTTTCTTCTGAATCATTTTCAGTCAGAAATCAAGTAGGATTATTTATTGTCCCGACACTAAAGCTTCATTTGTTTGTGAAGTAGAATCAAATGGTAAAAAAAAAAACAAGTTATACTCAAAACATGTCTCATTCTTAAAGATGTCTCTTTACCCACTTTGGATCAGTGAAACTGATCAGAACTTATGTATTTAGTAGTGCTTCCATGTGTTTTGTATATATTATGTGCACCTAAATGAGCCAACTTGTGTTGTGTCATGGTGGTACAAATTTCTAAATTATCATCACTGTGTGTTTCACAATTCCTCTGTTTTTTCTATGGTATTCATGAGACTTTGAAGATATGCTTTCGTACGTATAGACCAATTTTCATCTTTGTGAACTTAATAGTGTGATCTTTCTGCTTGATCTATATATGTTACCCTGCGACCAACAACACATCAGCATGATTATGAAATTATCATTCTCTTTAGCTTATACTTTTGTATATTAACTGTACACTTAATAATCTGTATAAAATGTGATAATTACGGACAAAATATTAAAAGAACTATCAAGTGCTGCGTGGCAGGCCGCACCGCCAAATGATTGAATTGGTTAGTTCAGGTTTGTGCAGTCATGATTTAATTGGTTAGTTCAGGTTTAATCATTACCCGATTATGATAATTCTGCTTTAGATTGCATGCTTATATTCTATTTCATCATTATGCTTCCATGTGTACAAACATATATTTTTTTGGGTTCCACCTACTTTACCGTATGTTATTCTTCACTCCACCTTAGTGATAGATAGGGCTTACAATTTTAGAGTTGTTGGTTATACAAAACTCATCAGGTGTTTGAGATCCTGTTTTTAGACTGATCGAAATTTATGTATTTGGTACTACTTCCATGTGGTCAAAACTTTTGTATTGAATGCGGTGTGAATTTCTATATAACTTTCCCCGTATGCTTCATCATTTATTTGATCTTCCTGTTCCTTCAAATACATAAGGATATAAATATGCTTCTAATGATCTGTATAAATTGTGGCAACCACGGGCAAAAATTAAAAGAACCAACAAGTGCTGCGCGGCAAGCCGCGCCGTTCGAATCTAGTATTTCAACAGATACAGCCAAGGCATCCTCCATGATAGTGATTAGATTATTATCTCACGGTCTAAGGAATAATTTACCATGTTTCCTAATAATTATAACGGTGAACTTCGTGACTTGATCGTGTCGTAATAATTGCTATTTGGGTAACGTCCATCACTTTTATTCACCCAATGAAAAGACTCCATTGTCAATTGACATAAATGCCCATGATTGGGAAACCTCAATCACCGGTTCACCAATGGACTAGCGTATCTTTATACCGGCTAGGGACCTGGTTGTTTACATACCACACCTGTATTAATGTTTCTTCTTAATGTAGATATAGCATGGTATAAAACTGATTATAAACTTTAATGAGATATTAAAATAAACTTCTTTATTTATTTGCCTCTAGGGCATATCTCCAACATACCACACATGACGTCTTAGTGGGCATTGTCGGCACTGCATTTGAATCTGATGAAGTCGGAGGCCCTTCCGACTCTACTCTCCCCGCTATTTGAAGAGGGGTGTGAGTCGGGGGAGGGGACTAACAGCTCTTTTAGTGAGCGCATCTAGGACGTCTATCCGCCGGACCAAATTGACGGCCACACCAATGATGGCAAGACGACCGCAGATGTTGCCGGCAAATGCAAGCAGGTTGAAGACCCGCCTGAGGCGTCCGCTTTGACCAAGAAGACCGCCAGGACGACATAGGTGAAAGGAAAGAAGAACCGGGACCAGGCTCCGGGAGCACCCGAGCCAAGCCGCGGCCCTATTTCAAACACCATCGTGTTAAGCGGTCCGCAAGCATTAGCCGATATCGCAGACCTTGAGGCCCTCCGACGGCGACTGCTCGTGGAAGGATAATACATTGAGCGCTGGCGGGTTGACCGCGGAGAAAGGGAAGACGAACAAATCCGCCTCCTTAGCTTTGCATTTGAAAAAAACAAATGTCTTATTCTCGTCATTATGATTAAAGCAACACTTTTTTTTTACTTTCTTGCTAGTTACGCTCGGTAAGGTTGTCTTTGGTTAGAATAATCCGTATACAAAGGTATCACTTGAAGATTTTAATTTTTAGTGGCACATTTTTCAATTTCCAAATGTGATTATTACTACATCGAAACGTACTTAATCTTTTTTATTACTCCGTACATGGAGTCTACCAACAATTTACCAGTGTGATGTAGATTGTAACGACAATTGTGTGATCCTTGATATAGACATTTACAACATTCTGCATGAAATTGAAGGGAGATCGACGAAGGTAAAGCTAAGCTAGTTGTTGCTTGCCTCTGGATCGAATCTGCGGACGCGCAAGAAGTATCAAGTAGCGTGGCGTACGTGCAGGGGCGGACCGAGGACGGAATTTACCCTGTTCCTCTCTTGTATATGATGTATGTTTTTCGCTTTAATTTGAGGGTGTCACATTCTATACGTACATGAAGAATAGTGAAGAAATAGTTTCCTATCCGGTGTCCTGTGACCCTGCTAGCTCTATGTACGTCCGCCCGTGCGTACGTGGTCGACACCCTCACGCCACGACCATCCACGTAAAAAACTGGAGGTACCATCCTCCGATCCACTCTCTCCTAAATCTTTTCTGGTACGGCCGGTTCGGTTGTTAGCCGTTGGTTAAGAGGCGATTACAATCCGTCGGTCGCGCGGGCTCCACGTACGCGCGGTGGGAACACGACCCATGTGGAGTAACATCCATGCATCGGGCAATAGTTAATGGTAGTACTAAAAGTGAATGCATCCAACTGAGCCATCACTGAATGAACAGCTAGGACTACGTCGATATATCGGGCGACAGCGCGAGCCAAGCTACACAGACCGCACGAGTATATCTCTCCAACATCTAAGCTCCCTAGAATTGCTGGCCTGTGGTTCATCCATGCTATGGTCCCACAAATCAGTGACTAATCTCCCCAATCTCTCCAGCGGGTCCACCTGTCTGTGTCCGTTTAGAATGATACCGCCTTTGCGCGTGTATGCCCTTTGGTCGGTTCAGTTGGACTTTTCTAGCGACGCGTTGTCCGATTTTGCATCCTCCTCAGCCGGCCAACACCTCATTCTCCGGCAATTCCGGCACATCTCCGGCTCTCCGCCTCCGACCTCCTGCGTATCCATCCACCTGCCGCCTCAAGTTTCCCGCTGCCTGTCTCATCCATCTTACCTACCGAGCGACGACACGCCTAGGATCCGGTTCTGCTCGTCCGCGCTCGATCCAGTCCACCGCGTCCGAGCCCCATCAATCTCGCCCACTCGCCCCAAGTATTGGGCTATGCGGCAGTCTAGGGCTGGCCCCAGATCGGTATCTGCCTTTCCGCCACAACCCCCCACCAATTTCTTCCATGACGACCGCTGGATCGAGCTCACGCTGGTCGCCGCCTCGTTCTCCACCGAATTAGTCGCAGCCAGATCGAGCTCCAGCGTACCCTGCAGCTCCTAGCCGCCGCCGCTGCTGTTGTGGCGAAGGCTGCTCTTACACCGGCGTTGGGGCCCAGCCGTCTTTGTCGGCCGCTAGCTCGAGCTCCACAGGTGTCCATTCTCCCCCGAATCCGTCGCCGCCAAATAGAGCTCCGCCGGTCGCCCACCAGCAACTCTTGGCCGTCGCTACTGCTGTGTCGGCGCAGACGCTGATGCTGTTACGCGGCGCCGTGAACGGGCTTGGAGCTAGAAGAGGAGTGGCACGGTGGACTTTGCCGTGGAGGAGGGCATGGGCGGGTGACTGTGCTGTTCCATGTGCGTTACCTTTGTTTCACTAACTAGCTATGTGTTGATCAATCGACGCTAGAGTATGGTGTGCTCAGCAGATCAATTTTGTGCAGCCCAAGAGCTGGTGAATGTGTGCTCAAGCAAGACAGCAGGAACCTTTCTGAATCGTGAATTTCTGAAGAAAACCTCAACCATGATGTCCTCTCATGTTAACTGAAGAACAAGTTCAGTTAAGCATTACTGGTTGTATGCATGAACCCGTATGGTTAATGCCAAGCATTTGATACATTGATGTGGTATGGTGATTTGCCAAAAAAAAAGATGGTGTGGTGTTTGATCGCTTTATGGTGGGTGCTACGGTAGCTTGGTACAGACGTACAGTTTTGGTTGAAAGGAAATTTTCTCCTGGGCTGGTGGTGTGATTAGGTGATTCTTACTAGGGTCATGTTATGGCTTTGTGCTTGTGCTTTCAGTTCATAGATGGTGAAGATTGTCATGTGTTTGATTTGTTAGTGATGATGCTACATGGTTTTCTACAATTCAAACATTGATATATGATGTTGAATTATTTGCTTACCGTCAGGATTTGCCGGCCGTCATTTATCTTTTCTCGTGTCATCCTGGTGTAAATTTGCGAGTGTAATGTGCAATTTGCTTGACCCATGCAACATCAAGTGCAGGAAATCGATCCTGAAGAATATTTTGAACATATTATTTGCTTATTATCAAGATTAGCACAATGTTGTTGCTGATGCGTACATTCTTTTCCTACATTTTTTATGGTTTTTGGAACTTCTATGCTGATGTGATAATTTTACACAATATTTACTTTACCTAGGCAACTTCTATGGTGCATGTCAAGGTGGTAAACTGCCAAGATGGTAATTGTGCTACATCTCCTGTAACTTATGATTGCTTATTAGTAAGATGCTATGCTCCTAAAAAGGAAATAAATCATTATGTTAGAACCAAGGATCATCAAGCGGTTTCAAATAGCTTATAGTTCTGTTTCTGTGGAGTTAAATATATCTTCAAACTGCCACATGATTTATTAGAGTAGTAGGGCTCCCTGCAATATTTGGATGTTGATTGTATTGTTCTCTCAGAAATGTTTTTTTCAGTTGTATACATGGGAGAGACGTAATCTTCCGGAGTTTTTAACTTATTTACCCTCTGCTCATGAGGCATTTATTTTCAAATCCGATTGTGCAAGCTATTATTGTGGTCTTTACTTTGTAGAACACATTTTCAATTAACGCTTAGAGTCGCAACAGACTGGATGGAAATAAAATCCATGGCTGAATTTATCCGCTGCCCCTCCCCAGCTGGTATTTTTTTGAACAATTAAACTCTTACCTCAGTTGAAGCTACATGGTCTCCTTCAAAATAGTGACAAATGTTGGATTATTGCAGTGATCTCTCAGCCGCAGAAGCGCGCTAATGGTGTACTGTATGTTTAATATTATTTCTCGGGTTTCATTGCATTGCTGTTCACTATGATTATGCTGGTTCGGATCTTCTCAGTTGAGCATGAATAAGAAGAGTTTAATTCCATTTGGACATGAACCTCTGAGTTTCATGAAGCTGGAGGTAAAATAGTATACTTCTCACCCAAGAGGTTCCCTGATGGTAGGTTCCACTAGAAATTTGCAGTAGTATTGTAGGATTTCTAATACCATGTTTCCTTGCAATGGTGTATAGAAGTTCTGTTACATGCTGAAGAGATCCTTTAGGAATCCATTGGCATGCATTTAGAACATAAGGGTAAGGTTCAGTCACATGCATGCCTTTCCTCACCCTGTGCTTCTATTCTTGTGGCATACTTATGAATTGACCCAGGCAGTGAGAGCTACAAACAATATAGAGGGAACAAGGAGCAATCTTAGTCTCCCAGAAATAGCAGCAGCGGAACATTCCTTCCGCCTGATTTTCTTTTGTGTTCTTACTTGATCTTTTCTATTTCTAGACGGTAGAAAATCTGAAGTAGCATGTGCACTTGATTCTTTTGATTGTATAAATGGATCGACCGGTTGACATAGCTCCTGTCTTAAGGATGAACATATTTTATGCATTGTTTACGATTTTTCATGCAAATTGATCGATGTTGCTTTTGATCTGTAATTCTCATGTTGCTCTTGATCAGTAATTCTCAAATATTGCCATGGATGTTCTCTGGTGTGTTTTCGTGGTCGCTGATTGCTCTTTCATACTCTAAGACAAGTTAGGATTAATTTTTTGTGGTTACGAAACCTTTTTTATATAGATGTATATAACTACAATTGGTCTGCTGCTGCTGCTGCTCATCGAAAAAGCAGCAAACGAAATGGCGTAACGCAAGCCACGAAACTGGTGCGGCAAAGCGCACCCTCTCCTTCTAGTTACATCTACTCCTAGCACACGGAGAAATATGGACTTGAGACAGATCAGACCCGGCCAATTGTACACATACGTCGTTGTCTCGTGTACTGCGTGGCGCAATATGGACCTGTCATGTTTGGTTCGGTTTAACTGGCTGTGCGCATGGCAGCCTAACTACTGACGCCTTATCATTTCTCTTACTACCTCATTTAACAAGTCAGCGTCTCATTTGCGGTCAGCGACTCTCTTGATTCGGTGCCACATTCAGAGACACTAATGGGGTTCAGAGTTTACAGCTGAATCAGGGGCTTAGCTATATATGTACAAGCAAGGGGGTTGCATGACACCAGGTGGAATCAATTACCTTAGTATAGTTCATGTGGTTAGAGTATATATGTGTATATTGTATGTGAGTATTCTTCTGCTGTTGCCCAGGCTGGATTGTCAGGATCTTCCACTACGGGAAATCCACAAAACGCCGACGGCCAGGACATACGCCGACGGCCAAATGTCGGGGCCGTCGGCGTAGACCCCGACCAGGCCAACCGAGATCTTTTTTTCTTTTTTTTAGCTACGCCGACGGCATTGCCGTCGGCCTATAGATTTTGGCCGTCGGCGTAGATTTTGCCGTCGGCGTATACTTTCTCAATTTTCTACATTTGATACGCCGACGGCAGCCGTCGGCGTATACTTTTTCAATTTTTTTATATTTGATACGCCGACGGCAGCCGTCGGCGTATACTTTTTCAATTTTTTACATTTGATACGCCGACGGCATTTGATACGCCGACGGCAATGCCGTCGGCGTATACTTTTTTCTATTTTCCATTTAATATGAAATAATTCATATCTTTAAATCTGTAAATCGGAATTTAACAAATTAAATGTCTAAATCGATTAGAAAAATGAGAGGAATCCAAATATGACATCCATAAAATCTTTTTCACCGTGTACATGACATTTTGTAACATATGTTTGTTACTTGCTTAATTAAAAAGTATTTTTTTACACTTAAAAAATGGAAAATGATATTTATAAAAATAATTTGGAATTTGTTTTTGGCAACAATGATGATATGGATGTCATATTTGAATTCCTCTCATTTTTCTAATTGACATATAATTTTTTTTAATTTCGAATAACGGAATTAAAGATATGAATTATTCCATATTAAATGTAAAAAGGAAATAAAAATAAAAATAATTTCATTTTTTCATTTATTAAAAATATATACTATTTTACAATCATTGTTACTTATTCAAATGAATTTTCTAAATTTAAACAATGAAAAAGTGTAACATCCTAAATCAGGGGTTAACATGATTTATATGATATAAGTATCAGTAAGTTATCATTTCTCATTTGGAAGCTAACAATGAAGGAACTCAAAGGTTAAGCGTGCTTGGGCCGGAGCAATTTGAGGATGGGTGACCGAACGGGAACTTTGACCAGCGTAAGTACTTTGACCTATGATTAAATGTGTAATTAGAGAATTAGTATGTAGCTGAGTTAGAAATTTCGAAATAGAAAAAAAATTCAAAAAATTCAAAAAAATTAAAAAATTGCATTCATACGCCGACGGCATTGCCGTCGGCGTATGAGGGCGTACGCCGACGGCAACGGATACGCCGACGGCAGAGTGGCTACGCCGACGGGCCGATACGCCGACGGCCATACGCCGACGGCCGCCGTCGGCGTATGTGTACGCCGACGGCAAACGAGCGTACGCCGACGGCTTCCGGCCGTCGGTGTATTGTGCGTTTCCCGTAGTGTTCTGCTGCTGCACTGTCTGATCAGGACATTATCCGAGGTCTTCGTAGTCTGCTCGCTGCTACAGGCTCTTCCTCGACGGGTACTGCTGGTTCTGTGACTAGCTCTTCGGGCACCGTGCGACCACCACCTTCTACACAGTCAGGTACGTCATCCCCGTGGTATCTGGATTCTGGAGCTTCTTTTCATATGACTTCTGCGTCTTCTATTTACCACTAACTTCAGTCAAAAAGTATATGTGATTCATACTAGGACACCGGGTCATTTTCTCTCTGGATCCGCCCCCGATAGAATAGAGTGGATCCGAGACCAGCATTGTGTGAACACCCTGTTAGTGTTGGCTTTATTTTTCTGCCTCGTGTCCGAGACATGAATTGGAACAATAAAGTAATTATCATCGTGAGGTAAAGCAGAAGAGATTGAAGCTGCCACACCTGGTTTCGGCGCATTTGCGCAATTGAGAGATATGGAAAACTCAGTGGATGACCGACGAATCCAACTGTTTAATTCTGTAAAGCCACCTTCAAATTACGTGCAAGAACATACGGGTGAAGCTTGATATAGATCGACTTTGTCGCCCTCTTCAAAGCTGCGCTCAACACGATTTTTATGAGTTTGCTCTTTCATACCAAGTTGGGCGCCCAGAACATGTTGGTTGACCAGTCCCAGGGCCGTACGTCGATGGGTCTGAGCGAGGTACGCGACGGCTCAGGGCCTCCATTTTCCAGACGCCCCCAAATAATAGGGCCCAGTATGGAGCGTAAGGCAAACTTCTTCGCCCAGTCAAGTGGCCCAGTCTGATCGCTGCTGCTGCGGCCCAATTCCTGCCCAGGCACTACGAGTTTCTGTGGGCCACGATGTCACGGCCCGGTCCAGGCCAGTGATGGACGACACGCAGAGGAGGCAAGGGAGGGAGTCAGGGAGGGAGTCTTTCGGTATATTGTTGTTCTTTTCAGTCAAATCTAATGGTTTCCTGAACTGGCCTTATATTTCACAAAAATTAGCTTACTTTGGAATTATCTAGCCCTAGGATCCATGTTACCCGGTTCTTGATGTCGGGCACATCCGTATCCTCTGAGGATGCACCAGCCGATTGTTGCCACGATTTTCCCCACAGTTAAATAATTATTTTGATAGTTATATAGAGTTGTTTTTAGCACATTTTAGGACACATTGTGTGAATGTTTGAATGCAATCCAGCCTGTTCTTGAAAAATGGTGTGTGTTATGTGACAAATATATAAATCTGTCGGGCCTTCTTGTAAAACTGTGTATTTTTTGCGCGAAGGACCTGGATCTATTACAAGTGTTTACCAAAGTACAAAGCACGGCAAGCATAATAAAAGTTACACGGAGAGAATTCGACCACCTGACGACATCTACTGCCCGGTAGAACAAGATGCCGTGTCGTCGCTCTCCTACCGTAACCGGCTTGAGTTTTTTATAACAACTGAGAAATCTTTGTGCATGTGACACTAAGGACCAGTGTCCTAAACCTAAGTTGTCGCTATTTAACCCTTCAACCGATCCGGATCTTGTTACACCAAACTTGCATCACCCAGTGAACTCTTCCGCGGCGCCCCCTCGGTCTTTTTGTTGTGATCCGCCACTCCAAGAGAGGAGTGACCAGACCAATCCTTCCCTACTCAATGCTATCAGCGAGATCGCCGCCAATGAGGTGGACGAGGAGACGTGGACACATTATTTTTGTTCCATAGAGTCTTCGTAGCCACCATAATGTCGCTATCGGTTAAAACCTCTTATTTGACGGACTTGATTACAATGTTGAGCACATGTCCGAGGTCTTGACCCCCTCCTGTCGTCAGAGTAGAAAGCAGAGGAGGCAAGAACATGTTCTGAAATATGATCTAACATATCGTGGGCTTTTAAAACATGTTATGAAATCTTTAAACTATTCTTGAAAATAGAAAGATTACAACTGTTTAAGTTGGATGGTTGCAATATCTCGTGGCCGACACGAATACTTTTTATTTTCTATAAAACTAGGTGGCAATACAAGCATTAGTACGAAGAACTTACATACACACATATACACACACCGATTTCTGTCTAGTTTGATGTGATCGATCCATGGACGAATCCCAATATTGATAAGGTCCAAAGTCAATATTTGCCATGCTCAGTTGGGAACTGGCAAAGGTTCTATACGTCCCGGATAACGACATTGCTCTGGTTTAGCTTGGTCGCACACTGGACATGATTACACGAAGTACAGGACATCCTTCTTCATGTGAGGCCAATCACAGACATATTTGAGTTGCAGTTGTAGGAGCCCAAGAATGGCCACCGTCTATGAATGATGTCCCGCCGAGGGCTATTGTCATTGTTGCAACATATCGTTGCGTTCAAGCCATCTGCGATCTTTGAAATAAAGTAACATATCTGCAAAGTCACTCTCAGTACCAGAAACGTGGCCAAGCTCTTCGGCCTTTTTATCACTCAATAGTAACTTAGTAAGTGGGTGAGCTCACGTCCCTCTCGCCCCTCTCGTGTCTCCCCCGCGTGTGATTGGGAGGGAAACCTAATCCTCCCTCGCCGTCGTCAGATGGCACGGGATGGCGCCCTAGGGCCTGGGTGTGGCGCGGCCGCTGGCGTCACGGTGTGCTACTCTTTTGCGGTGGTGCCGCAGACGACGTGATGGCCCTGTCAGGCAGACCGACGACGTTGGAACGGCATGGTGACTTCCCTCTTCTACAGCTAGCTAGGCCTCTATGGCGTGTGTGTTAGATCTAGGCGAGTGTCTCCGGGCACAGCTCCGGCTTGATACAGATGTCCTCGTGACGGATCTAGGAGGTGAGGCGGTCGTCCGGTGCAATTCGGGGTTCAATGCGTTCGGAGCTAACGATATCAACACCCGTCGGTGTCGTTACCTCGTTGAAGGTGTCATCACTGCGAATCCCCCGTCTCTCGCCTAGAAGTTTCGGGAAAGACCCCAGATTGAACGATGGTGACACCTTCGATGTAGAACACGTGATGCCTGGAAGGATTTGCTGGTGGAGTGGAGTTTCATCTACCACGACAACGAAGACAGGTCTTGGCGGCATGGTGTAGAGGGCCAGAGGGGACTCGACGACGGACGTGACGTGGTGGACTCATGCACGGCAGGGGCGCTCTCTGGTGCTATGGTGACATTGATGACATGCCTGGCATGGACCTTCACGTCGATCTACACGCTAGAGTTGGGTTGGCGGAAGATGGTGGAGGCGCTTTTGTACAAGGTATCTCTGATTTTGGCCAATGAGTCGGCTATGGCTGGAGCCGGGGCATAAGGCCCTGTTTTTTCTATCGTTTGTGCTAGTTGTGGTGTTTTTCACTGTTTGACAGATCCTGCTTGTATGTTCGTTTGTTGTAAGAATCTTTGCCAGCTTATGTTGAATAAATGAAATAAAGAGCCATATGCATTTCTTCGATGTAGATGCCGGGTTAAATCCCCTTTTCGAAAGAAAAAAAAGTAAGTGGGTGAGCATCGAGCAGTTCAGTACATGCACATGTATATGCGAAAGAGATCAACGACGGCACAACGACCAACCACAAGGTAGGAAGATGAAAACAAAGTAAAATGGCGCCCCTCGGCTCGCTTCCTTCAGGTGGGAGGTCCAGGGAGGCGAGGCGGAGGTACTCGACATGACCTGGAGGATGTGAGACAGCGTGAACCGACCGTTGATCGCGTTCTCAAGCTAGGTATGTGCATAGCAGGGTCCTAGATTTTTGGCTTGATATTGAGACTAGAAAGGCTGCTAATCACATAATTTATATTCTATGCAACAATTATAGTAAAGCATGGTCTTCTGCACAAATAATATGTGTGGTTGTGGTCTGTGCAGAAGGTGGTATGCACTTTCCTTGATTGGGGAGCTAGATTCTATGATGCGACTCCCCCCCCCCCCCCCGACCCCGCGTCGCTCCGTACGGGGCGACTCGGGGGAACCCTAGAAGCCGCCGCCACCAGCCCTCCCACCGCCGCCCCCAGTCGCCGCCGCTGCCGCGGGCCGTCGCCGCGGTGGCGGCGGGCGCCCTCGCCACCAAAAGGTGCTGGGGGAGCTCGCCGTGGAGGCGCTCGACGCGGATGCTCGGTGGAGTGGTGCGCGCCGTTGCTGGGCGAGGGTGCAGGGGAGGACAGAGGATTTGCGGCGGTGGATCAGGGGCGGCGGGGCGACGGAGAGGATGGGGTGGCGGCGCTACAAGCGCACGAGCTAGGTCCGGGCCCGGGCGGGCCAGATCTAGCCGCGCCGTCGCGGGCCTTCCGGGCCTTCTCTGGGCGCCGGCGGGATGCGACGGAGATGCACGATGGTGCAGGGTGCTGGCTCTCAGCGGTGTGGAGATCGCCGCGCCCTTCCTGCTCGCCTTGTTCTGCCTCCTGTGCCTTCCATCTGCGACGAGACTGCTCCTGGCACTAGGTCGTCCCCTACAACAATCCTCATCTGTGTGCCGGGGGTCGCACTCCTTCTTGTAGGTGCTGTTTTTGGTACTCAGGGTCCCTTGGTCCAAGAGGTGCAGCGGTGGAACGACGCCGGTCTCCGTCTCAGACGAGGAGCTTCAAAGGGCGCAATGTACTTGCTTCGTGGCTTCGCGGAGGTGAACCCTACTCTCGACTCCGGTTCGGCATCTCCCACTTGCCGGGGCTAGGCCCCTCTTTGGCCTGCCTTTTCTTCTTGGCGCATAGGTGTGATCTCGTCGGAGCGGTTCCGTGGTAGTGGTGAGTCTCAGTAGCCACATCGCTGGAGACGCGGCCTTCAAAGCTCGGTGTTCTGCTTCCTCGCCTTTTGGCTGGTTGCTCGGCATGGAGGGTTTGCTATGAGGTTTGTCTGTGGTGGTGTCCCTGCTGAGCTATTGTTGTTGCTGTAGTAGTGTTGTGCTGTTGTTGTTGTTTCTTACCGTGCTTCGGCATGTGCCACTGTACTAGCTTTGCCAGGTGTTGTATGGTTTTCAGGCCTGGTTTCCCTTATAAACCGAGTCAATTGGCTATCAGCCTTTCTTCTAATCATAGTGAAAAACAGCTCTGACTGGCTTTTCAGTCAAAAAAAAAAGATTCTATGATGCAACACTACCCTAGCCTCCGTTGCATCAGAGTTTCAAGGAGGCAAAAGGAGGTGTTTTACAGTCTGTCTGAGTCGAGTAAATGCCTGCTACAGTCGTGAGAAAAGGATTAGATATATCATGTGGTTACATTCCCTACATTAGCATGCATCACCGTAGCTCCGGTACCTACTCACGAATAGCCAGATAGTTGCACCACCATATTTGTTTTTCAAAAAAGGAAATTCATGACCTCTACATACATCGACACACACCACTGAGTAGGTACCGGAGCACTTGTCCACACGTTTAAGAAAATTACCAAACGTTGTCCAAGCATATGCAAAGATAACTTGGTAGGCTTTGGCCTTTCACCTTCCTGATACGATGGTTATTTCTGACATCCCAGAATTATAACCTGATTGGAACTGCCTTGGAACTTCAGTATCCACAGAATTCTTACATTCAGAAGACGTAGAAACTGACTGCTTTTCTCTTGAAACTGATGGCAACAACACTTTGAGCCTTGCCACAACCTCTGTCATGGTTGGCCTATCGATAGATGCATTTTCGACGCAGTTCATGGCAAGGTCTACCACACTCTGTAGGGAATTCATGTTGTAGTGATCCAACAACCTTTTGTCAACAATATCATGAATGCTGCCCTTAGCTACCTTTTGGCGCACCCAATTTGGCAGGTGGACGGTTTCAGGGTCCATGAATACTGGGGGTTGGCCAGTGATGATGATCTCTAATAGCACGATACCGAAGCTGTAAACGTCTGTCTTCACAGTGATCTGGTAAGTTGCATGGTACTCTGGGTCGAGGTAGCCAAGAGTGCCAGCAGCAACAGTTGATATGTGCGTGTGAGCATCGTTAAAAGCCCGGGAAAGCCCAAAATCAGATATTATCCCTACCAGATTCTTGTCTAGAAGGATGTTAGGCGTCTTCACATCTCTGTGAACTATTGATGGGGTGCATAATTCATGTAGATACCCCAGTCCTACAGTTTGTTAAAGTCATACTTTGTCAACGCACTTATGACCAAAAGGCATACACACGCAACTGAAATGCTAACCTTGTGCAGCATCAAATGCAATATGAAGTCGTTGTTCCCAATTCAAACTATAGTCTTCTCCTACATATCAATACGTATCAAATTGATGTATTTTTTGTTTGGTACGTGCATGGTATAATAATTACTACTTATTAAATATGTGCACATATTAAAGCTAGAAATAAGGATGGCAATTTTACCTATGGGTACGGGTACCTGCGGGTACCGTACCCATATGGGGAGGGTATGGGCACATTTTCATACCCATGGGTAGTACCCATACCCTACCCACCAAGTCGCGGGTAGGGCATGGGTACAACCCTATATCCGTGGGTATATCCATATCCTACCCATTTATACTGACATATGGACCCTACTCGGTTGACTTATTAGATATGACCATGAGATTGTGATTTCCAAAGTTAATAATTGTCATGTATTTATCTACCTGTTACTGAGTTGAGATAATTGATTTTTTTTTCAAATGTGCTACCAACAAATGTAAAAGTGTGAACAATTTGTGTACTACACTATCTATCCAACGGGTACCCAATGGGTATGGGTACCCACCGGGTATGGGTATGGGTATACTTTCATCCCCGCGGGTAAAGGTATGGGTAGAATTTTTTACCCATAGACTATAGGTATGGGTATTTGTATTGCTCTACCCTGTCCATACCCTACCCATTGCCATCCTTAGCTAGAAACTGACCACATAATGATTATCTAATTGGGTACACAGACACAGAGTCCATGTTTCTAAAATATACTTCGAATAAAAAACTTAGCTTTGTTTATTGCTGGCCTGAAGATGTACGTGTTTCAGGTTTAGAATTTGTGATAACGTAAGTCTATGCCTTATGACCCTAAGAGTGTAATCGCGACGGGCCCAATTTTAATTTGTAGCACAAGTACTTCTGACTATTTCATGTTAGGACAATAAGAATATGGAAAATGCAACTATGGTGGCGTCATTTGGATTGGATAATAAGAATATGCAAAATGCAACTATGGTGGCATCATTTGTCAGTCCAATACATGTACAATGTAAACTACGCTACCAACTCAATTACATTGACATAGCATGGAAATACCTTAGGCGATAAAGTACACTTTTCAGTGAGGAAATCCAACTTAACATGAAAATCATGATTGCACCATAATGGTATAGTCATTTTATTTAATTTTGAGTTTTTTGTGCACTTAGAAGGATTTCAAATCTTAGGTTATGATGCAAAGCACAACATATTAGTAAAATTTGGAAAGTACGTGATTCCCGAGTAGTTACTAGAAGCCGCTAGCATCTAGATATTTCTATAGTCGTTGTTGGTTTTGTAAGAAATAGAACGTTGAATTGGTCAACTTGTTTGTAAAATTGAACATATATTATCTTTAAACTATTCAATTTTACTGAGTTATACAAATTATATGTATCATTAAAATAAAAATTAGCGATAGTAACTAACTACAAAAGTAATGCATGATACAAACATTAAAAAGAGACCTCCTCTTAGAAGTTGTTGAAGATTTCCTCTCGGCATGAAGTCATAAACGAGAGCTAGGCACTTCTTGTTTTGGCAATATCCTTGCAAAGTCACGAGGTTCTTGTGATGAACTTTGGACAAGGTTTGCACCTGATATAAACGATATAGTTATCGAAATTTTGTAGAGCCGAAGCCAGTTTATTTTAGTAATTAGCATCGTGGCCTCCACAAATGTGTGGGTGTCATCTTTAATGTGTAGAATATATTTAAAAGAAATCGATACGATTTGTAGACATCTATAAAAATTGAGTTAAATATAATATACCTGGATGGAAAACATCTTAAATTTATAAGAGTACAGAATAAGAAGTTGTAATATCATTATTATTTCCATTCTCTCTATGGATTGTTGTATATCTTGCTTTTTTTATATATGTACTTTTTTCTTCTTTTTTCTCCGTATATTGCTTTTAGTATATAACAGATCTGGACTATGCAAATGGTTTTATATCTCTTGCAAACTTAATTTTTCTTGAAACAAATATTGGTGTGGCCTAGATGGACTCATATATACCTCAGGGAGGAAGTCCTTTGACTCTACTATTGATGTCTCCATAAGCACTTTAACAGCTACTTCGTCACCATTTTCCAATACGCCATGATAAACAATACCAAAACCTCCTCTTCCAATGATTGAGTGGAAGTTGCTTGTTATAAGCTTTAGCTCTGCGTACGTGAATCTTCTGATGTCAAAATGTAGGGGAGTTTCCTCTTCATACATATCATAATCCTCATTGTCTGATGTCAAGTGAAGAGGGTGAGTTTTACATGGAAGTGTAGGCATATATAGTGTTGTCTGATTTCTACCAGTATTGCATTAATGGAAGCTGATTCAAAGCATACAATTTTTTATTTACCTTTCCAGCATAACTTCAGGAGTATGCACATCCCTACTAAGAGGGATACTAGTACCATAGGGACTATCACTGCGATAAGCAAGGTATGTGTGGTGTTCTTCTTCTTACTTGAACAATATGTGTCTTTTCATGTTTGAGCATGTAGGATTTCCTTCTAATCTGGTGACACATTTAAACAATGTATATAAAAGATCTTAATTAGTTGCTCTATAAATTATCATTAATTATGACATGACTATGTTTTCTAGCTTGACTAAGTGCTTCTAAACCTCTACACTAAAAAATAACAAACAACATGGTCTATAAATCACTTGCAATTAGTAATAGGTCCTTATCTACCTCTCATTTTGAAATCCCATATGTGATAAAGAATTCTTTTACTAGATGGAGTTTATGAATATGACAAGTATATGAATATATTTTCCTTATAAAAAAATATGTAGTTTAAAGTACATCTTGACATACTTTTTTTTTACAAGAGTTTATGAATATGACAAGTGGGAATGCTATAGCATGGTCCTAGAGAAGTGTGACATGCGACAAGTATGGTATTAACCAAACAATTTAAAAATAGGGTCAAACTTGGATGTGTTTTAACCAATGAACTCATGGTATATGTTCAAATGATTGTCGTCTTAACACACTTTTTGTTGCACCCAAATTGGCCTCAACTCAGTAAATATGCCAAAATTTTATGTATATCACATGTGGGACTTCTAGCATGGTAATAGAAAGTGTGGCTCGACAGAAGTATGAGACTACCAAAGAATGGCCAGCAAAACACAATTTCATATGCAGCTTAGCTAATGCACTTAAGTATATCTGCACATATTTTTGATAAACCTAGAACTGTTTCTATGATAACCATCCTTTAGGTCGAGCCTATTTCTTTTAGGTGTCATTGCTTGTTTGTAACAAAAAAAATCTTGTAAAGAATTATGCAAGAGTGACCTTGTCAAACCTTAAGTCAAGTAGACCAGCTTGTACTCTTTGAATAATAGAATGAGGGATTGGTCCATCTAGCTTGTTATTTGACAAGTCACTGAAAGTAAATAGTTAAAATAAATATTAATCTAAAAAACATATCATCAATCACAAATATAATTTACCATGAAGACTTACAGAACTTTAAGTGACTCGAGTTGAAAGTCTGGAATAGCACCCATCAAATTGTTGTGCGATAAATCCCTATATATGTTTTGTTCATAGGGTTATAATAGATTTCAACATAATCTCATTAGCCCATAATAGTATGTGGTGGGCACCACTTACAAGGTTTCTAGTGATGTCATGTTCACGAAAGATATGGCAAATCCACCTCCAAGTCCACTAGTAGACAAGTTTCTGCACAAAAAAAATCAATTTCATACATGTAATTGTAATTAAGTGATATCATGGAGCTAACATTTATATTTAAGATTATGAAAAACATCTTTCTGTAGTTCAATGTTTAAGATTACTTGTGCTCTCAATATTTCAACTATACTAGTGCCTTTTTTAGATCTTAGCGAGTAAAGTGAGATTCTCCTTAGTGATATATATGTATATAATATTACTAATTTTTTGAACCGAGCACGTAACTAAGTTTATCCATAGTGATATTTATGCATTAAAAACGTACTAAGATTTCTCAACTAAGACGTATGACATTGTTTCTCCATGGGTCGGGCTATTAGGTACACATGTTGAAAAATAGTTATTCTATACCACTGGCTTCACAACCGTATATGATTCCATTACGTGACGTCATATATTTAATAAAATATATATGCCTGACTTCACCTTTTTATTTGCGTGACATAAAACAATAAAGCGTGAATTACGTCTATCTATGTTGTTTTATGGGATTTATGTTGTTATGACTTGTATCTTACGTTCGTATGCCGATTTTTGGGTTTTGGACGAACTTGCATGTAGTAATTATTTATATACCAGACATAAAATTTCGTTGTAACGACATAAAAAAACCGAGGTGCAAAGTAAGCTTTACTGGAGACTTGTGCGTGACTGCGTGTGTATAAGTTGTAGACCAAAAGTGAATCTTTATGGAGCGATAGATTCATACGGATTGATGCTATGCACTTCACAGGTGAAAAAAATGGGTTGCGATTGTTTAGATTTCAAAATGTATATGATAGAAGTTCTGGTTATGTTCTTACACTGCGACAATATATCCTCGGATTCTGGTTACTCTTGGAGTGGTCGCAGGTCAAACCTTTCCAGGTATACTCTCTTGGGGAGCATGGATCGCCATTCCAGTTTATCCGTGACAACTTGTAGTACTTATTGACTTGTTTCATGTAATTGACTACAACAGGAAAAGACAACAGAAACAAATATGAGCACCATTAATTAGCTATATAAGTAGGGTATGGGGGCTTGTATGTATTGAAAATATGATAATATTAGCTTACGAATTTGCCACATCATTGCATTATATTAAATACATATCTTATCATAGAATTTGTTAAATTGTACTAATTACTTTATCACCTATGG